>JAUYWH010000006.1:16944145-17067197 GCA_034779795.1 Ctenopoma multispine | reverse complement strand
CTCTCTCTCTCTCTCTCTCTCTCTCTCTCTCTCTCTCTCTCTCTCTCTCTCTCTCTCTCTCTCTCTCTCGCACGCACATCTCAACCCTCCCCACTGCTAGTACAAACCTTCTTATAGCAGATAACATCATGTAGCAGTACGTCTCCAAGGCAGCATGATGTTGTCGGCATATTAATGGCCCCTAATAAATTTTCACTGGAGTTTTCGTGTCTCCTTCATATATTCACTTCTCACATGATGAAAATGATCTATTATAAGGATAAAACCTTCAGTCGAGATATAAATACACTTCACGTTCACTATCAATATCATACTTGTTTGTGGTAGAGCAGGAAAAAAACATTCACTGCTCCACCGGGGTGGAATTTGTGTTTGGGAGCTCTTGAGACATCATTATTCTTTCAGTTTGAGGCTTCTGAGGTGAGAAAGTAAACTCTGGGAATATTGGCTTGTCTTCTCTAACTCTAACAGAAGCTTGGGGTTTCTAAAAACCCTCTTTATCCTGTGACAAACAAGCCTGCTGTTACGTCGCTTGACTTTGCCATTTGGGGATTGAATGATTATTTTCGTGCTGTCACAGAGTTAAAAATTGACACAAAACCTTTAGCTGTTGTTGAAGGTGATTGTGGAGGTTGCCACTTAAGCTCTGGGCCTGGCTTTAAGAGCGTATGCAGTCATTATATATTAGTTTTAACACTTAATACCATGTGTGGTTGGAGGTGTGAGGGGGAAGCAATTTTTCTTTATTCTTGTAGCAGTTCTTTTAGTTATTTAACCAAATACTTCACATTACACCTCTAACTCGTCAGCCGTTATATAGTAAGTAAAGTACATTGCTAAAGTAGTTTGTGTAGGGTCAACGCTGGTCATAGCAAGGTGCACAGCAATAAAAAGGTTGCTGGTTAAAGCAAAGAGCTAACCATACCCTATAGGATTTTTGTGGAAAGGCAAAATATCTCACTTTGACAGAATGATGTTGAACTTAAAGTTTTCATATTTGCACAATTAATGATACAAGTGATGTGTCACACACAGTAGATGATAATGGATCTTCAATGCACCAATGAAAAACAGCAAAATAAAAGACACATTTCTATCTTTTTTTTATTTTGATTTATATTTTCAGCTTTTATTAATCTTTGCATCCTGTGCAAGTGTTCACCAGCATGACTGAGAACCATGGGATTATGTAGAAAGAAGTTCCAGATGCCATATCTATGCAGGGAAAGCAAAGATCAAAAGCAAATAAGTTCAGCCCTTTCATCTCACCAAAAATCAGATAGCACGCAGTTTGTTTATTCTCTCTTATCTGATTCAGTCTAAATGCATGATGGGATTGATTTTGAAGTACTGGTGCGTTTATAACTAAAATACCGTACCCTAAATTGGCCTAAGTGTGTAATAAGTTCATAGAATAGGATAAGAACATCAATATGTATCGAGCTTGGTACATACATATTATATACATTCATATATGTACATACACATTTAATTCACATCCTTGTAGAGTGGAAAATATAATCGCTCATTACATTTGTTGCAAAGAATATTTACCAGTGGATTCATATCTTAATCCTACATAATGATTGCTCTATCACTTTTATATGTCATTAGCATGTTTCAGTTCTTTGTTTCATGGAAACAAAATGAAAAGGGAAGATTAATCACATGCATTTCAGTGTGTCTTGCAGTTGCGAGGTGATGAAAAGGCCTGAAAATATTCCCAAATTTAGCTCCTGACCTAAGGTGGAGATCTTCAAGACTTGTAGCCCGCAGTGTCGCTCATTGCTCAACATATCAGCAGAGCACACTAGAAAAGAAACTGGTTGCTCTCCTTTTTAAAAAAAAATTATTGATTGCATGAATTTAGTTCTCTTTCTCTCTCCACCCCGCAGCTCCTTCCAGAATGATGACGATGATGAGGTGTCTAACAAGACGTGGGTGCTGACTCCCAAAGTGTATGAGAGTGACGTCACACACATCCTAAACAGCCTACTAGATGGATATGACAACAAACTCAGGCCTGACATCGGAGGTAGGTGCTGGTTTCTCACAGAAATGATAAAATATGAGCCACATTCATGTACATTTGCAATCAAAATCCTTACTGATGCCTGAGGCCATTAACTGTGAAGAGGAAAAGGATGCAACATCTGTAATATCTTAATTTAAGAATGGACTGAAGCCTCGTGCCTGCCTTTTCTCACTTGTTAAAGAGAAGAAAGTCCATGTACTTAATACAAACAACTGCAACGTTATAGTAGTCAGAGGTGGGACTTGAGTAACACACGTTGGAATGAATGACTTTAATCTTAAAGCTACAATCAATCAATGAGCAATCAACACTTCCAGTGGGGTTAATAGACGGCCGCTCTACACACTGAACTACTTGCGGCCCCAAAGTAGTGGAGTGTAGGATTTGATCTATACTTACTAGTGACTTACATTGTTTGTGATACATTAGAAACATTGTCAAATAAAAGGATTGAAACATTTTCAGTGGCATTATATGAAAATGGTAGGTCGCACAGTAGCTGTACATATCAATTCACCTGGTTTGTACCATTCCCACTCAGTGATTGTGTTTGTTTTCTTTGGAGACAGGCAGTCCGGCTCATTATGTGTAAGTAAGTATGTGTAACTGTGTTTACAGTACGGCCATGTGCATCTTATGGTTGGAAAAGTAGGCTGTCACAGTCCTGCAAGCCTCGTCTTTCAGCAGCTTACTCCATTTGCATTAACAGACAGCTTGGCGTGGCTCCCTTGTCTACACAAGTGCATATATATCCTAAAGCCTGTCACGTCCATCTGCAAAAGCAGAGTGGGGAGATGCTCAGTACCCCTGAGTACTTGATTTATGGGTCAGTATTCCTGGGAAAAACTGGTTTAAGTCTGAATCTGTCAGATACTGTTATAGAATGATAAAGATGTACTACTATATATTCTAGCAGAGAATTGCCTTTTCATTGACTGTAGTCACGCTGGACTGGGGACACTGGCTGGTGCTCTATTCAAGTTGGCAAGTTGGAAACGGCAAGAATAGTTTGGAGAAATGACCCAGTCTTATCAGCCTGTGTCAAAGACGGCTAAAGCTGAGATGACTTTTTTGTTATTCCTGCTAAAACAAGTGCTCAAAGTGATGAGACAGCTTTAAGTGGTTACATCTATGAATTTAGCAACATGTAAGCTTAATCAATAGAGATTTTTTTGACTTATTTGTTTTTCCAGTTGGGAATTAACAACACTTTGTCGTCCTTGTCACTGTGACCTAAGGACGAGTATATGTGCCACATCATCAGCTGCTTCTTCGCATCTTTCGCTGATGATGACTAATGATAACACTGAAATGATAACACAAGCAGCTAATCAGAAGGGCCCCCATGCCCTGCTTGTTTTTCAGCTATGCCTGCCCTACCCACTACTGGGGCCTGGGGACTGAAGCCACTGGAATATACTGTAAAACATGTGCAATATCATGCACAACACTGGATATGTTGTGACACAGTTCACATAGGGCATCATCTTTATTCTTGTGACTTCATACGTGGGTTAAGAGCAGCTCAGATCTGCTTTGAGGTGCAGCTTCGACCAAGAGAGACGTAGCATAGCTGGGAGCCTGGCTGCCAGCGTCTTACCCATCATTTTCCAACATGCTATGATCTTGTTCTCTCAGTGCTGCTCTTACAGCTGCAACACAGCTTCAGAGGAGTTATAATTAACTGTCATCTGAACCCCTGACCAACCATACCAAGTCTCTCCACTGTTCCTCAGAGCACTGGAAAGCTGTGGATTTAGGTGTTGATTGTACCTTTGAAGAACCCCCGTCATGCTCTTTTAATTTTGATATCCATAACGTCTGTATGTATAAAACTGAAACCAATAGGACAGAGAGGGAGAGAGCTTAAAATGTATCATATTCTCCATTCAGATTGTGAAAAAATATTCAAACATACAGTGTTTCATAGCAGACAGAATATGTAAGTATTGTCATTTTAGTATTCTCAGTAATGATGCATTTGGTCATTTGGAACCTATAAGCTCATTTGACCACCCTTAACCGGGATCCTTGTGGTGGGTGTATTGGCATGTAATATGTTTTCTCAGACAGCAAAAAGAAATTTTAGCACAGCCACTTTATGTTCACTGGCATCTTTGAGTAATGTTTCCTTGGCGCCTGTTTGTGCATTTATGGAACACATACACTTGGCTGTTTAAAATAAGATAATTTAATTTGGTTTTTATCTTCTGTTGTTAATTTTGTGATTTTGCAAATATTCCATTCCAGGATTATGTATTTTGTTAATCACAATTTCAGCTTGTGCAAAGGCTAATGGTCCAAATGTGGTAATATGCACTGGTATTCATAGTCACTCACTGATAAATCTACCCAATTGCAACATCTTTGTATGCATGTATGAGTTTGTTCATACATAGCTAAATGTGTGTAGAGTAGGGGTGTAATGCACATTATTGTACTGTATGCCTGGAAATAATATTGAATTGATGCAAAAACTCACTCCGACTGTGGATTTCTTGCACTCCTACACTCCCACCTCAAGCCCCCAGGGCAGTTCAGTCTTAACCTGACTCTCCTCTCAGACATAATGTCCACAAATGTACACATTAGATAGTAAAGTGTAGATGCTGATCTGGGCCGACTCAGAGGCCAGACAGAGCATGACGTCCATTTGACACTTGTCTGTCCAGTTTGTTTGGCCATACGGTCCATCTCCCTTAATGAGGGTATGCAGTGGACATGAAGGCAGACATGCCACTAATTGTGTGTGCACCACTTTGCATAAAGGGAATGATTCTGAATTAAAGCCTCTCTCATTCTTTCCAATGCAGCTGCTGCTTTACTGTTACATGGTGCATGTGTTTGATGATCTCTCTCTTGGGATACAATTAGTAATTTTCTCAAGTCAGAATATTGATGAGACACTCATAAGCAAAAGGTTCAAGATTCAAAACACTTTATTAATCCCAAGGTATAAGTCTGCATGAGTGCAAGGGAAATAAATACCTTCAGGTCTGTAATACAAGAGGGTAAATAACCTGAAGTCTCTAGGATGGAAGGACAGGAAAGTGGAAAATGTTATGCAGAGGGCACAAAGATATTCTGGTAAATGGGTCAGGAGATTGGATTTTGGCCGTAAATACAGTGTGTGTGGTTCTCTGACACTGCCAGGAAGCCTGTTTGAACAGGAAGACGGATGTAGTTTCATAACGTGAAAATAAAAAAATGTTCCTGGCTAAATCCTGATATCAGTGTAGTATAGTCTATAATATAATATAAAATAATATAATTATAGAATATAATTCAGTGGAGTATATGTAAAGTGATTAAATTTAAGCAAAGTACAGTATGTGGTTCAAGTGAACAAACTGCAGAAAATTTATTGTAGTATTTACAGTAAATACTGTTCAAAACGAGCAGCAAAGTGCTTTTAATTACTGTAATAAAACCAGAACCTGAGATCTACTCATACAAAATCCACATCAACAGGATGTTAACATAAAATATTACTTTAACATGAATATCTTTTAACTATGAACCCCAGTTCCAGAAAGGTTGGGACTTTTTCTAAAATACAATAAAAACACGTTTACAACAGGACACGTTTGCTCTTGCTCGTTGACCACGATGATACAGACAGAACGTGTTTATATTACATAGTTTACATCGTATAGACTTTATAAGTGTCACTTTGTAAAGCATTTGTTTTTTATTAGTACATTATAGAAATTCATGTTTGTCTAATGTTAATGTCTGAAGCTCTTAAAGATTTTCCAGAAGATATTCTGGATTTCAGTTTGGATGTGAAACCTGAATCCTAGATGCTGATACAGTGTTTCTGAATTTGAATCATAATGAGGCTTGTGACACAATGACGTGCTATTATTAGATGTGCGAGAATTCGACACATGGTTTTGCCTGATTTCATGCCTGTCTACCAGGTGTGTGTCAGGCTATGCTTGGAGTAGATTAATATGTTTATCTACTGAAATATAGCTGAGCGGTGATGTTTCCCGGCAACTTTGTAATCACACATTTACAACAGGGGAGACTACTTTCCTCTTACGCTTCATGATTGTGATGACATAGACAAAAGTGAAATGCACCTTCATACAAAGCTTGTGGATATTATTGCTGCTCTCCAACACAGTTTCTTCTTCTTCTTTGCAGTCAAACCGACAGTGATCCACACAGACATGTTTGTCAACAGCATCGGCCCAGTGAATGCCATCAATATGGTGAGTAATAATGGTATTTGATACTAATGGGTTTGAAACTGTTTTTATAAGCAACGGGAAATACTGTTTCTGTGTTTGTCCTGTCTCCATCCTCGGGTGTAGTGGTGCAACAAAATGCATGTGCGTATAAGTTGCTTAATAACTGCTCAGGCCTTTGCACTATAGCAGATATATGTGGTCCATTTAGATTGTGATTGCATTAAGCGGCTCTTGTTATGAATTCGAATACTGATTAACAGTTAACCAGTTGTGTTGCTCCACACACGGGCCATATCTCAAAGTGGCATATTTGCAAATGGCTGCGTGCGCTGGCAGATCATAAGATGTTCTCGCTTTGTTCTTTGCCAAGAATTGCATCAGCTGCAATCTGAGGTGTCACCTGCTCAAGCTCTGTGTGGTTTGTTCAAAAAGATAAATGATTTAAAAAGAAGATTGTGAAGAGAAGGGTTTTGATCATTTCTGTTTGTTGTTTTTGCTCGAGTGACAGATTAAACATTGGACCGGACACTAAATTAATTTGTTCACCAGCTGCAGTGTTTGTTTTCTACAAACATTTGTCTTTAAGTTCTTTTATTTCTTTAAATACTAACCCAGTAATCAGTATCATGTAGTGTGTAGGATCTCCTTACATTAGCAATTACAGACAGCCTTATAGTATATTGCTGTCTGTTTTGAAATAATATTGTAGTAAGAGTAAATAATGCTTGTTACTTGCACTTGTTACACTGTTTGCAAATCATTTTCAATTGACTGGTTATTTATGTCTAGTTACAGAACTCATATTAGTGTATTTCTATTGATTAAAAATAAAATCTTAAACTGAAAGTGTTGGTAGTAGTTGGTAAATTGACTTTACTCCACATGGTGTTAAAATAACCCACAAATACCAATAGTAGTCTAGTAGACTAATAGTATAAATAATAGTAATTCAGCTACGTCTAAAATAAGGCAGAACAAGTTATCTGATGGTGTCGAGGAAAAGTTTTTGTAAGCGAGAAGTAGAAATTGAGGCTCTGTAAAATTTCCAGTTAGCATTGTTGCTATGTGTCATTGTTTTGTGCTGCATGTTCCCACTCTTAATTCTCTCGAGCAGTCTGTCCTGCATTGTGGTGGCGTTCCATTTCACTTAGTCTTAGCTAAAACACCCACTCTTAATAACTGCAGTCACTGTGAAGTTGGAAGCGATCCATTGATGGGATCAGATAGAAAATGTGTTTGTGCTCACATTAGTGAGTTTGCTTGCATGCATGGGCGTGCGTGTGACAAGGGCATTCTGCTGACATGAAAGGTTGACTGATTGCTTCACATTCATATGTAATCAGCATCATTGGGCCAGTGCCTTCACACTGTGACATGAAAAATGTGGTGAAGTTGGTAGTTTTTTTTTCTGAAGAGCAGAGAATAGACTGATGGTGCGGGGGTGTGAATCTAAGCATGAACTCGATTTTGAATTCTTAATTATGCGTTAAGAATATTTGAAATATGGCAAAGTTACAACTCATGAGCGTGAAAGAGGGAGAGCCAAATGGAGAGAGAGGGGGGGGGGGGGGAGAGGGAGAGAGATCGTGGTTTGAAGAAGAAAGAAGATCATGAATTAATGCATATGTTGATGACGTTCTCAGATGTGTGTTTGAATTGTTTGAATTGTAAGAAGTGAGATTCTGTGAAAGACCCCCGAGTGTGTGTGTGTGTGTATATATAGGTTAAAGGAAAAAGATAGATGTTTATTTCACTCAGCTGGGCCCAGATGAAGATCCTAAGGCGTTCAATCTTTCTCACCCTATTTGTTTTGATCTATCTACCTGTCCTTTGTGGAAACAGGGAGGCTGTGGATGTTGCCTAGTGAAAATGTTGTTTTTCAAATCTCATTTAGGACTCTTTGGCATGGATTTAAGCTTTATTGTTGATCTAAGCTTTGTCGGGAAGTTAATGCGTCTGTGCCCAAATACACACAACTTACACACAAATCCCCAGGTTTTGTTTTTTCTCTCGTGCTGTACTTCACTTTGCTCAACCATTCCAAGTAACGGAATAAGAGAAACGATAGCTCCCTCTCACTCATTGCCTCTCTTTTTCCCACAACTCACCTTTGCTCTTAGCTCTTCAGCTCTGCCCATGTCTTTATCGCCCATGTTTTAAACCCTCATGTATGTTTTAACACAGCACTCACAAGGATTCTGTGGGAGAAGGTTTTTGTCGGGCTCAGGAGAAAGTGCCGCTCTGGCAGCAGGTTATGAGGTTAGATAATACTTGAACCAAACAGGGGAAATTATTAATTGCCCCATTGAACATTTAATTTTCAGGTTGAGGGCGTCAAGATGGTCTTTTTCAACAGAACTCTTAAGTAGGGACAAAGGGACTTCTTGGCCTGAATAGAGACCATTTTAACGGAGGAAAACGTGTTCCAGCAGTAGCTCCAAGTCAACTTCAGACACCAGAAACAAAGAGCCCACAGTTCAATTTGATCTCATTGCATCTGACAGTTAAAAGCTACACACTGGTGACAGCGCTGGTTCCAAACAATACTGTTTGCAAGGTTTTCCTGACAAACAGACTTTTATCTAGTGTGTTACATAAAACATGTTTTTGCAGCATCTAAACCGAAGTCAAACATAACATTTTGGATGAAACTGTTTTTGTCTGTCACCAGGAATACACCATCGACATCTTTTTTGCCCAGACCTGGTACGACAGGAGATTAAAATTCAACAGCACAATGAAGGTTCTGCGTCTCAACAGCAACATGGTTGGGAAGATCTGGATCCCGGATACTTTTTTCCGCAACTCGAAGAAGGCCGACGCTCACTGGATCACCACGCCCAATCGCATGCTTCGAATCTGGAATGATGGTCGAATACTCTACACCCTGAGGTAAAACATCATGGATGCATGAGTTAAGATATTAATAGCAGAACTCGTGTAGTCATTTCTCACCTTTAACCCGCCGTTTGATTGATGGTGTGACTGGGTGGCTGAATTGTTCAATTTAGAACTACCGTTTTATCGCAGTGAAAGGCTAAATTGTAAGAAAATGTTTCTCTCATATCGCATCCTGTTTTAATGCTAGTGTGTCTAAACCACAATCTGTAATAGGAAATGCTTCTGATTACAGATTTAGTGGAACTAAGATATGCTAATAATAGGAGTTTATATTATCTGTTTGTTACCACTGAGGTGCTTCTTTCGCTTAGTGAAAGAATAAACAAAGCTTGTGCTCCAGAAAATGTTCAACCATTTGTGGCCACTTGACGTCCATGATTTATGACACTGATTATCCTCAGCAGGCCTCGGGCTGTTTTAAGTTTCAGCGTTTTAAATTTGACATTAATTAGCATAAGGGAAATCTGTCTTACCAAATGAGGCAGGAAGTTGTTACGTGTCATGGAAACACTGGAACTACAGTGCCCTAAACTAATGTTTTGAGGTGACGAGAATATGGCTTGAGATAGATGGGTCTAACATTTTTGGAAAAATTCGGATTTGGATAATGTAAACTTATTTATTATAAATAGTGCTATATAAAGACACATTCTGGTTTTCCAAAGTAAATTACTGGTTGTTCAGAAATGACTGAGTGAAACCTAACAACAAACTTTTTGTCCGTGTTGAATGAACTAATAAAAATAAGCAAAATGTGTTAAACAAGAGGTTAGATTAAAGGGAAATACTAATTATGCTTATTATCATGTTTTGTATACCATCATAAATACAGTGGACATTTGTACTGACACCACAATACATCATCAGTGATAATAAGAGAGAGAATAACCTCTTCTGGACTCAATCAAGCTGTGATGGATGTTCTTCTATGCAGAACACTACCCCTCCACTTCATTAACTTGTTAAGGAACTCAGAATTTAACCAGTCGTTAATGAGGACGACCGCTGTGATTCAGAGGACAATGATACATGACAATAGCAAGTGCATGGATGAGTAAAGTCATTTAAGGTCATTCTCTCATTAAGGGGAAGTTTAATGACTTTGCCTTCAAACTCCCTCAAGTGTGAGAAGAAGAGGTGGATGTGTTGCTATGAAAAACATCAATTTACTTTTCTGAAATTTTAATTAATAATGCCTGGTGTTAATACTGATAAGGTTAGTGGTTTAATTCTGGCTTTTCCAACGCAATCTTCAATATAAACGGTTGTTTTGCGACAGACTGCTCTGCTTTTTCCTACTGTATTAACTGAGTCACTCAATGCTAATATTGTGTCCCTGCAGGTTGACCATTGATGCCGAGTGCCAGCTTAAACTGAACAACTTCCCAATGGATGAGCACTCATGTCCCCTGGAGTTCTCAAGCTGTAAGTTTGGCCATATGCTGATTCCCTACTGTCTTACCCTTCCCTTTCTTCCTCTGTTTCACACACTCACACACTCACACACTCACACACACACAGACACACACACACACACACACACACACAGTGAGCCTATCAAAGACATAACTATGCAACAGGCCGAACCCATAAATTCGGGGGGGGGGAGCAAGTAATGCAAATAAGGTTGCTATGGATCTACCGAGAAATGCACCATGTGATAGTCTCCTGAGAGAATGCTTCCTAAATATTTCTAGAGCAACAAGAAAGAGAGAAACCGGGGGGGGGGCAGCTCTAAAAATAGAACAGAGGCATTCATTTAAATTTGATGAAAGCCATGGATGTTTTTAGAACTTTGAAATTCACTTGATGTACAGTACATGAGCTCAATCTGCGATGCAGTGTGCAGCAGTTTGTCACGTGGCATATTTTCTCAACATGTGCCACAAAGCAATAAAGCATGGCGCATTTTCCAGTGCAATATCTTCTGACAGTTGCTGATATAAACAGTAGATATGAGCTCTGGGTTGGCAGTTTGATCCCCGGCTTATCCTGTCAATATGTCGAAGTGTACCGGGAAGGCACTGGACTCTCAGTTGCTGCTGATGGGCAGGCCAGTGTTTTCCACAGGTGAACAGATGAAGAATAGGTCAACTGTAAAATGCTTTGTCAATTTACAATTTCAGTTTATGAAACATTGCATATTTATTTGAATACACTATGTTGCTTACCTTTCTGATTACCTTTTTGACTAATTGAGCTCCAGGAGTATTGATATTCTACCTTCCCAAAAGGACACTGAATCAATACTCTGTCCTATATGCATTTACAATGAAGAAGCAGGCTGCCTGCCTGTCTGGCTGGCTAAAATGTGGCAAATGGGAAGCTCTTTTCCATCCCGTGCTCCTCTGTGGTCCAACTTTACTGGATGTTTGAGAGCACTTAGACATAAAGCCATTTAAAGTCTGCACTGAAGAAAGTTCACGTGCATTATTCAAACCGCTCCCTCGTCAGCCGCACACAGCTCATCACTAGACTGAAGACGGCATTAGACTGAAATCTAAAGAGAAAGAGCTAGAGACCATTAAAGTCAGACTTTAACACATGTATTGGGAAACATTTAGTCAGGTCCATTCACATTATAAGGAGCCAAGTCCCAAATTTGGTACCTATTCTTTGAAATTTGGCTACAAGAAAGAAAATCAATACTAACAAATATGATAATGCATCTGCTCATGTAAGTGAATTCGGATTCAAGATTATTGTTTTAATTCTCACAGCCTGCTCTTGAGGGAATATAATTACTAAAATACAACCAGCTGTGGATCAATGTAAATTTAGCTTTGAAGTCAGCTCAGTGTTTCAGCAAAAACACATTTTCTCCCCACAGATGGACTGGATATTTTGTCAACATGTTGTGCAGAAGTCTGTTATATAATGTTTTTTTTTTTTATGATATAATTTATTTGTAGGCGAGCTCACTTTGTGCGTATGGATTATTCTCAAACAAAACAGACTATGCTCTGTGTTTTTGTTTCCTATTGAACCGTCTTGCACCATGCTGTTTTATATAGCAGAGACCATTTCTAATCACTCAAGTCTTGAGACGTTTCCTTAAAGGGATGAATGTTAGACTTAGACACCAAGCTTCTTTTTATTTTTTCTGGGTTTTAACTAAGCTCCATGTCAGACTAAATCTGCTCTCTCTTCCTCAGATGGCTACCCCAGGGAGGAGATTGTGTACAAGTGGAAAAGGAGCTCAGTGGAGGTTGGCGACATTCGCTCCTGGAGGCTTTACCAGTTCTCCTTTGTGGGCCTGAGGAACACCTCTGAGGTTGTGAGGACCGTTTCAGGTAATAAAAAAAATCTTCTTTCGTTCTTCTTAACAAGTCTCTAAAATAGTAGTTACTAATAAGTAAAGGCTGACTGAATACACTTGTTCTTTGCCAGAGACACTCTTCATGTGACATTGTATGTTTGTGTGCTGTATGAGTCAGAAGCGATTCTTTTTGAGCAACAGAGTGGGCATTCCTTTGGCTCTGTATGACATAACATTGTTGTCGTCAGACGTAACTGTACATGCCATCGCCTCTGCGCACATTATAAATTGATGTTAGGTGTCGGTTTTATTTTTCTTTGATTCTCTCAAAATGGCGTGTTTTGTTTTGTACAGAATCACTGCTGATCTGTCGAGTGGTCTGGTTACAACATAAACTTTTGGAGAAACGGGAGCATGAACTGTAATGTTTTTTTTCATTCACTTTTAGTCCCCACTGCCTCAAGTAAAATCCATAAGGGCTGCCTATCTCACTTCCCCTGTGGAACAGGCAGATGCGTTTTCAATAGAGAGCTACAGTATCTTGTGGTCAGAGTGGGATGGCACATTTACAGCAGCTATGGATTTATTGTAGGAAGTAGAGAACAGTGTTTCAAGATGGGGTGCCATCCATTTCAGTGAATATTGCTCACTCAGTGTGCTTTAAGTTTTTCAGTCTTCTGCATTTTGATCCATACAAGATGGATAAAGGCTTTTCTGTGGATCCTCTTTGTCATGTTGTTCACATACTTGAGAGACACAGAAGTAATGTTTTCATGAGACTCATCTCGACTATACTTCTATATACATTGGGATCTGAACATCTGAGACCCTCTGATCAAAAAGGCTGCTTTGCAGGTATAATGCTCTCTTAGGCTTGCCATGATCTAATACTTGACTTATTTTTACTTCATTCTATCTCACTGCATAGTAAGCAATGTTCCTCTATATATTTGAAAATGCTATTCAATTAAACACAGTTAACAACTTGGGGTTCAGTGTCTTGCTCACAGACACTTCGACATGTGACCAGGAGGACCCGAGAACCACCAATCCTTGAGTTGGTGGATGACTGCTCTGCCAACTGGGCCACAGCTAACACCACCTACAGTTTGAGCTATTCTATGGACAAAATAAACACTAACAAAGTCAAACACATTATATATTAGTTTTAAAGCCTTTATTTGCTAAATAGAAACTAAAACTTTTTCACTACACCTACACCGTTCTGTTACGCTTGATTTAAATGCTCTTCACGACATGCACTAACAAAGGTGGATTAAAGATTTGGTGCCTATTAAATGACACAGAATGAAAATGAGCATCATCCAAAGTGTTTTTGTTCTGTACTGGCTGGATTCCATTCACAAATGATGAAGGTATATTTGCTTGAGGGAATGCACCTACTTTCCCTAGACAGTGCTGTTACAGAGAAGAGCCAAAACTATGGTTGAATGCATATGCCTGTTTGTTTAGGTTTATATTAAATGAGAGGTCAGTAATTAATTAATGTAATGTTCTTCATGGAGATGTGTTTGTGTGTGTTCTTTATGTTTGTCTGTGGTGTGAATCAACAAAAGTGTAGATTTGCTTTGGCAAGAAGAGAGTTTAATCTCATTAGAGGAACTGACAGAACATTTAGACTAAGGGCCTGTTATATCTGTACAAGTGAAAGCCCCTTATAAATCCTAATATCTAATTGCTCAGGAGGACATATGGCCCTTTTAGCGTTTATTTGCCTAGATTTGTTTTATGTTTCCCTAACATCAATGTGGCTATATTATTTCTTTAAATTTCAACTCAGTCCCCTTTTTTATGAGATATTCAATAACGTCTGTTATGTGAGTATTGATCAGGGAGACAGATGTTTTCTAGAACCGTTCGATCTGTTTGGAATATAGTGTAGACTGGGAGTAAATGCATTGTATCAGACACCTGGCAGTAGGGTTATTATTCTTGCAGTCATTTGCGGATAAGTCCATATAGTGATTTAGTGTTGTGCTTTGCTTTCAAAATAAGAGCTCAGGTTTTGTTGTGAGGCACACATATCGCTAGTTAAATATGCAACTATTAAAATGAAGAAAGTTATAGTTAGTAGTTTGAAATGATTATTTTAAAGGCTTTACTCTGCACAGATGTATGTGAATGTTCAGCTTTCTTTAGTGTAAAGTGAATGCAAATGATGAACAGTGCTTTGCTATGATCAGGTAATTGGAGGTAGCATTGTGTTTAGAGAGTTTAGTGAGGGTTCTGTTAGGTAATCTAAGATGTGGAGTTTGTGAAGTACTCAAGTAAACTTTTTATTTTTTTGAACATGAAGCACAAGGAAAGTTTTGCAGGATCCACAAAGCCCATGAGCAGAAGGCAAGCCACAATTCTCCAGTCATCAAGAGCCTCAGTTCCCTAGACGATGATTGCGTCAAGATGATGATGATCGACACATCAATGGGGTGGGGTCCTCAGCTGTTGAACTTTAGCGGATGACAAAGATCTCCATGACATGCTCAGCATAGTCCTCCTTCATAGTTTCTTTACCGACATTCTGTCTAAACACGAGAGTATCTGTATTCAGTTGCAATATACTGTACTGTGCATTTTTTTCTTCCTGACTCTGTAGTGAAAAATTAAGTTTCAGTCGAAATACAGTAAAAGGCACAGGAGTAAAAAATTATGACAAAATCAATGGACATTAAAATGTTTTTCTTGTGAATCAACAATCAACAAAATTCATCAATTCAAAAATTCATCAGAAAATGACAAAGCAAAATGTCAAAGAAAATGACAGCATCTAGTCCACCTTCCACATGCTGCTGTTTCAACAGACAGAAAGATGTATTATGTATTTTGATTATATAACATTTCACCTGTTTTCACCCTATGAAAAAAATGAAATTACCGGTATGTTAATCTTTATACATTTAAGACACTTAAGGCTACTGCACACTCAGCCTCCATTAAACAAGTCCTGGCGTGTTTTGAGTGTGGAGAAGGTCGCCAGATTAGATCACATTACCTTAGGAACGTTCACCCGCTTGCAGAGTTGTGCAGGCAATGTTAGTTAGTTCATGTTACTTGCTATTCTTATTCAAAATATACAAAGGCAAATGATGACACAGGATTACATACAAACACCAAATATTTAAAAAAATACATTAAATACATTTTGAACATAGATAAAAAGTTATTGCAAAGTTACTGCAAAATGCTTTTCAGCTGTGGCCTACGAGCCTCTGAGAAAAACACAGAAACACGCCTGTATGCACTTGTACACAAAGCAGCCATGAGAGTAACGGAATTCACCCAGTCGTTCTGTAATTCACCACAGTTCAACGGAGTGTCACTGCATCGTAATGCTTACACACACTGAGGCAGACGCGGTGCATTGGTGTATACGTCCATTTCGCAAACGCCCGATGCTTGAACTGAAGTGGTGCAAGATGGTAAAAAATTTTAATCTTCCGATTTTTTTCTGTTTTAATCAAAACATTTTTCAAGTGACAACATGAAAAGGCAATCTGTGTAGGAGGATCGGCTGTGGTGAAAAATGTGCAGTGTCCTCTGACTCTCTCTCTCTCTCTGATGTGGTTTGTTATTTCCACAAACAGCCATCTGCTGTCTTGTCAGAGCATAGAACCTTGACTGTGGCTGAGAGACCTCTTGTCTCATTTCGCAGTCAGTTTGGATATGTGACCTGCTTCAAGATTCATGAACACAACATCTGTCTCACAAAGCAGTCTGTTAGGGCCTTGCAATTAGCCAGTTAGCTCAAGTACTTACCATGCAGTGGATCGTGCTCCTGAAAGATGTGCCTAACATGCTGCATCATCAGCAGCTACTGCTGTATGCAGTAAGTGTAGTGAAAAATTATAATGGTAAACTGTTGTCTTAGAGGTTTCGATGGTTCTTTGATCACTGAGATGATCAATCAGCTTGCCTGACGTTAGACTGCAGCTAAGGTTGCTTTTCAAACAAAATGCCTGTTGACCTTCTTGCTTTTCTTTTTGTCTGCAGGCTTTTCGTTTGAATTCAAGTCGTCTTTATGACTTTAGTCAAAATCATACATTTATACTACTGCAGTGTGTTTCTTTTCTTACGTTTCCTGTTACGTGATGCGATCAGAGCTGCATCTTTGCATGAAACTGCCATGTAGTATAAATATATATCGATAGTAAATGACTATAATTACTTCTGCTGTGGTGCTTTTGTTAGGGACATTGACCTACATAAGTTTGCTGCTGTGTTGACTACTGCATTTTCAAATCTTGAAGATGTTTTGGTAGCAGGGGGCTCGTAGATTGTAGTGCAGTGAACTTGGACACTGTCCTTCAACCAGACAAACCTGAGGTCAGGCTTCCATTTCAGCATTTGCTGGTGTGTGTCGTACTTCACAGCGCTGTTCATGAGCAGACGCTGAATCACCACCAGTTGATGGTTTCTGTGTCTTTGTCCTGCCTGGAAGGTTATCCACTAGTTGGTTATTCTTAAAAAGCCCTACTTTACCCAATTTTAGATAAAGCACTATGCTGAATCACCATCAATTAAAATGGGTCAGGTGAGGCAACACGGGGACATTTAACGTTAAGCTAAGCAGACAGGCAGGCAGGTGAGTTGGCCTGATCCAGACAATGATGACTGTAGCAAATAGCCAGAGGAAGATATCCCCTCTCATTCCATGAGACAAGCCAGGCTCTCCCAGGCTCAGCTTGTCACAGTGTTACTCTGCGGGTTCCATGCATCTGTGCGTGAATTGTCTGAGTATTTATTTAAATAGGTGGGGGGGGAGGGAAGGATGATAAAATGTGATGCATGATTAAAGAACGATTGAGCGATGTTGTAATGAAAGGAGGCTGGGAGGAGGGGGGGTGAGGGTGACATGCCATCTGCTGCTCTGATGCAGTTGTGTTGTATTATTATTTTTTTTTATATAAAGGTTGTCTGTCTTATTTGGTTTCTCTGTTCTCCCTCAGCCAGTGTCCACAGGCTTAGTCTCTCAACATGTCACTTCATATCAGGGCTGCCTGCACTGCCTGGAAGCCTATACCTGCATTTACAAACAGACACACACACACATTTGCATGCACACTCTCAAGCCTAAAATAAAATAATAAGATTCACTGCTGCTTTTGACAAGCAAGGACCCTTGAAAGGATGCCAGTGGACAGAATAGAAAGGAGCAAAAAGAGATTACTTGAATGCAGGATACTCAAAGCACTAGGTACACAATGCTGCTGTTAAGTTACCGTCAAAGTTAACCCTTCACTGACTGGGTTAAGCCAGATGCTGGGAGCTGTGTTCTCACCCATCTGACAGGCAGATAGGAACAAAACAACCAGAAGACAGTAGAAAAAGGAAGGTCAGACAAATGTTAGGGGAATAAAATGGAAAGAAATGGTAGCCATGGCATTTCATTGGTCCTGAAAGAAAATTCATGTCACACATGGTGTAAGTTTACAAAGGTCAGGTGTATAAAGATGTGAGGCTTAAGCAAAATGTGTGTATTTCTGAGATTTATGTATAAGCTAGATACACTTGTACTTACAGTGATGTTATTAGTTGTTTCTTTGCAGAAAATTAGTATTGTGTTAGGTTTCATAGCGACAAACGAATATATACTATACACAATGTGTGTAGTGACTTGTAGCGGTGGAAAACTTTCCATGTTTGACTAAACAAAATGTGTTTTCAAATGTAGTACATGACATAAAGATGGTCATCAATTTGTATCCAACAATAGTGGTGTGTTTCATTAATACATTGCTGATGCGGACACTGAGTGTTTGATAGATGCAGTGGAGTTAAAGGAAGATAAATTCTAAGTAATGAAGAGAGACGAATGAGGGATTTGCTTTATTTAGAAATGGGCGGTATTTCTGTCTTAAACCACTGGTTAATGTGGAATATACTGTGCATTTACATTAACTATGAAATACTATCATGAAGATCTCTCTGCAGCTGTTTTTGCCTAGGTGAGCAACACGGTTTCTTCTTCCAAACAAAAGGGGAACTGATGTTATTTTCTTTCTTGATTGTTTGCCAAATAACCTGTGTTTGCTCAGCAGTGAATCATAGGATGGTTAAAGCAGGACATGAAGTGATTAATTTGGTGTCATTTTAGCTAAGCACATATGAACGCTCTGTGCTTGAGCCAGTGGCCAGTATTCAGTTATCTGGCCTGCGCTTGTGCACATGAATTAAGGCATGTTTCCATGTGTCCATTTGCTTGCATGCACATTCCAGTGTGTGCTCTTTTTTATGTATAAAAAGCTATTCTTAGAGTGACCTTCCAAAAGGCATGGCGTGCAGCTCTGTTGTCTGTGTGCACCCGCCTGTGTGATTCAGTTTGAGTGGAGAAAGCCCAGGGACACATCAGTGGCCTTCTTCCGATTATGGAGCGCCACAGTTTGCAGATGATTCTTTGATGAGGCAAATCTGGAGGCGCTATGTTTGAAAGGATGTTGCCCGGCAAGAGGAAACAGACAGTGAAATAAACACACGAACACGCATGCGCTCAGTCGTGTATATATATATATATATTATATATCTATTATATATATATATATCTCACAGCCATTCTGACATGGAAAATGAGTCTTCTCATACCGTGACAGAGTTCGTCTTCAGTACTGTGAGTGGGAACTTAGACCAACACAAACACATTCTCACACATAACTAAAACAGATGCAATTCTCCTTTAACAATATAATGTGAGGTAAAGAATGACGTCAGAATGGGCCCCAAAGGTAGAGTCAGAATTGTCTTAGCTTTTCCTCCTTTTGTTCTTGATGTTACATTTGGGTCCACAGATCTTATCGAATGGTCTTTGCAGAAGAAAATCATTGTCATCAGTTCCTTGAATAACATCTGACTTTTGTGTCAGCAGTATGCAGTAATTTGTTGGGTTTCTTGAAGACCGTGTTGGGTTTTTGTTGCACTGCCAAACAAAGCTGTTCTTTTAAGAAAATCCACTTAAAAGAGAAGCAGGGCAGACGTGGCAATATTGTCTTGGCATCAGGAGGTTTGTGAAACGTCCCAGCGGTGGCGTGGTAACGGGTGGGCCACATAGCCAACAGGAGAAATTCAAAGCAAATTAAAGGGAAAATGCTATAAAATTCCTTGAAAAATTATGCCACAGTGGCAACAACGCTTGACGTTGCCTGCCTGGTTTAATCAGGGAATGACAGAGTGAGACAAAAAGCAATAAAACCAAAATGCCTGTAGTTTTTTATTAGTTCTGAGACACTGCATCCCTAATCAAATAAAACACCTGTGAAAGATCAAGTATATTGTGTGAAATTATTCCAGTGCATAACTTGCTTTGATGATGAACATTTCATCCTTAGAATAATTCACAAATAAATAAATAAATGCGACACAATGCGATACCGAGGAGTTTATAGTTACGTAAAAACAAATGGAGGACAAAAGCATGATTAAAAAAAAAGAATTCCACTATAAACTAAGAAAGAAATACAAAATAATATACAATAGGTTATCCATAACTTCATGCGGTGTAAGAAAACAGTAATTTAATCATAGTATGACGATCACTGCATCTTGCTGAACGAATAAGGTTACCAAGTGCTGAGACAATCCATTAGCTGCGGTGTGATTCTGTTGCTATAATACAGTAACTGCTCTCTAATCTCTCCCTCCCTTTACCCTTCCCACCCCCCAACCCCCTCTCTCTGTGCGTTCTCCCTCTTGCTTCTGGGTGATAGTTGTGATGGGCAGGAGTGGGAGGAAAAATGCTCTGACTCAGCCAGAATCCTCCTTTTGTGAAGTTAAATACCAATTTACACTCCTCCCCACATCCTCTCTCCCATCCTCTATGCACACACGCTAACTCGCCCTATACATTAACAGTACAGTTACAAGTGTCTGCTCTATCCAAGCCTCCCCCCCACCCACCCCAGCACCTTCTCTGCTCACTCTCGCAAAAACAATGATTTATTTATTTTCTGCGCCCAGTGTGTTCCTGTGTCCTACTTTTTTACAGGCACACTCCCCGTCTCCCCCAATGCTTTTTCTCTCTCTGCTTCTCTCAGTCGACAGACTAATAAGCCAGTAATTAACACCTAAAGACAGGGAATGGTAATAAACGATAGAAGAAGAGAGAGCTCCAGGAAAGTAAATCTCTTGTTTTGCTCCCCACGAACCACCATCGGCATATAAACTTGCGCCTGTGGTGCACAGCAGAGGTCGCACAGATTTACAAGAATTTTTTTTTACAGAACAGTAAGATCGTCAGTCCTCTCAGTGCTCAGTAAGTTTGTTGTTAGCTCTGAGATCCCGGATTCAAAGGTAAACGTCATCTAAAAGAGAAAGTATTAAAAAAAAAAATAATAAAAGAGTGATGGTGAGCTGAAATGAGCTGAAGGATGTTGAGCCAATACTGTCTGAATCATATGATATTTTATTGGATGCTTGGCCTAATATTGGTGCTGTTACAAAAACTACCTTTAATACTACTTTTATTACTATTACTACTGGTCTACTGCTTCTGATATAGTATCCATCCATTTTCCTAACTGCTTGTTCTTATAAGGGTCGTGGGGGGGTGCTGGAGCCTATTCCAGCTGTCTTCGGGCGGAGTACACCCTGGATAGGTCGCCAGTCTATCGCATGGCCGACCTATACAGACAAACAACCATGCACGCTCACATTCACACCTGCGGACAATGCAGAGTCACCAATTAACCTGACATGCATGTCTTCAAATGTCTGGATGGAGGGAGGAAGCAGAAGTACCTGGAGAAATCTGATATTTCAGATGTAAAAAATGGATTACTACTACTTCCAGTATTATTACAATATTGCTCTGTATGGTGCAGTATTGGTATAATTCTACTCTCTTGGTCCACCCTTCATTTTGAGTACACTACTTTAAAATTATTAGAAATTTGTTATAAATAATTATAATTTCAAACATATCAGTAGGTTGTTAAATGGCTGAATTTGTCATGTATGTTATTTAGTTTTTACTGGTGCATTAATAGGTCAACGCAGATCCAATTTTACTAGTATTTATTATGCTTAATTACATTTATAAAAGGACATGCATTAGTATTTATATATCATAACTTGTATGAAAAATCTGTTGTTTAGTAAATGTAACAAAGTAGTAAGTGAAATATCGTCTCATGCACTGTAAACTGTATTTAGTTGTGTGTACATATTCTAGCACTGATACACACGTGAACATGTAGCACAGTCTATACATCCATAAGTCCAGTTGCATCCTCATACATTAAGATAGCTGCAATACACCTGAATCCCAAGTGAATATTGTAGCTAGTCTGTAGGCACACAGTATTGTATAGTGGAATAAGTGAGACTTATATATGATATAGATATGCAGAAAAGAGGGATTTTATTAATCGGATGGCTAAAACTATGCCCTAAGTGAAACTTGTACATGCTTGCAAAATGAACTTCAACAGTTACCTCTTGTCTCCTGTTGAGACAAGAGCTAGTTTAGAGGCTAAAAGTGGTTCAAAGTTGATGCCACTCTGTGGGGCAGTTGTTCTTATGCCAAGCCCTCACTGCCAGATAAACTCTTATCAAATTCCATGTCAGAGTCCTCGTTACTCATCTCGTTCAGCTCCACGGCCCCACGTAATATTCTGCAATCCAGTGTTTGAAAATAATTAACAGGAAGAAATAAGCATAAAGAATAATTGTGGAACGTGGCACACGTGTTTCTGTTCTTGTGGTAAATGTAGTGGTTCATGATATTATCATATTTATTTTATCTTTGTTACACTAAAATAATGAGGACACTATAATCCAAAGAATGACACGTTACCACTACTGGAAAAATGTGGAAGTTATTAAAGCTTGAACTGTCTTTGTTATCAGGCCTACAAACCACTGATGTTACCTTCAGTAAAACTGCCCATGATCTGTTTGAGGCGATTGTGAAAGAACTCAAGCACAAGGAGCACATTATGCTTATGAGGTGAGCTGCAATGTAGTACTGTTGTGCGCAATGTGTGTTTTTTCTTGGAGTGCTGTTTGGCAAAGCTTTGGGATTATTAAGGTAATTATAAAGAAAATCACTACTTTAATATGAGTATGCACAGGCAAAAAACAGCACTTAATAGTTTTGGGCATATCAGTCATTATGTTGAATATGATTAATTAGGTTTCAAAGCTTAAAACCAGGGATCCAAAACTGTAATTTGTAATAGCACAAAGCCATTGGCATTAAAACAGGCACTGATTGTCTTGGCTCAGACATTGTTTGTCTGAGCTTATCCATCCAATTTAAATTTAAATTACATTATTGCTATTGTAAAGGCCAGCACATTGAGCCTTTATGACATTATGAAATCATCCTGAAGATACCCCTTTAATGGAGAGTTTTTCTGACAGCATTTGTGATTAAAGAATACATTAAAGATTAGATGAATGTTAACTGATTCCTGTTCATCTATTTAGTGCAAAACTCAAACTCAGACTCAGTCTACTTAACCTAAAATAACAATGTCATATGTCTCTATTTTGATTATTCCTCAACAGTGCAGCCAATGTAAGTAAGTCTACACATCTCAGTGATGCACTAATGCATACACCAAATCATTTAACTGTTAAAATTCAAAATGTGTATATACAGTACATACACTGCCAGTTAAGTTTGGACACACATAGAAATGAGCATGTTGGTGAAATGAAAGCAGATTTCATAACATCACATTGATCAGAATGAATAATTGAATGTTGACATTGTTCATATTGTAAATGACTATTGTAGCTGAAAACAACTTTGTTTTTTCTAAAGGATTATTTACATAAAGATACAGAGGCCTAAATTCTGCAAACTAGTTCTGTCGTCCAGTAGCATGTTATATTTGTTTATGCAAATGTATTAATACACTATACATCTCGAGATACAGTCCTGTGTGCTGAAGAAGAAGTTTGCTGATAAACTACTTTAATGTGGTTTTGTTTGAGCTGCAAGACGAGAAGAGACTTGAGCTTGAAAGCAGCTGTCTGATGCCAAAAACAAAAGGTCGTCAATCAGTGGAAAGAGATTACTTAATCTGTGCTCTGAATTTAGTCATTTGTGCTCTGAAGTTAAGAGTCTGTGTGCACAGTTGTTTTTTTTTTTTCTGCCATTTCACCTCCTGGGCTTCCAAAGTGTTTAGGTTTCCCCATTTTATATCTTTTTAAGTATATATACCTTTATCAAGAGGCCTTTAGAATGGTGTTTACTTATCTGTAGTTTTGTATCACGCTCTCTCTTCTGCTCTCCTTGCTTTGACTTTTCCCAAATGATCTAGATTAATTCCAAATTGCAGCCAATCTGTCCTTTTCAAAGAAGCACAAGTAATGCACACACGTCGAGGCACCGGTGGCGTGACTGTTTAGTGAGAATAAGTCTTGTAAACCAGCCAATTTGATTAGAACATTAAAAAAAGAGGTGATTTGTTAAACATGGGGAGAAAGGAGAGCAAGAGTTGAGTTTTTAGAACTTGGAGCTTATTTAATGAGTGTGAATCGCATCTCTCCTCTGTGTGTGTGAATAAGAAATAATGAAGCCATTTTTAGATAAGGTAAGCTCGAACAAGGATAAAATGGAAAGACAGAGAGACGTGAGAGAAGTAGCTTGTGAATTTGTTGGGCTTGTTTTCAATTATATGACGTGATGGAAATAAACTGTCTAATGGAGTTTTCAGTATTAAAATGTAGAGAAAAAAACATGAAAAAAAAGAAAAACATTTTACATGTTACCATTTTTTCTTTTTTACCAGTTTTTGTTTCACATTCACACAGCACATCTGGACAGGCTGGTGGGTTTCTGTGTCTCAGTTTACAATGTGGGAAAGTCTATGTTTAATATATAAATCTTACTCAGATTTTGTTATTAATTTAAGATCATAATTATAGTACTGCTGTGCATGCATGTTGTTGTATATTGTGACGAGAATATATACTTGATATCAAAAAATATTAAAAATTATTATTAATCCTAAAAGTTGTGAAACTTATTCAGTGCCTGACACCGAGTCTGCTGTCTGACTCGGTGTCACTCTTGGTGCGTGAATGAATCTGATGTGCGCAGAAGCTCTCAGTCGACATGTTTAACCTGCTTCGGTGTACGGTCTGCGGTGCAGCAGGTGTAGGAGGAGACAGTCTTCAGGGTGGGGTGCTGAAAAGGGGCCCTTACGTTTACTTTGACCTATGGTTAATTCAGCCCCTGATCGTAGCATGTGACTTCATAATATGCTTCAATCATACAAATAAGATTTTTAATTTGTTTGTCTGTTGTTTTCGCTTTCTAATAACTATTCAAATAATTTTAAGGAAAACTGTTTTGGCAGCTTCCTCGTACCTGTCATAAATCCTATAAACAGCCCTGCTCTCAATAATTTGAGATCATTAGTGTGGCTGAGGGAGGGATAAACATCTGTCCCTGTCACAATAAACACAATGTTAACAACAAGGCAATCAAACTCTCTAGACTCCTGTCGGGCTGCTGTGTTGCCGCAGTTACTCACCATCACAATGCTGTGCCTTTTTTCACCGTGACATCATCTTGCCACCCACTGTTGGGTAGGAATCGCTGCAGTAGCCTGTCAAGGCAAAATGCAAAGCCATGGTAACTAGTTAATCACTTGCATATAGCTCCAGGTCGTGTCAGCTAAAGTGGTGACTTAACACTGTGTCTACGGATTGTTGACCCTGGCAACCATCCACGGCATAGTCATTAGCAAAGTTCCTGTCTTTTTCGAAAACACACGCACATGCACAACAGCATCTACAGTCATCTCTGATACAGATGACTGTTGACAGCAGATGAGCTCAGTGAGACAGACTGTCAGCAGCTCTGCTATGTGTCTGACTTGTCTTCCTTCATCGGATGGCAAGCATGTGCCTCAGGTCTCTCCTGCCCATCTATATCCACACCAATTTAAAGTCTGGCTGCAAGCAGAATGTTCTTGTGTGACAGTTTTGTTTTTCTTCTGGTCAGCAATTTTGAATTACCATATTTCACTCCTATGGACTCCCCCTGTGGATGTTCTGCAATAATCTACAGCCACACTGGGCTCAACATGTCTCCTTACTGGTTCAATACTGTCATCAAATACAGAATGTTATCTGTATTTAATAATAATAAAACATCCATCTTTGTATTTCTACAACAGTATAAGGCTCATACTAGAAGAATTATCATCTCTTTTTTCTCCCTCCCTCTCCCTGTGTGTCTAATTCTGTTGAGTGTGTTGTGTCTGTGGCTTCTAACAACAAAGCAGCACTGTTTGTGATGAATGATGATCTCCGCCAAGTTTTTATTGCTTTCTGTAGATTACATCATTTTGTAGTAAATTACTTTTGCCAGGGAAATGTGTGATCCTAATAAAAATACTTCCAACCATATCTTAATACAAACAATAGTTTTGAGCTGCTGTCTGCATAGCTGATTTTTCACACAGCTGTTTTTCATTCTTGAATTATAAACACAAAGGAATGCACTGAATTGATAGCAGTGCAATTATGGCAATATGACAGATAGCACTGGAGAAATTTGAACTTTTCAAATTTTAACAAAGAGAAATGTGTGCTTCTGTACACAGAGGTACACATAATAATCCTCACCAGCTGGGGTGCTGATTATTCAAACGCGAGGACTGAAGTTACCTGTAAGATCACTGGATACGGACAAATAGTTGATAACCACTAAAGAGTGTGAGATCACAACATCACATGTGTTGGCTTCTTTATATTCATTGTTGATCCACAGAAGGAAATCAACTGTAGTGGTAACAGCCGTGAAAATGAGAGCTGCCTATAGACACCATGAAGATAAAGTGTGACCAGTCTTGTGAACACGCCCACATCTGCTGGCGCTGACAGATGGGGGAGATCTAGCTAAGGTTAGCTCGACTGCTCCCATTAGGAGGCACGCAGTCACGAAAGGCTTGAATGCTTTGATATCCCAGCTGCAGTCTGATGAGACATAGACAGGGCCCTTCATCCCACACACGGGCAAGCAGGCATGCTTGTACAGGGGTGTGAAAAAGTGTGCAAACCAACTACTGTATGTACACTGCACATTAAGGTTAGTGCTAACATTTGAGGAAATAAGAATCAAACTATTTATTGTAATGAAACTTAACATGGTGCTTCGTGCAGGTGTTTCACTGTTGCCTTTATTCCTGCACCAACTCTTAAGATAATATTGGCAGATGAACTTCTGAACTTTCCTCATCATCAGCCCATGATTAAACTGATCTGTTGGCTTTCAGCTTCTCATCTGAGTTGACTGAACCTTTGAAGTCTGCCCAAACACCACGCAACACTTTGTCTTGCAGTCAGGTCCAAATCAAGACATGTTTGAACATGTTTAATGAGTGTGGATAAAGTAAAGGTTAAAAAAAAAAAGTTAGGTTTGTGTAGGTGCGTTTGTTTCACACTACCTGAATGAGCTTCCAGACGTTTGGTTTGGTAGCAACGCTTCAATGCTCAGCAAAGTGGAACATTTGAGATAAAGAGTTTTCATCATGAAAAGGGCTGGAAGGTGCCTGGCACGATGTGCATGCAGGTGGGAATAGGACCTGCAGCCAACTGATGCAGCTATTGATCAGCAGTCAAGAGAGGTGCAGGGGTCAGGTTGCATTGACCTGAAGGATTTATTGGATCAGCCAACACTGATTGTACCGCCTCAGGCACAGTCTGGTCCCCAGATCAGAGCATTATTAAAAATTCTGTGATATAAGGTGCTCACACAGTCCACTGATTGTGTTGTCTGTGGCACTAAACTGCTTGCATTGCCTCATATTGTAATGTTGTGAAATTCCAGCTACACTTAGGCCAGTAAGGAGAGTGGAAATCATTTTGTTTTGAGTGAAATCAGGAAGTCATTAACAAACTGATGCATTACTACAGAGCCGTAATGGCAGGCAGCCTGTTACTGATACATCAGCCTGCCAGAATGGAGGGCATCGGTCGATAACACTTCCTCAAAGTGTCTTCCTGGCAAGTGCTGTGGCCTGTAATGAAACTGGCAAACAGATAAAGAGAGGCGTATGGCAGCGGTGTCTTACACCAGCCGACCTCACCCCTGTGGTGGAAAGCCCATTATCATTAATAGTCTGAGGAAATGTGAAGGAGGCTTTGCGTTGCTGACCAAGCTGGAATAAGTGTATTAACTGGCAGTTTCTCAGCTGTCAGGGGTCTTGGTTTTGGGCCCCTGCTAATGTAATGTTAATAAAAACAAAATAGTGGGCTGCAGGACCCATGAGAGCAGCCTTCATGTGTCTCTCATACTCTTACAAACCATAATATCCCTTGAACCTGCCTGCATCAGCAGAAAAGACACGTGGTGATGTGAGCGGTTATAGTTACGGCTGTGCAGCTGGGGTTATTGCACTTGGTTTATTTAATGATGCTATCAATGGCTGGGTGAACGGAGGCGCACGCTGGAATAAATCACAAAGACTTGGTTCGTGTCCAGACACTATGAGGGCTCAGTCACACAGAGTGCACATGTTCGCAGACATAATAAACAGTGACAGCCTCGTCTCTTTCTCTCTCTGTCTCTCATTAGCACACAAACACACAGATGTTGGTTGTTTTTCAATAAACTGCATTATGTGTCGCACGCCCTTTCTCATGAGGAAAATTATTAGCCAGCTGTTCATTTCCCAGCTGCACACGAATCCATGTCCTGGGGGTGCTTAAAAACACACACACACACACACACACACACACACACACACACACACACACACACACACACACACACACACACACACACTCTCTCTCATGTAGATACATGGCTGAGAGAGGGTAGCTTTGTGCCCTGCAGGTTACGAGCCATACCGAGAGGCCAGGACAGCCTGATGTTACTCAATTAGCAGACAGCTGACTGAGCTGGAGGCCAGCAGTGAAGTGCCATTAAACTCAGAGAAACAGACAGACAGGAACACAGGTAGATGGCTAAAGACGACAGGAACTATTCGCAAGTGGTGCTGTACTGTCAGAGCTGTTACTGGACTGTGTGTGTGTGATGAGATTGTTCATTTATGTGCCTGTCTCTCTGTTTGATCCTGGCTCATTGCAAGTGTGTGTGTGTGTGTGCGCGCGCAGTGCAGGAGGGCACACACACGATCATTTGTGTGCATGTGTATGCTTAGCTTGCATTTTCAGTCAGGCCAAATGATCTATATTGTCAGGGTCAGGTCTATCTGGGCTCAGCTAACCTCAACCTTCAACCTCTTGACACTGAACATCTGCTGGGGTCAGACATTCAGCCCAGGGATGGCTCATCATCAGCTGGTTGCTCATGTTCCAGCTAACTACTGGCTGGAGACGAGGTTTTTGTGCGTGTGTATCCAAGCAAGTCCAGGTCCGCCGCTCTGAATCACTCAGTTTCATTTTAGAGCTTGTGTTGCTCACGGCAAACAAGCTGTGGTGATTTTGGTTAAACAGCATTATGTATTGATCAGTCTGTGAATTAACAGCATTCTTTCATGCTTGGTGTCTCTATTGACAACCTTCATTGATCATAGGTCATAACATATAATGTGCAATCATTTAATAAACAGGTAGTATTAGTACTTCTCTTTGAAATACTTATTGATTTGCTACTCACCACACATCAAAAAGTACATTTTATTCACTCTCGTTTCTCCTGTTATTTGTCTCTCTCCAGGAGACTATGTGGTGCTCACTGTCTTCTTTGACCTGAGTAGGAGAATGGGCTACTTCACCATCCAGACCTACATCCCATGCACCCTGATTGTTGTCCTCTCCTGGGTTTCATTTTGGATCAACAAGGATGCAGTACCTGCTAGGACATCATTAGGTAAAACACCTATTTGTGTAATTGTTTTGTACATAATACAGCTACAGACATTTTAAGATGTTTTTTGTTTTTTTTATGCTCCATATCTAGTTATGCAACTGCTCATCAAGCCTTGACAGAGCCTTTGCTTTAGTTCAGTTTTATAATCGGTCCACCTATCCATGCACACATATGCTGTAGATGTACTGGTGAGGTTCATTACACATCCTGGCCTTAATTACTCCCTGCTGTGAAACACATTAAGAACCCCGTGGTGGTCACGCAGCACCTCATATTGAAAAGCAGTGCGTCTAAGATTTATCTTGCCTCTCGTTCTCTTCTTTCCTGTTGTCTGCTCCTTCGCCGTCTTCTGTCTTTTCCCCCCTGAGACAGGGCAGCTGCTTGGGAATCTAGTCCATCTTGATTAGAAGAGCCTATCCTGGCACATATGTTTTCATGCATGCCTTAACGAGGCATTAATTATGCAGTGCGGCAGGGAAGAGATGCAGCCTCAGCACAATAATAATGCACGTGGCCTCTTCTCTGAATGCTAAAAAGGGACACGGATTTTATAAAGTGGCAAATGCGCGAATTTCAAGAAAATTTGTCAGCTTTTGAACTTGCCCTTGGCGTCCAGTGTAAATCCTCAGAAGTTAATTTGTGATCCAAATCCAAAAGAGATCCTACGTCCATATTGCTTGGTCAGCTTCTTTTTGCTGACCTAAAACTATAAATGTTGACCTCAAGCCTATGTGACGCGATCATTAGTTACTGAATGTAAAATAGTCCCCGTAGGCAGCAACCATGATTCTACCTCATTATCATCATTGCACTTTGTCTGTCATTAATCTCTCTAAAAATATCCTGTTTTGATTTCTTTTGTTTCTGCAACTCCAGACACGATTTGCAGTTGAAATAATAACGCTATTAATTCTCAGCTAGAATGGTAGCAAGAGTCAAATATATTAATTTCCTCTTTGAAAGATGATGCAGGGGGTACAGAAAGCTAGGTGGTTGGGAAGCAGATTAATGCAGATGACATAATTCTTAATCCTTCAATGCCATGCAGAAACATATCAATTCACTCACAATACTGCAGTGTTAATCTTGACGCTGAGTGATGGTTTTTAGCCCACATTAAATTTAGACATAAATCTTTTTTAATACAAGGCGAAGTCCTCTTACATGCATGGATCTATTTAAAGGAAGGAGGTGGTCTTTTTAGTTGCTTGTTTGTTGTTCAGGGCTTCTGACGCAGCTGTTGGTAATCCGTTGTATAAGTATACTTAAAAACACATTTCCTCATCGTGTGCCATCACCCCACCTCCATCTACATTATCATTAGAGACAGGCGGAAAAAGCACGAGGGCGGAGGGCTACAAGATGGTGGACATAGCGGTGTATCGTTTCAGTGTGATGGTCAGTGTCAGCATCTGTCAGGACTCAATTTTGTTACGACCTGTAGTTATCTGGTGTTTCTACATGTGTTTCTAACTTCAGAAAATGTACCTTTACTGAAATATTTAGAAAAACATGTTCCTAGCCTTAATAATCCATGAGCACTTATATGATTCTGAAAAATGCATTAACACTTTGAAAAACTGGCACACAATCTGTGGAAATTATTAAAAACATCCACTGCATGTCTGAATCTCCACATGGGTTTGGTTTCAACTTCTTGCCAACTGTGAAGCTATTTGGGGAGAATGCAATATTATTATTACTTCAGCTTTCAGCACTACAAGATGCCTGTGTTAATGTTATAATGAACAGTATGTTTCCTTTTTAATATAACTTGTACACTAGCTGACAAGCTACAGCTACCAGTAGTAAAGAGACAGTAGGACACAGTATGAGTCAACCAGCAAAGCATCTTGTTATGGGGAACATACTTTTTTGTGAGTTTTTGTAAGCAGGGTTATAAGAAATAATAATAATAATGGATTCATAATGAAAAAATTACAAACACAGTTGTGTCTATGTTGTCGTGATTAAGAGCAGTTTAAATTTTCCTTGCTTTCTCTCACCTCATTACCAGGTATCACCACTGTGCTGACCATGACCACGCTGAGTACTATCGCCAGGAAATCCCTTCCAAAAGTTTCTTACGTGACTGCCATGGACCTGTTTGTGTCCGTGTGCTTCATCTTCGTCTTTGCTGCACTTATAGAGTATGGAACACTGCACTACTTTGTCAGCAACAGGAAGCCGAGTGCCAAAAAGGACAAGAAGAAGAAAAACCCGGTGAGTGTCTTCCTGAAACTAAGTAAAACATTTATTTTTTTTATTTGAACTCAATGTAACGATTATAGCCACAAACAATATTAATTTACATTATGTAGTATATGAGAGTCTATTTTTACAGTATTCACAGGTTGTTGTTGTTTTTTTTACTCTGCACACTTACTGACCCTTCCCCTGGGACTAGCCTTAGAAAACAGCTGTACACAGCCTAGTATCACTAAGGGAGCAACCCTCCAGGGGCCATCACCTCGAATTATTCAATGAAGGAGACTTGTAGCCTGAACTTTTTCCTAGCTCATCACACATCTGTTACAGTTGTAATTTAGAGCCATGTCACATGATAGGAGAGTCGCCCTTGTGTGCGCCTTACGTCCCTCCAGAGATTTCAGCAGCTCGGTTAAAGGCCCAAATATATGAGCACTTACAGAGCCAAGTACATTTTACACTCAACTGCAAGAACAGCGCTTCATCACCTCATCGACTGGATCCTGCCTATGGTTGTGAAGATTTTTGTTGAAAAGTAATCCAAATCTATCACTAAAATTCTTCTTCATGGAAGATTTAGTTGTTTGTTTTTTACAATTGCTTGTTGTTTATAAAAGGTTGTGTGTTGGTAACTGAAATGTTCTTGCTTTTTGAGGTCATGGCATGTTTTTGTTCTGGTTTCATTTATTCTTAAACATCTAAGTAAAATACGCTTGGGTGAACAGGATTATTGAACTAGAACTTAGGGGAAAGTGGGGCACTCTAGTTTCAGGCTTTGTGACTAAGGCTTTGCACATGGTCTAACTGTCTCATAAATGAATAAATTAATAATGAAGTGGAAGGTTTGCCATCTCAGAGGGGCTTTTCTGCGCTCTCTGCATGACTTGCCAAAATGAAGGAAGTAAGGAGCTATGCAAGAAAAGGAGATGTTTGACTGAAATTCTTGAATTCTTGTTCATGAATTGTTAAAAATATGCACAGGAGATCGAGGAAATACTGTATATGAACTTGAAGAGTTTCTACTTGTAAGCTGTTTCAGTGTTGTGTAGTTTAGGTGGTGTGTATTTTGTGAGCTGCCTTAACATCATTAAAAAAGGTCCGTGTTAGTCATATGGAGTCAATCTCATCTCTCTCTCTCATTTTAATCAGGACCATTAATACGTATTTCTGTCAAACTTCAGATAAGATTCAATCCATCTGCTTTTAGGCTTAATATTTCTTGAGAAACCCACATAATGCCTCTAAATCTTGAGTTTTTTGGATTTTGCCCTTATACACCTAGGGATGAAATTGAAGAACATTACATTTCTTTTGCTTCAAAAAGCCTTGAGTTGCTTTCGCAGTATGTTTAGGGTCATTACCCATCTGGACTGTGAAACAGCATCCTACCAGTTTTGTAGGTATTGGTTGAATGTGAACAGAGAGTTTAGCCCTTTACACTTCAGTAGTCACATCCTCAGTAAACACCAGTTTTTCTTCTTATCATTCTCGTACAAGTTAATCTCTTACCAAGGAAAGGATTCTGCAGTCTTCCTGTTTAGGTCTCTCCCATAGTCTTCCAGGCCTTTCAGTGTTGCGGAGCTAACCTGTGCTTGCTTTCTTTTTAAGAACTCTGCTTAAAATATTTCCTAAATGATAAATGCCATCCTTTTTGTGAAATCTCTGAAAGTCTACACTTCGATCACGTCTTGATTTTTAAATAAAATCCTTAAATTTTAAATCCATTATGGTGGTGTATAAAGGCAAAATCATAAAACGCTCAGTGCCCAGATACTTCTGGGCCTAACCATAATTAGATACAGTACCTTAACCTACATGTTTTTGTGTGTCCTTTGCAACGTCTTAAGGTCTTGCGGTATTATTCTCAGCAGCTCTGTAGCTGCAGGGCATCTCTCCTGACGACACTACAAAACTATTTTTTCTCACTTTGGCATTCTATTTAAATTGAGTTCACATATCTAAATATTCCTTCGGACTAAGCATATGAAGTTGTAGTTATTGTCACTGTAAAATCATGAACGAACGATGTGAAAACAATGTCACACTGAGAGTGTTGGAATTATGGATCATGTATGTTTAATCTTTTTGGTTTTGCAGTAATATATTTCCTGAGGTGATGCTGGCGTAAGAAGCATGTCAGATACATATATCCCACCATGCATCTCCCCTGTGTGTTTGTAACATGTATGTCGCCCTGTAGTATATTTTCTGCTCTATTCCTTTTTGATTTAGATAGTACAGTAACTTGTAATTTTCGCACATTATCTTTGTGTTAATTTTTCCTTTTATTGATGTTTTTGTTCTCTGTTTACATGTATTCTTTGTTTTCTGTTACTCTCTTTCAATTCTACATATACTTTGTTTCCTATCTGGACAAAAGCTCCTCCGGCTCTTTTCCTCAAAGGTATATTGCCTGTGTCTGTCTGCATGCGTCTGCTGCATTTTGGCTCTTTGAGCCCCCAGCACCTCACTGCTTTTCAGTCTGTTCTACAGCAGATATGCCTCTCTTTATTCCCTCTTTATTTACCTGCATTCTTACTGTACTCCTCCTCAGTTACTAAATAGGTATCACAGATAACATAAAAAAAAGGGGGGCACTCTGCAGTGCACAGTGCGGAGGCAGCCAGCCAGACATAGTTTTTAAAATTCAAATAAACATCCCACACATCCCATGTCCAGAGGAATGTAATAGTCCGGGCCCAGTGTGGACTCATTCTGGCTTCCTCTGTCCTGTTTCACTCTTTGTCGTTGTTGTCGTTGTAGCCACAGTGAACTAGCAGCTGCTGCAATAGCTTCCTCTTCTTTCCCACTCCTGCCAGTAAATCTATATCTGTGTTTGTTGGGCATCTCAACCTGACACTCCCTACAGAGTCAGCAGAGCCTTAACAGACTGAAACGGACAACCCCTGCTCTGTATTAAGAGTAATTACAATTGGAGGTCCATTCAGAAGATTAACATGCTAATCTTTAAGCACCCAAAAAGCTTCCATGGTGGGAGGGAACTAGAAACAATCTAAATTTAACCTCACATACAAGCCAAGATAACAGAATCAGCTTTTCCATATAGAAGTCCACATCAGTATTTTACTATGCAGGATTATGAGTCAAATAAGTTAGATTTTCAGGACCTTAGAAAAAATCCACCTACCATATGGAAACACTAACATTAAATATTCAGCTTTAACCAGACTTCCAAGGGATCCAGAAATGATCCTGAGTGTTTCCGCCTTTTGTGTTCTGTGAGAGGTTGTCTACTTTCAGTCAGTTAAAGTTGCCAATGCCATTGTGTTGTTTCCTTTTATTTCTTCTTTTTGCTAACACCGACTCAGCACAGCCCAGCTTGACCAGGCCATGCGGCAGGACGCTGTTAATGCTCCTTCTGCTTGAGCTTCCACTGCGCTTTCTCCAGTGCAACCAAACCCCTTTGAGAACTGAGTCATAACCTGTTGTGCTAATCCCCTCAGTAACTCAAGATACTGTCCATTAAGGACACAAATGCTGAAACTAACCTTATGTTGTTTTGTTTGTGGTTATGTATCGTTTTCAAAGGGACAGCAGGTTTATGCACTAGTGTTGGGCAAGATGATAAGTTTTAGGAAACGTACAGTTCAATCAAGTTTAAATATTTTAAGCTTGTTTGAGGCTGCATGCTTACAGCAGATAATGTCATGTTCAAACTAAAACTGCAATGACCTCATTTGTTGGCAGCAAGCATGCTTATTGTAGATACATAATAAAAATGATTATTTTTTTAAACAAATCTCATATTCTCACAGTGTAGAACGGAAATAAATGCTGCCAAACATGAATGTGCTAGTGCAGTCATTTCTTGATTATCGTCCCTTATATTATAAAGACAAAACATAAAGAACTAATCAAATGACAGTTGGCACTGGGTACACTAACTTTGGAATATGCTCAGCTCACTGTATCGTTTGAAAATCATGAGCTTGACATGCTAGTTTATCAGCAAGGTCAAGAGGGGGAGCATTTAATCTGCCAAACAGCCAGAATTCCAATTTGTGCAAAGGTGGCATGGCATTCTGAGATAAAAGCTGATGAAAATGGTCTATTTGAATACTAATTGTCTTCCTTTAGAATGACAAGGCCACACATGTCACTGTCCTATTTTAGGAATCTTTACAAATGAAATGGTTGTGCCCCTCTGTGGTGAGCACAATTTAAAAAGAGGCTTTTTTTTTTTAACCCATTGGGCTAGAGAAGTAGTGAGATGTGTGTTGCACATCTGCCAACACAAGCGCCTCCCTAAGCTTAGAGATGCTTTATGGATTTTCAAATGTTGCATAGCAGTAGTGTAATCAGAATAAAATGTGGGGGACATAGCCTGGGAGTGGCTATACGTAGCTGATAAATAAACCAATGTAGACTACTATAATAAAAATATAACTACCTAAGCCTCAACTTAAACCCCATCCCAAAGGTGTAATTTCCTTTAGAGGGACTGATCATTTGTCACTATAAGCCTTACTAATTAAAACCACAAGTAGGTCTACTTGTATTCTCCTGACCTTAAAAGGGTCCATTGGCAAGTTGAAGGTGCAAATGACATTTTGCTGACAGAAAGAGAAGTGGGAGACAGAAAGTGGAAGCTGAAATTAAGTCCACCCTTATACAGGTGAGATCTTGATTATGGCAATCTGAGGCTCTTTTGGCTAACTGTCATTTTGTCCTGTTAAAAGCAGACACCCACGGTAGACATCCGTCCACGCTCGGCCACAGCCATTCAGATGAACAACGCCACACACATGCAGGAGCGAGACGAGGAGTACGGCTACGAGTGTCTGGATGGGAAGGACTGTACCAGCTTCTTCTGCTGTTTCGAAGACTGCCGCTCCGGAGCCTGGCGGCACGGCAGGTTGCACATCCGCATCGCCAAGATAGACTCATATGCACGCATCTTCTTCCCCACTGCGTTCGGTCTCTTCAATCTGGTCTACTGGGTCTCCTATCTCTATCTCTAGGCCCTGGTGTGTATCCAGCCTTATCATACATTTCATTGCATTCTACATATGCTCGCGCCAGCAAGGGACATTTGAAAGAAGGGACCCACTGAAATACTTAATGATTTGATTTAATTTCTTCATTTTAATGGTCACATTTGATTTATTTGTAACCTTTAAGAGATCTTGCAAATGTTGTAGCATTACATTTTACTGGCATGAAGAGATTTGTAGGTGTGTTGTGAGAACACTGATGGTTTGAACAGTTTAACCAGTTTTTTTTCCATTTGTTTGTATTTTCAAATTGGAATTTCCTTTTAATTTCATTTCAGCCGACCAATTTTAAGACAAATACATTCCTTCTACAATAAAAAGTAAGTAAATAGTAATTCACATTCACGAAAAAATTTAAATAGCATTACCCATAATTCAAGTTTTATTTTAACTTTTTTTATGTTGAGCTACGGTAACATACTAAAACACAAAATCTGAAGCACTTTAACATAGTTATGGTAGACAGTGACACAGAGTCAATAATACTACTTTTAAGTCATTTAGCTAACATGTTAGCACAATTAAACATTGCATTTTGTGTGGTCATGGACGAAGAGATGCTGTTTATGGACAATGCTGAACTGTACAGGCACTGTATATATTTTACTATTACATAGTGGTTTACATTTATTGCATGCACCTTTCAGGCCAAAAATCAACATGTTTTATGCTCTTCTATTGTTGTTAAATGAGCATTGTTGATTATCATTCAGGATTTAATTATACTTTTTTCTAGGAAAACTAAAAAATGTAATAATAAAAATGTGCCCAGTTTGCTTTTACGTTCAGGAATTATCTTTGCATACAAGTCTGAGGATCAGCCCTGAATTTCAAGCCAGACAACTGGTTTACATTTCTTTTTTTTCTCAGCCATTAGCTTACAATATAGACAACACTGACCTCTCATCCTCTCCTCCATTTGCTGTTAAAAGCATGTATTTCCATAATGACACAGTGCTGTTGTGTTTTAAAGGGAAACTATTCAACAACAAGTTCAGTTTTCTTATACAAACTAATAATATTTCATCCTTTATACAGTAGTGATAACTGCAGCTGAGGTTGAATTAACCTTTCAAACTGAGGAATTCCAACTAATTTAGACTTGGAAAAAAAAAAGTTAATTCATACAGCTGTGGGACATTTCAAAATCTCTGCAGTGGAACAGAGTTCATTTTATTATTTTAAAATAAGAAACAAAAAAAATAACTAGGGAAGATATGAAATGACAACAAACTTGAGAGCTTCAAGTTAAAAAGGGCATCCGATTGTGTTGAACAGTTATGTCAGCCTTATTATCAAGCATTTCACTTCCTGCCTCTTTGTGAAGAAACACACTGAGAATATAAATTATCACTTAGCGAAGAAACTGATTCACTAGTTGGCCAACAATTCCTTTTTTTTTTACCACTTAAAATAACCTGTGAATGTTGGAATGTATGAAGAAAGTGGAGAACGAGGCGAAGGCATCTGAACGGTAAATTTTGCATATGATAAAACACATGAATTACAGCCCCTTACAGATCTATTTTGATAGACATGAGTATGCAACAAATGACACACAGTGCTTCAGTATAATTTGCAATCTGTTAATGAATGGATGTGAATCACATTGTTTATGTACATAAATTAGAAAGGGAAGAAAACACTTGTCAAGCCCTTAAGATTTTCTGAAAGGGTATATATTTTGTAATTTCAGCCTTGTTACAGTACGTCATACAATAAGTTAGATTATCATATTATGCTGACCATGTAGAATACTTGGGGTTAATGGGGTATTTATTTATTTATTTTATTGAATGAAATTGTATTTTATGTCCATATAGCCCCTGAAAAGAAAACACAGAATGCTGTCATTTATATCAATGATACATTTTTGTTCACTGTGTCAATGGAGCTTGAGCCTATTTATCTTGTGTTTTCTATGTTGTGGTCAATGTACACTACTCTCACAAAGGCCTGTCAAACTGTTATATCTGTTGAATTAGTGAGTTGCAACATTTCCTGTTGTGCAGCTTCTGAGTAGTAGACTTAAATATTTTCAGGGAAAAAAAAACAAAAACAAAACTCTTCCCGAAACCACCAGAAATTATATTTGCCTGTCTAAGTGACTATTATTTTCACATCTTCCACCACCACATGGGTTGTTGTTGGTCTTAGTATTTGCCATCATGAATAAAGCATCACTGATGATGACTAACATCTGCATTTACCAGATTATCTCATATTCCCTGGAGATTTTTTTCCCCTTTTGTATTTAATGGTCCTGTTGTGTTCTAAAACTGCCACTAAATAGTCTTCAGTGTGCAAATACTCTTATCTCACTGTCAATAGCAACGGTCCTCATCAGTGTCCAGTAGTTTAAAGAAGTTTAACAGTGATTACATACAAGTTCCAAACGGACACACATGCAATAGAGAATATCAAACTATAACGCCATCGTTTTTAAAGTCATTTCATCACAGTACAGTGTTTTCTGGATGAATAGCATATGCTAAAGCGCTGAGTGTTTCCTTGTAGGAAATGTCTTACACAAAATGTTGGTCACATTATTGTTCACTCAGACCTGGATTTGGATTTTTAGTCGTTTTTTTTTTTTTTTCTTTCATGGTACATAACCAAAATGATAAGGAATTGTTCAAAAGTGGAGCAGGCTTATTATATGAGGGTGAACTGGAAGACTATGCGACTTCACTGACAAACCCATTGTACTGATAACAACGCATGTCGTGTGTTTGAACAGTGGTGCAGAAAACAAACATACTTTACTAGGGGTTTTTTCTCCATGGTGAGAAAACCTTGCTTTTTACTTACTATATTTTGCTATTATGCTAACGCAGAGGTATACAGGCATATGGAAGGTAAGTGTAGTGTGCATGTTAAATATCTCTCAACAGTCAGACTGGGATGTTTGGAAGAATTGGGACTAATTCAAGCACCGTTTCATTTGGTCCTTTTCCTGCGTTGACTTGGACTTTTACTGCACTTATTTTGACAAAGTGAGTTTATTTATTTTGGGAGCCACAAATGAAACATATGTGAACAGCACATGTAGATATTTTCTATCGTTATGTATTTTGTCAAACTGCAGAAAACAAAAATACGCACTGGAAATACAGAGCTCTGTTAAAAGGTACCCTAAATAAATTTCATGATTCTCATACATACAGTACGTTTGTTGTTTGTCATCTATGTATAATTGAGTATTGTATAAAAGGGGCACTGATCAGTTCTCTTAGGGTCTGCATTATATACTATATATGTACTGAAAAAAATCCTTTTCATAAGGGAATTGCACATAGCTGTCGAATTTTACAATAAAATGGTTGCAAATATCAGTGTGTATTTGCTCATTATTATTTATTATTAGCAGTACTAGTGATGTTCTATGTTGCCTCAGATTTCTAAGTGCATTTATTATAGGAAATTTGGGGGAACAGTTCTCACAGGCCACAATCAGATCTGTATTTGGACACTGACAGTTTTAATTACTTTAACGGGCTCTGTACATCACCACAATGGATTTGAAATTAAACTATCAAGAGTGTAGTGTCAGCTTTAATTTAAGAGTTTCATCAAACACATTGTATGAACTGTATTACGTCACACTGAGTTCATAAATAAATAAAAAAATCTTCAATGCACTACTGCAAAAACAGTATTCTGTTCTTGCTACAGTGGAAAGTAATTAATCAGGTAAATTATGCAAGTGTACACACCAAGATTAACAAACATGCCCAGATAGAAAGTCTTCACTATCACAACATCTTTGAATGGTTCAACAAATAATTAGAGTCCAGTACTTATTTATTCAATTTGATTATAATTTAATCAGCTGCCAAGGAGTTGGTTTGTTACACATTATAACTGAAATGGTAAGACATTTTAATATGTCTGCAAATTATCTAGGAAGGATTCATTTTCCCCTTGTAGAAGAAAACCTTATTTAATGCTCCTGTCCAATTCAGCACTTGTCTGTTACCTTGATGAGCTGCCAACACGCTCCAAGGATTGTCAGGAAGCAGATTGTGATATATTTATATTATATATATTATATTTATTTATACTTTTACTGCTTATTTTTGAGGCAATTGCAAACCATATGTCACTGCGTCACAGTATGTGATACATAAACTAATTTCAGTATTAGCTATTATATGTTGGGGTGGCAGTAGCTCAGTTGGTAGAGGGGTTTTTTACAAACCCCAGGGTCAGTGGTCAGATTCCTGGTGTCTCCTGGCCATATGTTAAGGCGTCCTTGGACAAGACATCAGACCTCTATAATAAGGCCAACATGTACTGTTTGGAGCTGTCAAACAACAATTTTCCTAAGGGGATCAATAAAGTAAGTAATGTCATTATTATTTTATAATATAATTTTAGGAAAAGCTACAGACGCTCATTTAGGAATGCCATAACTCCACCAGTAGCATATTTTCATTTAATAGGGCATTATAAAGAACAGCACAGCCTGTTCTAGTCATGTCCAGTGAGTCTCTTCCTTCCAGGAAAGTGCACTTGAAACAGAACAGCAGTTGGCTGATGGACCCCTGTGCTGGCACCTCTCCCTCCACTGGGCATGGTGGCAGCTGCAGAGACAGCCAGTGTATCCCTCTGATTATTATACAACCATCCGCAGTGTACCACAGCACCGTGCTGTCATCGCTAGCCCTTTCATCAGCTGAGGTACAAGCTCTTGAGCGAGTGCAGAGCTGGGAGTGCAGGGAGACCTCCATGAATAATGCAATCTGCACATGGCTCACTTTTTAGGACTTCACCCGCTCACTTTCATCACTGCTTGCAATGAGATTTATAGCATATGAATTTACTGACCCCTGTATCCTGATTTAGTTATTTAACTACAGTTAATAAAACCTGTGTATTCGGAAAGTATTGGACCATGAGCATGTTTATTTTGATTTAATACTTTTAAATTCGCTTTGGGGAAATTGTTGTTGGACACCTGCCAGACAGTACATGTCGTTGCATACTATGGGGTTGTGGTGTCTTGTCCAAGGACACTTCGACATGTAACCTCGCAGGACTGAGAATCAAACCGCCCACCTTCTGGTTTGTAGACGTTGCAGCCCGTACACTCCATGATATCTGTTACATAAATGAATAACTTCCAAACAGTGTTTTCGGGGTTTTTTTTTTACTGAATTTCCAGCTTGCAGAGTTTGAAGCCAGCAACACTGCTATCTTGCTAATTACTGTGTCTGTCACTAGACGAATTTAAAGAATTATTGTAAAGCAAAGCGAGTAAAATACTTCATGTGCACATACATGAACCTGCAGTGGGTAAACTCTCTAAGCAAATCATAGAAGCATTTTAGTCAACTGTCAAAACAGGGATGGCTAGAGCAGGGCCTCAACAGTCAAATTCTAAAGAGAGTTCAAGTAAATGCACAAACAGAGCTCAGCAGAGAAACAGAATTAAAGGGTGACTTCACACAGTTTTAAAACTTACATTATATGCAATTACGTTATTCTACGCTCTCTAACTTAAAGTAGTTATCTTCCTCTTGCTTAAAAAATCATCCAGCTGACATAAGTTCAGATAACATCATCTAGAGGGCCAGGTCGACTTAGACAGGGCAGAGATATATTTTAACATAGGGAAGTCAGAGGGAGGTTTAATACTGTTCATATGCAAAACTAGAACCATAGGAAACAATTTGAACAGTCCATTTAACATGAGACGCTCTAGCTGCATGACTTCTATAATAGCTATGATAGTGACTTCTTTTAAAAGCAATGTTTAAAAGGTCGTGATACTGAAGATATTACCTTCTTACACCAATATACTACAGACTTCATTAGTGATGACATTTAATGACTTTTGAACTGTTTAATCAATGGAGCACGTTGTAAAATGTCAGCCATAAAATAATTTGACCTTTCACGTTAATTTAGACTAGGCCCTCTGTGCTAGCTATGAGGGATGATGGGTAAAACCGTAAATGTTTATCTATGTGATTTTATTTTTCAACCATGAGTGGATATTGTTTTTCTGATGTTTCCGCCTGTCTTTATACAGTATGACTGTAACGTGCATTTAACCGTGTGTGCTTGATTCTGCCTTTCACCCCTCATTAACAGCTCAAACGTAATCTGCCTGGGCTGAGTAACAGTGTGAGCACGGTAACAGAGGGATGGTTGCATAACTTCTTCTTTTGGCCAAGACACTCTACATAAACAGGGATTAATTACCAGGACTTACTGTGAAGATACGTCAATGCACAATGATCGCAGGCAGATGATAAAAAATAGGATGTTAAACACACTACAACTGCACACTGCATGTGCACAAACAAAACATAACGTCAAGCACATTTATATTATATATATTTGTGTAGATTTGTAAATGTACTGTTGGACATGCTGGACAAATTAGGTTTTTACCTGAACATAAATGCAGTCTGTAAAGACGACTACTGACTGCGATAGGCTAAGAAAGCTGTCACTCAAGTAATAATGCTCTAACATACACCTGTATATACCATGGAGTTCAACAAGAGTCGCTGATGTGTTTTCAGCCCTTTATTCTGAGCCTCTGGTGACTCATAGTAAAGAAAAACAAGGATAATGAAAGTGCTTATGCCCTTAAAATGCCACTGAAATTATCTGAAGTGTACAGAGGCTGATGTTTTGTCAAAAGTGCATTATAAATGTAATGCACTTGAAACTAAGAATCGCAGTACTGCAGGTACTTTATAGGGGCTTTTTTTCCCCAGTTTAAGAGCTGAGATCCAACACAGTATGACAACCTTGTACAATGTCTTTTTGTAGGCAAGGTACATTTACCACAATCTGAAAGCTCCATAAAGCACAGGATTTATGGGCGACTAAAGTTCAATGACCCTTGATGCTTAGAACCGAACACTCTCGGCTTCCTGTGGTCATGCAGTAAAGGTACTCATTGCTATTAGTCTGACCTTTTTGGGGTTTGTGGACGTTAAAGTTTGATTTAGTGATTTGTAGTAAATTCAATAGAAGAAAAAAAATCAATGCAGTTTTAACAAATCTATATAAGATACTATTATACATGTGAGATTCCAATGTCTAAAAGTATCTGACGAGACGAGACATATATACAGCATCTGATGTGGAAAATCTAAAATAGTGATTTACTTAACAAGGCATAACAGACATGTTGTAAAATATAAATCAAATGGAAAATACACACATAAATATAACATATTAGTGGTGCTACTTCTACTAAATATTAGTGTCCTAAATTAGAATAAGCTGACATCCAGATACAAAAGAAAATGTGTTTACACTAGTCCAGAACATTTACACTTAAAACACTTGTGAAAAACATCCAGCAGCTGAAAAACAAGGTCATGTAACCGGTCATCTAAAGCCTTGAGGATAAATCTGCAAAGATATTCCACTAGCCACGATGTCAAATGCAGCCTCTCACTTAGCATATTTGACAGGCTTAGCAGAATTTACATCTGCTAACAACAAGCTTTTTATACCTCTTAAATAGATTCGCAGAGAGGGGCTGGGACAAAGACAAGACAAATCAGGGAAATGTGTGTGATGATGTTATAATCAATCATGCATAACCAGTCACTGGGCAGAAGCTTGCTATACTGCATCAGGTGACACACTGGCACCTTTTAACCACAGAGGATGAAACATATTTACAGGCATATCCCATTCTCTCTCATTATTAATTTTACTATTAGGTCATGATGGATTCAATCAAACATCTTTACCACCAACCGGAGGCAGGACGCCATGTGTTCTTCCAGTCTGTAGTAGCCTGGAAAGCTCTGTATGGTACCGTTGAGCTGCACTTGGCATCTTGCAGGCTGCAGCAGAGGTGAGAAGAAAGACTGTATCCTGAGCAGAAATCTACCCAACACCCACACCCACTAAACTTGTCACCTTCATCACCCCCCAAGGCATAACTTGCAGCATCACACTTTCTCCAGCAGTCATAAGACTGCACACCTGTTCTCCAAACAGCCTTCCTAAAGCTGGAACATGAGGAATTTACAATATATATACAGACTACTGTTTTACATCTTTCTACAACACACGGCTTGGCACATCTTTGAACACACAGTTCTACTAGTAGTGCTGTTTTCCAAAATGTAAAGAGTTTTAGATGGTGAGATCACAAAAGCCATCTTTACCAAATTTCTCTGAATGTCTGTCAATAAATTCTATATTTTTCTGTTGTTGTTCTAGTTTCTTTAGCCTCACTTTTTGCAAATGTAGGTGAGCTAGTTTCTCCTGAGGGATGAGTAAGAGTCACCTCATATTCACACAGATTGTTTTAACTCAATCTTGTCCAGTGGTGTGTCTTTTCAAGTACCACTGATAATTCACTTAGAGGGATTGAGTGTGTTTAAAAATCTTGTTGTGTGTTGTCTACACAGAAAATGTTTCAGTCATGCATGTCACACGTCTCACACAGCATTTGGCCTAAACATCTATTTCTTTTTCGATCAAGCTATCTATAGATAGATAGATAGATAGATATAGGCTGTGTATACACATCCCTATTAAGATGCAGAGAAGATCTGGCTCTCATATACAGTACATGCATATAAAACAAACATACTTATTTAAGCTTTATTAACACATTACAAAACTTCTAGCTATGTGCCTGTTGTATGTTTTACCCTGTAACAACTCACCATGCATGTTGTCACACAATTAAAGTTGTTTGAGTGGTATCAGAACCATCTTTGGTTCAGTCTAAAGTCTGCAGACAAAAGCAGACAAATTCTACAAATGACTGTTAATTAGTGAAAGCTGACAGTAACAGCTGTCACTGACAATTTCCTAATAATTATCTCACATTGTGCAACAATTGAGCGAACGTTATAATATTAGGCATTGGGTAGTTGTTAGTAATTAGGTTTTAACTTGACACAAGAAGGTTCTGGATTAAAGGGCATCACCTGTTGAGTTCATCAACAGTTGAAGAATATTAATTTAAAAGATTGACTAGTTTTTGATAAGAAGAAGAAGAAACTTCTGCCTCTTCCTGTAACAGGCAAATGAAAACTTCAGAACAGCTTGTGACGGGGGTAAGAGTCATTAAAAAGACATTAGACTTTAAAGAAGTTCTAAAAGTGCTATTATGACCTACAGCAGGAAGTAATTTATAACTTTACTGCACTTTTAAAATATTGGCAGCCATGTACTGGGAAACTAAAAATCATTTCATTTCTTTTGTAGTCAATAATCCCACATTCCTACTCCCTCTTAGATGGACCCAGTGCATCTACTCTGCTCCTTATTAGCATGCTGGCCCTGCAGGTAGGGAAACCTGCACGTGTAAAGATGTTTAAATCTCTAATCTCTCACACTGACTTCTTTACTGTGACCTAAATCTGTGAAATTAGAACACTCTGTTGCTTTGGGTTAGTTTGCAGATAAGAGTACAGCCTGGTTGATGTTGATTAAAACACCCTAGAAAAGTTTAGACATTCCTTATTTAGATACTATTCTTTATAAAAAAATGTGTTTCATAGCTATGATAAAAGATTTAGGAGTTTTCCGTGTGATTTCAAGTATCCACACTTTACTTGCAGCACAGACTCGGTAGCTTTCAGTCTCCCTGTGGAGCAGCCACCTGTTCTGTTTCTTCATTTCATCTATGCTTTCTCATTTTACAGGTAGCATCACATTTTGTTTTCCTGTGCTGCAGCATAATTTTATGTCCTTACTATTCGTGCTTCATTGATGCATATGAGTAATTAATAAGACAGAGGGAAGCACCACGTCCCTCATTGTTTGCGCAGAATTGAATGACTATCGGACATAATCAAAACCTGATAAGTCCAGCCACTGCCATTTCTAGGCAGTTTGGTTTCAAGATGGACTGTGGCAATGAGCTATGACGGGATTGATGAAGCGTGCAGACAGGAGTGACACAATGTTATACACATTTCCCTCCCCGAAAAACAAGCACATCACCTTGTACTAGGATATAAACTGCTGGAGAGAGTCAAACATGCTTTGACAGAGACACATTTGAAGGTGGCTTTGAGAGTATGGTGAACTATCCTCATGTTTTGCAGGAGTTGCTGCCTTTTTAAACCTCTAAACCTTAAGTGACTATAGACAAACATGCTGCATCAAATGACCAACATGTACAAAGTTCCCTGCTGCACACATACTGTATTCTCTCTACTGAAGACTATAGCATTATCGTGACCTTCTAAGACTGTGAGCACTGGAGAAGAACACGTATTGACATGATAGATCATTCAGCCCTTAAAGGTTCACAGTTTGTCAGATGTGTTTTCATCCACCTTGACAACAAATTCACATAGCGCACATACCATCTGTATATTCAGAGAAAAAAATCATATGGAGACATTTGAAAACACAAATGTTAAAACCGGCTTACAGCATATGTGAATATAAACACTGGCATGATGTGAGGATGAAACATGTCGAGACAGAAGGGCACTAAAGATATGTGTATACCTCATCAATACACACACAAACTGCCTACTACTTGTCTTACAGCACCTTCAGCAGCTGCCTTTTCTAATCTATCAACCGAGTACATGAACTGATCTGTCAGGTCTAGGCCTGGCTCAGGGGATAGTCAGACAAACGCCTGTCAGATATTTTTTTGAAGCACTGCCATAGCATTTTAAGTTTTACTGTATTATGTTTACAATTTCACATAATGCATTTGTCAAAAAGTTGTCAAACCTTATGTTTTGGTGCTGAGCGTGTATTAAAAATACCTTGTTCACAGCCTTTAACCTCCTAAAATATGAATCAATGAGCACTGCCTCAGCTGTAGGCCAGCCTTGGCTGCACCTAAGAGACAATCAGTACAGAATGCATCGGGCTTCAAGAGCATCAGTCAGACATAGCCTTAAAACTCTGCCAATGTAGACCAGGATAACCCATTTCAGTTGAAACGTGTGGAGCCGGCGTGACATGAAGGACATGGAGCACACTTCTCGACCCCACTGCCCCTCTGCCGTTGACACTACCTCCTTCCACGTGATCACCCTTGCCTGGGTTACCTGAGGCAATGCCACTCCAGTGTCTGACCTATCTCTCTGAGAAAACTGGATCTCAGGGCTTAACCCCATGATTGCGTGCATTAGATATCTCCTCCACTAGCTCTCCACGCCTCCAGGTCCCAGTGATTCACCCAGATACACAGCTGGGTCATTCACCAATGGGGGAAGAAGTATAAGACACAGGCATAAACATTCACAAAATGCACACATATTCTGATATAAATTTTAAAAAATGTTTGAGCAACAATAAAAGAAGAGATTCTAAATTATTACATATTTTTTTAAGTTGAAATTTCTAGTCAAAGTGCATTGTATTTCTATATGTCAAATATATGTCTGGTTATGGGTCACAGCAGCAACAGGGAAAGACAAAATGCCTCCCCACACACTTCTTTCAGGGACTTCTGGAAGTTCTTAAGGCATTCAAGCTGGGTGAGATAAATAATCCCAGTAGCATGTTCTGTGTGTGTGTGCTCCCAGGGTTTTTTCCCAGTTGGATGTTTCCAGACTACCTCCATAAAGAGTCTTTAAGGAGTCGTGATTGGATGTCTGAACAACTCTGCTGACTCCTTTAAAGACAATGGAGCAACACTTCAAACGCCCAGTCTTCTCACCCTCTGAAAAACTAATTTCAGCACCTGGTATAAGTAAACTAAGTACACAAATCATGACATAGATATAGTTGGATGTCCTTCAAGAAGTAAAAAGCTGGCCAATTGTTCCATGCCTACTGACCAGGTTGAGCAAATGGCCAAGCATCCTTTCTAGCACCCTATTAGACTTCACAAGGAAGATGAGCAATGTGATAGCCTAGAAAGGTGGAACAAACCCCATGGATACTAGTACAAAGTCTAAGAGCACTCCTGTGGGTAAGTTTTCCACTTAAGAAATCCCACAATCCCCATCTTCACATGACTGAAGATGGGGATTGTGGAAGATTTGTTGCAAGAATCTCTGAGGTAAAAAATGCCCAGTGTGACTTCTCGTCTTTCACAAGAGGCACTAATGACCATTTGGTCACAGACTGAAGCAGTCCGTCACCTCTCTTTAGACTAAAATATGCTGGTATGAAGTACACTTACAAAATGCCTTATGATAGCAAAAAAAAAAATCCAATAACAAGACACCACCTGGGCTCAGATCTAGCTGGCCCTTCCTCCACAGCATCCCCTCCAGGTGTCCCTGTCACCACCCAAATGAATGGCAAAGTCCTTCAGCACATATGGGCAACTCTCATTTTCTGGGAAGAGCTGCAGGCAAACATTGTTCAACCAGTGACTTGTAACCATCCGCATACTTGCGCAGCACCTCTTACCCTGGGCAACTAAGGAAAAAGAGGACAGCACATCACCTACGGGGAAAGGACTGGACAACTCAATACCAATCTCTATGCATACTGCTCACATCATCCACATATGAATATACGATCAAATCACACAGTATCTTAGACAAACATGAACAACTTAAGAATGATCCTTTTTTTCATGTTAGGGGTATCTCAACCCTGTAGTCATAATGTGCTGTACTCTACAACACAGATAAAACACACAGACAAACAGATCAAATAATGCACTGATGAATGCCAAATATAATTCCTGTGATGTTTAAATGTAGAGTAGCATTTTTCCAGGAATTCCCTGCACTGCAATTTGATCTGGCAGAGAGAGATGAGGGCGGAGGCATCTGGAACACGAGCTGCTTATATAACCGTGTATATGTGCATGTGTTTCATTATGAACTATGCCACATGGCAGGGTAATTGTTGGATTAAAGCCAGTTGATTAGGGATAACTTTCCTAACCAGGTGCAAAACATTTGCCACAGATTAAATGTTTATGTCTTCTTTAGGCAGTTGAACAGTGGTTTCTTTCCACACTCTATACACTCTGCACAACATATGCAGATTAGGTAAAGTGGGTTAAGTTCAACCTGATAAGGTATGTGCCATCTCTGCTTAAAATTAACATCAGCCTCAAAGGAAATAAAAAAATCAAAGCAATGTCTCTAGCAGTGGCATGATACTCTGTATTCTTTTCACCTAATTAAAATATAATAATTAGATATTTTATTGATCCCCTTGAGGTCTTGTTGGACAGCTGCCAGATGACATCACAACTACCAGGTTTTTGTTTCTTGTCCAAGGACACATTGGCGCAACCACAAGTCAAACTATTGACCCTGGGGTTCAGAGACGACTACACTCCAAACTAAGCTACGGCCATCCCAAGTGTTTGGATCTCTTTGTGCTTTTTTGTTGTTGTCTGTTTGTGTATGCTACATTGGAATGCTGACATTTCTGTCTATCTGAGCTTTGTTAGAAATTTTGCAAAAAAGTAAAATTGAATGATGGGACAATAAGATTACCAAGGTCAACAAGTGGCTTGTTATTCCCTCTCATTCAAACAGCATTATCTTCATGCCACTGTCACAGCCATGAGTGGAAAACGCTGTCAGTTGTCTGATATAATCAGTTATTAATATAAATGTCAGAGGGGATGTTTGGATGTGCACAGCAATTGAACAGTCTGTGGCAAGTCAGGGGATAAAACATGGGCGTTGGCAAAAGGTCAGGGGTTTAAGAAGTATTTTTATTTAATTATTTACACCTAAAAATAAGTCTTTGGAGTCCTTAGGCGTTGGGTGGCCTTTAGGAATCTGCTCAGGAAGCCCCATTGATTGATGAGATTCCTCTACTAATGTGAAGTATAATCAAATTTGCTTTGATTCGTGTCCTGACTTTTTTTCTAATTACAACATATGCTTAGAATTCATGATCTGAATGTGCAGAATATCAATGTGAAAAAATATAGAAAAGATTTGCGATGGGTCAAAACCTGTGAAAGTATAATGAAATTTACAGGTGGAAAAAAAGTTCTTTAGATGCAGCAGCAGTCTGTAAAGTGCCTGGCACATGCAAATGCCAAGCATTACGTAGTCAAACAGTGTAACCAAACAAGCATTACAACAATCAGCTATGACTCAGCCTGAGTTAGCTTAGTTGAATAGTATTTGTGTTCTACTGTTGGCCCATATGCTGTAGTGCACAGACTGAAAAACATGCAAAAAAAAGGTAGTTTTTGATCTTTGAACCTCTTAGAAGAGCTGCTTTAATCGTAAGATTAGTCGTTAATTTTGTAGATGAGTTCAGATTAACATTGTGTGAATAGAGAAGAAAAAAATAACCCATCTGTATCAAATATTGTGCTACCATCAACCATCCAATCCCCTGCAATCAACCAAGATAAAACATTTTCTGAGTGATGACAAAATATAGCCTGCGAGCAAGTATGGAAATTAAAGAGTAAAAGAGGAGACAACTAAACCAAAAATAAGCTTGATGAAAATCGAATGAGCCAGCTGTTAAAGCGTGTTTTGTCATGCACAACCAACAAGCATTAAACTTCAGCTCATATTTGCACTGCTTGAAACAACTGAAATGAATATTACAGCCTGCATTATATAAGAGAGGATAATACAGTTCTGCTGAAAGTCAGAAAGTTGACTGAGCATGGTTGCTCTTCCGCCAACTCTGTTTACATTCATCCAAGTCCACATTCACACCTGAAAACTGCCAGTGGAGCCACAGTGTTCTAAATCTGAGTGAACACCTCCCCCAGCTGTAGTAGGTAGGAATTTAGTGCCTGACTCAAAAGAGAGACGGTGCAGGTGACTGTTTCATTTTTGCACTCCATGTTCCATAATCCATCATTTGTCATTTGTCATTTTGCTAAATTAGCAATCACAATTATCTAACTTGATGCAATATAATAATAAAACAACATCATCATCTAACTAAATGCTGAAATACCTTCTGTGTTTCTATAGATTCACATTTATACTAGAGTTCTGCAGTTCACGTTTGAATACCTTGTTTAATGTCACCTTTACTTTGATTTGACCTGTTAAGATCTACTTAGCCGGCCCAAGTGCTGTGCCCCCTCCACTTTTTTCATTGCTGTTTTGTTACAGCCTGATACTAAAATTGTTAAAATTTTCTCATCAATCTACACTCACTCAAAACGCCAACGTGAAAACAGAATTTTTGAAATGTTTGTACATGTATAAAAGGACAGGACGCCAAAACCCCGTACTAGTGCAGATATATTGTCTGTCAGCTGTCCAAACAACAATTTACCCAACGGAATCAATTTTAACATAATATAATTTATTGCTATTATTTTTATTATTATTATTACATACAGACACCTCCATTTTTAGTGGCTCGTAAATAAGGAAATGAAATGCTGACAAGCAGTTGCATGGTCAGGGATCGCCTCTTTCCTCATTATTCCAAGACTAATCAAGCTGATAAAAGGCCTAGAGGTGGTTCTGAGTGTTACATTTGCATTTAATAGCTGTTCACTGGATCTCTCAAGAAGTGAGAGATGGTAAAAAAAAATAAGAGTGGCCAAGACATCGGAACATTCTTTAAAAGAAGAAATTAGCTGGAAGCTCAGCAACTCCAAAAGGCCTGGAAGAACACGGAAAGCTAAAGTGGATGACCACAGGATTATGTCCATGGGAAAAAAGTGCCTTTACATCATCTTTAGTGTTTCACTTTAAATTCAATGTGGTGGACAAATTTCAAAAAAACGTGTTCTGGACTGTTCATATGACTTTGTAGATTTTGCTTCCACTTGTACCAGTATTATGTTAGTTGTAGCTCATTTAGCGCATATGTGTATTGTACCTCATATGAAACAGCGCCATTTTAGATTTAAATTACACATCCCAGTGGAATCAAGAAGTTGTGTTGGTACATAGGTTCTTTATTGTCACTCATGTAATCTTTTCGCCTTCTCCAGAACAAGTGAAACTCATTAAAATGTTACACTGCACTCCTTTTATCACATCATCTCTCCCTTTTCCCCTCATGAGACTTTTCGGTAATGGTGAGCTCTGGCCCCTCAGGTGCAGACTGACAGACACCACTTTCTAATCTTCCCTGCATTGTATTCTTCTTTTGTCATATCTCCTTAACCTCTCTTGGGAAGACTTGGGATAGATAGCTTTTCCTGTATCTTTATCTTTTTTTTTTTTTTTTTAAATCATGTTTGTCTTAACTTAAGGCGGCCTGTCCTCCTTTGCCAGTGATCTTTTGGCCTACTACTAAAATGCTTCTGTTCAGAAAATACTGAAAAGGTTTGACTTTTGGAGCATTTTATAGTTATAGCCTGAAAACTGTACTTCATGCTAATTAAATGTTTATTATCCTTGATGACTTCAACAGGGCAAAACTGAGTCATTAACTACCAAACTTTATTACCCACCTAAACTGTATTCTCTATAGAGTATTTGCTACGGTACATCTTTACTTCTTAGTTTTTATTTTTGTGATCACACATTTCTTTTCTTTACTTACTCTGTGAAGTTACTAGAAAGACGCCATCAGCTGAAGACAAATTCCTTATAAGCATGGGTGCCAATAAATCAGATTCTGAAAAAGACTGGTGGTGGGGAGATCATGGCACAGTTTATAGGGCAGTCTACAGTAGTCTACAAACTTCATGGTTGATGGTTCGCTTCCTGGTTCCCTCCTTATTCTGGACCACATGTTGAATTGTCACATAAACTAAAGTAGAGCTTCTTGTCACTCGTTCTGCGATAAGATAAATGACGAGGTAAAGTTATTATTCTATGTACAACCATTATTGGTTTTGATAGCTCACAATAGCCAACAACAGCCTGCATAATCAAAAACACGAGTAGAATCAGAAATTGAAGAATCTATCGAAGCACTGTGACTACCACACCATGACGTGTAAAAGCAGTATCCGGCTTGTCAGCTGCACGGAAAGTGACAAGCATGATAAAAGAAAAAAGCAACTGGGATGACATTTTTTCTCACTGCCTAAAAGCAAAACAAATATAGTATAACTATAGTAGAGTATAACTAAATATGATTATATCTACATGGACAATTGATCTTAGGACTGAGACGAAATAGTGTAAATAAAAATATACACTAAATTGACATTACTGCCATTTAACTATCATAACTACCTTTCCATGCAAGTGCAAGTTACATGCACAGTGCTGTTTGTTGCCCAGATGGCTGTCGAGCTCTCTTCACTCCTCTCTGTTTGCCTGATTCATCTCTGATGTTGAGGAGGAGGACAGTGAAGTGGGGAGATGAAAGTGGCAGACTTTTATTTTAAAAAAATAAAATTCTGCTGACTCTCCTGATGGAGGGAGCGTCATTGAGGCCTTTAAATAAGCCAGTGATTAAACACAGTTGCCTCCGTTTATCCTCAAAGCTCCACTCTCTGTTAGTTTCTTGTTCTGTAACACTTCGGACTCCTTTCAAATGTGCATTTGCCAAGACAGTAATAAAAGGAGATTGCTGTTTTTCTCCAACATTACTGGTGTTATTTATTTGTAGTACCTTTGTACTGTTTGTTGTACCTGAAATGTATCTCTCACTACTCTGATTATTAATATGGGAGATTGTTAATTGATTGGATAATGCTATGTTTCTGTGGCGAACCATAGAAGAAGGTGTTTATCTTCTAAAGAGCTGTCACACAGGTCTCTCATTGTTACCTAAATGAATATCCCTGACCACAAATCATGTTGTCCAACTATTCTGATGTATACAGCACTTAAAAGCTGTCCTTACAATGGTCTGGTCCCATGGTCACTCTCAAACCGCAACACACATTTTTTTATAACGTCAAACTGTAGGGACAAATAATACAGATGTGCTCAAGAATGATCCGGTGCAATTAACCCTTTGCTCTATTTGTTAAAAATAATGAAACGTAAAAACTACTTGCCAGTGGTCCTGCTTACATCATTTGAGTGTTATGCTAAAAGGCTTGAAGTTATAAAAAATGAAAGACATGAAAATGAAAAGATGAGACATTAGAGAAAAGAGTCTGTGAAGCTTGTGAACATACAGACACCAAACACCCCCCATCTGGTCTAAATATTTAGCCAACTAGCACAATGACGCTGTTTGCTCAGTGAAGCTGTCAGAAGATCTGGTCCACCCTAGGAATGTGAAGGTGTGCATTTGGTTTGTGTGATTCGGTGAGCGAGCTGCAGAGGGCCACCGTGCAGTAACAGGGGTGCTGTAAGTTCAAGGCTTTCCCTGTGATCAAAGTTGCGCTGCTTGCACTAATGATCTCATGTGAGCAGGTGGCTGTTTGCCAGTGCTGCCACGGACTTGGCTAAAGATTTTTTTATGTTCTAATATAGATGGCCTTTTTTGGCTATTCTCTGTCGGGAGGCAACATCAACACTGGCAAACAGTGCAGTAAACATACCATAAGGAACAGAGCCTTACTGCCATTATAAAGAACATGTCAAAGACATGTTAAATATACCCACTGAGGTAAATAAATGCAATCCCTAGTTGCCAACACGCCGTGTCACCAAATATTATTATTTTCAGCTTATACAGACAACTTAGTAAGTAGTAAGTAACAATAGTAAGTAAATACTTACTATTGCCTTCCCGCACTCAAAGGATAACTTCGTTATCCCTTTATCCTCCCTTCCTTTGTCCTGATACACACACACACAAAAATCTATCCTGTGAGAGTACTTTAGTGTTTTGGGGGGGATCCTCTGGATGTCTGACCTCAATTATGATTATGACAAAGAGACCCGTGCACACTTGGGAGTTGGATCTATTCTGACAGGGTGTGTCTGGATTTACAGAGGATTTTGATTTCTAAGAACACACTGCAGTCAATTCTACAGACAAACCGGCTGAACTTGCTGAGGGACTGCCACTTCATTAAGGGTAACTTAGATATGGCTCAATAATTGTTGACAATGATTTTTGTATATTGTGGCACATTTGATGATCACACAGATCAGAAAAACTAAAACATTATCAAGTATATAACACCATGACACAGATACATACAGATAAAATACAAGTACAAGTATCACAATTATATACAGCAAACATTACCTGCTTCTACACACAGCTCTTGAGAGAACACCTCATCTCTCCAGCATACTGGAAGACAATCAAGATAATTAACCAGCTCTCACAAATGACTCTTTCTGAACAAGGGTTAAATTGAATACAGAATTGAACACACAGCACTGAACAACAGCTTTCCTTGTTCTGGGGTAAACTAAAGTGGCCGACAAGAAACCAACTGTAGTGGACTGTGGATGTCCAGCAAATGGTGGACATGTAGTGGCTTACTACCAGCCTACTCCCAAAAGAGAAATCAACAAATGTAAGATGCAACTAAAGTGTGCTTAAGGCTAGTTCACACTTGCATCTGCGTTTATGCTACAATATCCATGATGTAAATTTCAGGTCAGTGGAGACGATCTAAGAAAATACACATGCAGCCTTAGTGCATTAATCATAAACATCGACCACTCATTCGTTTCATATAGCTAAGCAATGTAACGTTAATTTCAATGTCCTTCTTTTGCTTATTGTAATGTAATCTTACATAATATCAATCACATCAATCAATGAGGGTTAATTATACTATACAGCTCACCTAACCTCCTTTGCTCTATAGATAAAATATATGAATCCATAGAGAGATATTCTCAATACAATAGAAAACACGTTTCAGAATCAGAAATCACTAACATGTTCAACACCATGTTTCTGCAGTACACTTAGGGTTATCTTGTGTCCTGTATAGCACTTGTTGTGAAATTCTTGTCCAGTATTCTTTTGTGTAACAGAGTTGTATTGATTTTGTTCTCCCATAACCTGACCCAAAGCACTGAAATATTATTACAAAAACCACATGAAATGTGTGTGGCTTTCAATTAAATAACCACCAATCCACAGCCGAGGTGAGCAAGAGCTAGGCGGTTTCCTGCCTTTTTTAGAAAATTGAAATAAAAAATATTTTAAATATAGAATCTGGCCATATAGTGTGCCTCCCCATAGGTAGAGCTAATTTCCAAGAAGACGAGTGAGGGGAGGCTGCCTGCCCCTAAGTCGATAGAGATAAAAAAATATTGTGCGCAAAGATTTTGAGTTAAAGCACAGTGGAAAAAAAAAATCTATCAAAACTGAGGATCACAAGATTTAAGAACTCAAACCATTTCTTGCACCACATTCAGATTACTGTTGCCAGTACTCCATTAGTTATTATGAGATGTTAAATGCGAAAGGAGTCATTGCTTTTAACACCCTACACCACACAGCCACAGAGGTTGGGGGCTCTGCTTGTGTTTTTCCTCAGTTATATCTCATCTCAGTTATATCTTGTGAATAAGCTCCACCTATGGGTGGAGCACATTGTATGACTGGAATTGTATATTTGAAAATGTTTTTATTCAAATCTTCTTTAAAAACAGGGAACAGTTTTAATAATAATAATAGTGAGTAGTTATTGGAGTGGTGTGGGGCGAGTGGTGTGGGGGGGGCGGGGTCATTCAAAGGTCAAAGTCATTCATCACTTTTTGACAGAAACCCCCTCCTTAGTCTTGGAATGATTGACAGTAGCACCTTGGGCTTAACAATGTCACATAAAAAAAAAATTTACAATTTAAAAATCGGGAAAGAATCTTTTTTCAAGCAAATAAAATTAAACAAATAAAAAAGTAAAAACAATTGGTTCCTTGTTACAGCATGTTAGTACACTGGCCATTGCCAGTTGCTGACATATTGCTATATACCTTTTTTTTCCCTGACAATACCTAAATGTATCCTCTTCTTAATGAATGTAAAATAAAAACTTTTTATACCTTTTTATCTATTGGTGATAAAGAAAAAGACATTAGTTAAAAAAAAGACCATAGTCATTTTAAAAGCCATCAGCATCGTCTATTTGTGAGTTCATAACAGACTCCTTGAGACAGATGCCATTAAGATACCAATATGAACAATTTCCCAGTGCATTCTAACAAATGCGACAATAATGCATTAGGACACATAGTGCAGTACTGCTGGGAACTAGGTGTCAGAGAGGGAGCTACCCACATGTTTTTGCTGTCACCTCACTCTGGTGCTTCTTTTGTGAAAACCCACTGACAGATACTTAAAGATTGTTCTGTGGGGGGGTGAGTTTCCTGGCAGAGAAGCACATGCCCATTTTGTACAAGGACAAATGAACAGTAGAAATGACTGTGTAACAAATAAAGCAGCGCTACTTATTGTATAAACACGGCTATCACATTTCTACAACTTCTATCATTACATTGTTTCTTTAATTATGTCTAAGGTGTTTAATTTGATAATTCTGATGTTCGATTTAAGCCATGTGCAGCAAACAAATTTCTCAAACCACTGAAGCAAAACATTTTAATAACTGATAATGTATCATTTTAATATGCTATATATATTATTACTGGCACACAAAAATAGTTGCAGATCGGGGATAAAACAGTTCCATCAGCCGCTCAGTATATAAATACTTATAAGTGAGTTAGAATATGAGTAACCGCTCGACTATATACAGGGTACAGAAAGTGTGGGGAATGAGATGATGCTATTTTCAATACCTACGAAGTTTTCAAAAGTTTTTCACTGGCAGCATGTCAAGAAGAGAGTTGTTGTACCTTCCTTTTTTCCCCACATAGATATATGGAGAATGACAAAATGAGAAACTGAAAGACAAATCAGCAGGCCTTCATTTTGAGTGGCTGCTGGAAATGGGCCTGAGAGACATAATGGAGGGGTGGGGGAGGAGAGAGTGGCATCCAACTTTTAAATGCTTGCTACAAAAGAGACAAGCAATGGAAGCATCTCCCCTGTGTAAGCTTGATGGGACCTGGGAGGAAATGACAACTGAGACACCTATAGGTTCAGTGAAAGGTACTGGAGGAGGTGAGTCTCTCAAGCTCGAGATGCCAATTATGGGAACCGCTTCCTAAGCAGGTAACGAAAGGAGTCATGCTCATTGATGCTAATTAGAGCTCTAATTGTTTCAGACAAAGCGTTGGGGATTGACACTGCAGGTTTCTGGTTTCCAAGGGGATTGACTCCCTGTGCCTTAATGCCAAAAGTCGACAATAGCTTGAGGAGAAATCGTTGAACTGGCCAAAGACTGAGTGCTTATGGACAGATGGATAGATTGATGGAGGGAGAATGAAAAAGAGAGGGAGTGAAGAGGGGAATGAGACAAGGTGTGGAGGAAGGACAAGAAGGGTATTCTGTCACCAGACAGGAAATGCAATAGGAGGTAATCTGTAGTCACAAAGAGCTCTCTGCTGAGTTGTTCAGAGGGTCCCCAGGGAGCTGTCATGCTGTAACCGCTGCTGTTGCCTTCCAGAAGCTTAATGTTGAGGAGGAATTAAACCACTGTGTGTGTGTGTCTGTGTGTGTGTGTGTGTGTGTGAGAGAGAGAGAGAGAGTTGGATGTACAAGTTAGTTTGTGTCTGATCTCTCTGTCTGACATGACCAACGGGCACAGCAAATAATAATTAAAAATGACAATTCACTTGCATGATTGGCTCTGCAGAGAAGAGGTCAGGTCAAATTATAACTTTTTATATATATTTTATACATACACAGTACTGTACAAATGTCTTAGGCCACTATTCGATTTGTATGAATATGAGTGGAGGACCTGTCAAAATCCGATGAGAAGTCTAGCAACGACCTGGCTCAGTATCTGGCAGCTTTATCTGGACGCCTAGTTGATCCTTCTGTAGTCCGAAGAAGCTAACAAATAACATTGTTAAAAAAGAAAACTAATGGTGGCCTAAGACCTTTGCACAATACTCCACCATCCATTCACACACAGACAGAGTGCGGAATGCAGTGTCATTAGCACAGTGAACATACCTTGAGCTTATTTACCACATTAGCTATCACTGTTCCCTTACTTTCCCTTACGTGAAATCTACAATTCTTCTGATATTTCCCTTTGGAATACTCGACAGTCAATCTGGTCAGTACCTGTATGCATTGAGAAACTTTTGTAATAGTTAAACACTATGAAGAGAGTTGGAGCAACTCTATAAGGTGAAATTCAACACTAGTCACCACTGATAATCAGCGTATTTTTTGACATTAAACAGAGTTAATGCCATACTAACAATATAAATGACTTCAATATCACAGTTGACTCTCTATTGAGTTGTTTTGTATTTTTATTAAACACTGTAAAAAGTATGTGACAAATGTATCCTTTAATAAAAACATTACATTTGACAATGCACTGTTGCTCTGTTCAGCTCTGGCAACTAGCAACAGCTGGAACTAAAATGCATGGACTGAGTTTAATTACATCTCTAGGGAGTTAAACTAACACTCGTGTGATCAAGAACCACTCACTGGGACTTCAAATGAACTCTGAAATGAACACTCCAATTTTTGCTGTGTATCTGGAGCTCCAGGGGGGACTCAAGACACAGTTGGATGGCTTGGTTGGATTGATTGAATGATTTTTAAATAAAGGAATCAACTGAAAGCTGCAGCTGAGGTAACCTGGCATGTCAAACTTTGGGTATTTCTATAAAAGGCTGGCATGATTGTGAAATGTCTTACTTAGGTCTGTCAATAATAGATTTGAACAAAGGAGCACAGAAGAGGACTTTCATGTTATAGAAATTGTTGCGAGCAAGTTGCATCCAGAATATGAATATAAAACATAGAAAATCTTTCTCCCTTCTACCGTCTCTCTCCTCTCTCTGGCAATGCAGCAATCCCATTTCAGAGTTAATTCTGGTGTTGTGTCCTTTCATCCATAATTAAAATAACAAGCAACTAATTACTTTTGAATAATGTCAGGCGGGTTGCACAATCCCTCTCTATAATTAAAGTGCGCCCAACAGTTTTGGCAGACATTCCCCTCATAGCCACATCACTTTGCATTGTTTCAGTGAACCAGTGTACAGGCCAAGCCTTTGGAAAACCTTTGAGATACTCAAGGGTCTGAATGTCAGCTAGTTTTCAAACGCTTTCGGCTCTCAGTTATTTGAGGCTTGGATATACAACATGACCCATTCTGCTGAAGTACCTTGAGGGCAGAGAACATTGTAGCAGGAAGCTGGGGATTAAATAATCTCGGTTTTCTTTTTTGCTGTATGCCAGCGAAAGAAAGAGTGCAACTGTGATTCTGAAGAAATAATGAGTGACTGACTGACGGCACACTGTCTAATGTGTGCAGAAAAGCAAAATGAGACAGTGTCTTGTAAAATACACCATAGATTAAAACTTAAATCAGACTTTTCTTTATCTCTATCTATGTTGCAAAACAAACAAAAAACATTTCCACAACCATGTAAATTATATTTCTGCTCATTTGTGCTGGGTCTATATGGGGAGGTAGTAAGCACCCCCCTGGGTTTGCAGCAGTCTCCATATCAAAAAATAATGGTAATAATAAATTGAAAAACAGCAGATCACTGACTGAAGACATATGATTTGGATAATATACTGAGGGTGATATATTTGGTTTTAACACCCATGTTTGATTTTACATGTGAATACAACTTGATTTAAGCCTATCATTGCTGGTCCATTCTTATGACAAACTGCTCTACTTTTACTACCTTCCCACAATGCTGAAGCTCTAAAACATTGCTCCCAAAGACCATAGGGAACACCCCGGTGTATAATCGTGCCAGGAAAGGCAATTTATCAGACGATATTGCCTGTGTGTGGAGTTGGGGTCCCTGGGCTCCTCCCTAGCAAGGACTATTGGGTTTAGACCAGGGGCAGAAAGTGGGAGAGGTCTCCTAACTGATCTGTGGTCTGCCGCAATCAATCTTAGAGAGATCCCAGTGCTTCAGTGGACACAGCTACACAGGGCCTAATGAAGGCCTCACGCAGTGTGCTGTCTGCTGCAACAAAACATGTTTATCTCTGTCACAGAGTGCTAGGTTAAAGATTAGACTGTGGATATATAACTTGGTGATGTTAGGCATGCCTTCATCGGCTGGTTGTCACACTTTGTTTATAACATACCAAATAATCTTTAATTCATACTTTTTTTTTTATTCAGCAGTATACTATGAGAGATGCTGCTTTTCAGTGGAAACAATGTCATGTTGGTTGGAGAACGTAGTCTCTTCCACAGACAGGAATCCATGATGTATTCTTGTTATTATTGTGAACTTTTGACTCAGTCATTAATGACTACTTACACTGCGGTCCAGGCATCATTCAAAACATGAGCTAAAATGGATGGAGCATCTGCCCCTTTCCACTACTGTCATTGTGTCTCTCACCAGCTAATATACAATATATCTATTCAGAGGTTTTAGCATATCTGCACTTTCATTGTATTGCTATTTATTTGTGTCGTGTTTTACAACAAACTGCCAGTTTCCAAGACTTTTATTGCCAAATAGGCTTTGCAAATTGATGCTCCATTCCCTGACCAGCCCAACAGCATGTAAAACAGTTGATTATTCTTTACTGAAGTCATTTTTCACCCCGGAAAGACACATTACAATGATCTATTCATATTCACTTAACTGAGATACAAAGGCCCATCATACGAATACTGCTGAAATAGGTGTTCATATTTGGGCATGCAATCCTGCTTATTCTGATCTGTGATTCTGTGTAAATCCAGCAATAATGACATTTACCCAGACTCAAAAAAATGCAGCTGTTGTTGTCTTTGTTGTTTCCCCCCTTTTGCATACTGTAAAACGAAATGGGCTGACTAGACACCAAGATGATGACTAATAGCGACACTTTTATTGTAGAGTTCTCAAAGGTCCTTTTGCAGTTTCAGGGGTTCTCCAACAAAAATGACAAATTTGGCCTTTTTAAAGTTTAATTTCATGTGGGTCCATTTGACTGTCAAGCTCAGTACAATGACAGACCGCACTGTAAATGCTATTCAGATTCAACAGTTTAGTTGTCTCACTGTCATCTCCGCGGGGCTCCATAGACATGAAATTCCATATTAAATCACATCTAACAAGAAAAGGCTTCTGAGATGGGGTCAGCGATGTACCACGTTATTAAAAGACAATGGCAGAGACATTTGTGGGTCCTTGGCTTGAAAAAGTTTGTGAAGACTTCCATGTGTAATAGTGTCAGTAAAGAAAGATCCCACGGGATTAGTGCTAACTGAAACTTTCAACGGATGACATCTCCTCTGTGTGAGTATAAACAGCTGTGGGAGAAAAGTGTAAGTGGTTTGCTGTAGGATGTCAGCTTTGTTCAAGGAAAGTAGGTTGACTTGTAAATGGTGATGGTACTGTGATGGGCAGACAGCTGTGGAGTTTCAGGAGCAGGATGAGGATAACAACGTAGTGCTGCCAGCTTCCAGGAAGAAAAAATACCAGAAAATAAGAACAGCAACAAAATTCTTAGTGCATCTTCTTGACTAAGAGGAAAGTTAACGCTACAAATGAGATTCAAACTAACTTCCATTGCCAAGAATGGTGAAATTATTTAATTCCAGTGATCCTGAAGATGTAAGTTTGTCATTATATTCACGCAACACGTGCACATAATTTGTGAGTACAACATGGTCTCGCAAACATAGCAAAAAAGGACATAAGGTTGCATGTGCTGAAGAGAATTAGCCACAGGATAAACACACTTATTAGTCATGTCATAATCACAACTTGTACACATTTATGGCTTCATTTACTGTTATTTATTAAATAAAGTAATTCATCAAGGATAATAGAAGGACTTGTAATTATAAAAAAAAGAAGTGACATCTCCTTTGTGGGCTTGTGAAAAGCTGTGAGGAAGATTGCTCAGTTGCTTTGTGTTAATGTCTGCTTGGTTTCTGTCACCTACTAATTGGTTTATAGTGCTGATGGTTGCTAGTTACATTCACTTCCTTGCTAATGCTTAGCTGTCAGTGGTTGTTAGAGCGTTTTCTGTACAAAATCCCAGCAGTGGGATGTCAGATGATTTACTTTCTCCAACTTACTGCACAGATCTCTCAAAGGTATACTCTTTTTTCTTTTGTATTTTGTCAAATATGCTTAATTATTATTTAACTAAGGTCTTAGTTAAACTTCAGTGTATGTTTTTATTTTAGAATAAAGTACCCATAATCCAAAAGCATTAGCTAAATTAAATAAATGATCCTTGCTGTTTTCCAATGTGCAGGTATTACTACATTAAATACCAGACACATTTACCATGTCTAATTTTTCACATCTCTTAGCTAAACTCTGTGACTTGGTCTGACCTCTTTGGTTTTAAGGCTACAAGAGGTTAAAGTGGTTTTACTTTGAAGTACCTCAACACTTTCTGCAGACAGGACCTCATTATCCCCACCTATAACAGCCAAACATGCAGAGGAGTGAAGTAAGGACATTTTTAAACCCTTCAGATCCTCGACTGTGGTGTCCAAGCCTATTAGATCCCTGTGACACATGGAAATGAGGTCATGTATTCTCTGTGGGGCAATCCTTATCCATATTTCTGGGATTTCTCCTCAGAGGAACTAAGAGACAGAAAAATAGCTTGCGAGAGAGAGAAATAACTCCCAGAGAGGATCATTAAAATGTGAAAAAACCCCTGACCAAATAGTCCTTTCAGGGCTTTGCATCATGACAAATGTTCTGAATATATAGATCTGAGACAAGCTTGTTGACCTTTAAAAAAATGTGATAAATCTAAAACTTTGTTTGGCTCTCACCACTTTATTGTGCTACAAACAGACTTTGAGTGTAATTTGGAGGAACAAAGGGCATGAAACTCTGTGCTGTCACCTTTGACTTTGATGTTGAAGATAGGGCTCTGCGCCTTAAGCATGCTCATAGTGTGGTGCCTCTACTTGAACTGTTGTTTTCTGATTATACCAGAAAAACTTTTACTGTGATATGACAGGACAGACTTTGTAGCTGCAGTGACTTGTCCTTGGTAGGCTGAGGAACAATTCCAACCTAACTATTATAGTGCACTGATTTTTTTTCTCCACTATTCCAGAAATAGTGGAGAAATAACATTTCTAAAAAATCTTTTTGTAGCCAGGAAGTACAGTATTTAACATGAACACATAGTTGGTGAGTTTGTTAGAGTGGGACTACAGTTATGTTGCAATAAACAATGTGATTTAAAGTAGTGTAAAATGCTGTGATGCATTTTATCTAGTACAAGGGAGATGCCTTATAGCATATCTGGAGTATTGAGACATATGGGCGTGTTCCAGCTGCAAGTGATACGTGATACTGTTGTAATGTTTGAATGGAATATGTTCATAATACATCTATGACAATGTCACTCAGTCATTCCAGAGTTGCCTGTGCTTCTTGATGTTCTGCATATGATCCTTTATTTATGACTCAAACACGTATGAGTTTAGTCTCAATACAGTTAGACTTTTAAAACTTGATCCCACCCAACCCCACACACACACACACACACACACACACACACACACACGTACAAAACGTTAACACAAAACTTTAGAATCAAAACGTTGACCAGTTGTCAACACTCAGACGGTTAGTCTTCCTCAGCCTCATGAATCAGGTACCTCAACTACTAACACCGTCACCCACAGATGGCACTTCTGTGAGAAAATAAAAGCCTTGCGGCTTCCTCTGCATTTAATACTCTACAAAGAACTTTATTATTGCTTCTTTATACCACAGACGTTGTGGACCTGCTTCACAAGTGATTGATATGACTATAAATGTTAAGAGGGCAGCAAGAGCAGAGAAGTCGTCTTTCTAAGAACTACACAGATTTTGCCTGTACTATGCAGAGCAGATCCACGCCTCATTAAATTCACCAAAATCTGTGGCCATTTATTCTTTAATTGAAAGGCAAACCCAAAGAGGCTTGCCCTTCTACTTGCATTAAAAGCTTTTGATTATGCAGTCAGTCATGTTTAATTCACAGCATATTCCAGTGTCAAAAGATACATTGCACAGTCATAAAATATTGAGCTCCCGGGAGACAAAGATCCCAACCATGCACTCTCGAAAAGATCAAAAAAATGAGATAACACACCAGCGCACATCCAGGGCAGCGGAGTATCTTCTTGATCCTCTTATCACATGCTGCTTCTCAACAGCAAGCACATTCCATCGACAGAGCATGACGAGCACGGAAGTGAAAAGAACTAATGCTCACAACATAACGGTCACACAGGCGCAGGCACCCACAAACACACATGCACTACTGTGAGACTGACATTGACAAAGCTACAGAACATCAGACAACAAAGAACATTGATTTCCTCTTACCACAGCTGCTCTTCTGGTTCAAATCGCATGCACATTAAAAGTAATGGCAGCAGTTTGGCCTTTGCTTGTCACTGTGGAAAATATATTCATCATATAACAGAGAAATTAATACCTTAACGCTATCAAAATCCAGCTGTAGACATGGGCACAGATGAGAGATTAACTTTAATAAGGTAAGTTAAAAATGTAAGTTATTATGAACTATTATATACCCATGCCTAAACTTTGGATATCTCCATACAGGGAACCAATTACCACCTCGATTCCACTGTATTTGTAGCTGTAACTACACATCAGTTCATTCTGGGCATCTGAACTACAGAGTTGGCGCTCAATTATTTTTTTAAACTCCATTTGCTAGAAGATTGTGATGGATGAGATAACAATCTATTTTGAACATTCTCAATCTCCTTTATGGAGCTTTTGATAAATAAAGTGGAATAAAAAGCTGTTTATTTGATGCACTGGTTTACAATGACTCCCAGCACATACGCTCACAATGATCTCCTGATTAAACTCACCCTGAGAGGCACGTCTGGTGTGTTCTGACAGCATGGTAATAATAATAACACTAATAATACATTGATACTTTATTGATCCCCTTGGGGAAATTCTTCCCCAGGCTGGCCCTTTAGGCGATAAGGGGGTTCATAGACAATTGCCAACTGTCCCACTGTAACTCCTTATTTAAACTGGTTGTATCGTAACTCACAAGCAAATCACAACCTGCTAAGCAATACTTTAAATTCTTGAGGTGGTTTAAATAAATAACTTTCATGTTACAGCTAAGTAATTTCACCACTGCTTTAGCCAATCTACCCTATGTAATCCCCAGGGTTGATTAATTTGAAAGATAGCGCTCTGGCAAGAGCCAATCTCAATGTTCTCTGCTGTCTTCACAGAAACAAACCGATCTTAAAGCTAGCTTCCCAGAAATCTCCTCTGAAACCATGTGTGATATTGTTTTCAATCTAGTCTGTTTAGACTGACAGCTAATAAGTCAGAGAGTTTTGGAGGGTTTAGAGGACAACTTATACGCGTCTCGTTCAATAATATGATTGAGATGTTAATATGAGAGGTGGGTAAAGTCATCTATAACCAAATACGACATTTAAAAACTGTTAAACTTGAAAAGTGACATCTGATTAATTTTGTCCCACCTTCTGACCCTTATTAATCTTACTACAGCTTATAGAAAAAGCCATGAGTTGAAAACTGGGCTTTTGAAAGGTCACAGAGAAGGTCAGGAAATCATAAAACCAATGAACTTCAGTCATTCCTTCTCAACTGATTGTTGTGGAAATATTTATTATCGGAGCCCCTCAAACATAATAGAGTATTTATGAAAGCTATTTCCACTCACATGAATAGAAATGATATTGACCTCACCATGATATATCTATAGGGGCAGCAAGACCCCAGTGGGAGTTACTACACTATATATACTTCATGTGTGTGCAAGTGAGAGATGAAGGTAGGAGTAGCTCACACACACTTCAAGGTATGCCTTTGAGATTTGCTGAATTACTAAATTGCACTGTTTGTGCATTATTACAAGCTTGGCTCAGTTTAAATGGGTTAAGATATTTTCTTCTTTAGAAACATTTCAACCATATGTGTCCATATTTTGCATATCAGTATTTATAGTACACATAATGCATAAGGATTCATGCATTTTCTATGCAACTGATCAGTTAAATTACCAATGTCCTCCTATCTTTAAAGAAGTCCCACAAACTGGATGTCCAAATTAAATGTCTGATGACTCATAATGTCCCATTAGTTTAAATTTAATTAACCACCAAATGAAGGTTGGTGGTAAAAGGCTACTAAAGAACCTAGCATCATGTGCTGACCATCAGAATCAACAGCACGTTCTGTTCCAAGCTGACCACCTTTGCCGAGTATTTTTTTTGAGCAACTACTAATAACAAAGCCTGAACAAGGACGTCTTGGATGAACGCTGCTTGGGTTGGCCACTTGTGGAGAAGCTAGTCGGTGTTGCGATTTCGCAGAATCCCCACCAAACCCACTAACATTTTCTTTTTGTTATTGACACACATTTTTAGGGTTAGTGTACTCTAGATATAATAACCGTTCTTATATTATTACCAACAATCCAATACATAGGACGTAGACTTTCGACTAGGATTCAGCTGATTCAGCTGATTCTGATCCAGCCTGCTTACTTTTGCCTAGAGATGTTCTCAATAGAAACATGTGGAGATAGTATGGAAATAGAAGTCAAACAGTCTCACTGGGGGAATTGCCCCTAATCCCTAAATTATACCACAGAACACCTTCAAACTATTTACATAAGCAAAGCCCAGGTCTTGGACTAAGATTATTCAGTTCATTCACTACACTTACACTTTAAAGTCATCCAGAGTATAGAGACTACAGAGACAAAACAGCTTCTGATGCTGGACTCAGAGCGTCTGAGGGTATTCTATGCGACCAGCCTTGTAGAGACTGTTGATTGTTCCAGCGGCCTTAAGTCAGCGTGGCACTGGCCCCTGGGAGGTGACACATGCAGTCTTCCTCAAAGGCCACAAACAGGTGAAGAGGCTTTATTTGGCTCTGGCCAGAGGGTGTCTGTCTGTTGACACGCAAGCAGCCGTGTAAGGACCCGCACACATACAAACTCTCACAGAGTCCTGCATCTCAATGCAAATACACGCTCTCTGCCCTCTTTCTGTCTCACAAGTGCACGTAAAAACACACACAGACACACACACCTGGAATGAGTCAGGGCTGAAGAAGAGCAAGAGGTAGTTGGGAAGGACAAACTTTCCCTTAGGTGTCTCGCTGTCAGCAAATGGGCAGCTCAGAACAATAGACTTGCGTCGCTCACATTAAATCTCATCAGAATGTTTCATCCTCAAGCTGAACAACAAATATGACTTTGTTGTTTTGAACAATGGTAAGTCTAAGTCCCGTATTCATTTATTTCCTCAACAAACATTATCTATGTATGAATACTGGTTTATTTTCATACTGGATTAAATTCAGGTCGAGACAGTTGGTTGTAAGAGATATGGCGTCATAAAGCTTACACAAATGAACTTCTGGCTTCTTGCTTTTTTGTTATCTTACTCTTTTGAGATGTCCTTGAGCAGGCACTTGTGCACAGCAAGTAAATGAACTCTGAGGCAGAAGCTCTCATTTGCGAATAGGTGAAACTGGAAATACTGGTGCTGAAACATTTCAGTGGTATGTGACAGCCCCAGCTATGGTATGTCTTGTGAATCTTTCAGGGACTGTCTGTTGTCTGTTATTCATAACGTTAATAAAGCTTTTCTAACTGACTGCTGCTCCTCATCTGTGTTTAATCTATCAAAGAATGATGGATCAGAAAAACACAAACATGCAAACAATATATTTATCTACACAGCTGCAAAAAGTGAAACAGACAATTATTAATTATTCAGTTTTTAATAACAATACATAAGATCGTGTTAAATTAATAAATACTTTTTATAGTTGGAATATATACAACTCTACAGTTACAACACTCATGCATACAGTGTTTAAATTGGCTGTCAGCTTCACTTGGGAGTGTTTTTTTTTTTCAAACTGTCATCACTGTGTAAAGTAGGACAGTGGTGATTATAACTATGTAATATACAGTATTTTAAGAATAGATTTATAGTATTTTATATATGAAATATAATCATTTACAGAGGATTTTACCTATCTGAACATTTTCAATTTCATACTTTCCTTACTTCACTCCTGAACAAGATCCCAGTGTATTTAAAATATTTCACTTATGGCAGTGTACCATGACCTCAGTTAGGATCGCAGAGGTAGCAGTCTCTTCTCACCTGCATAATGCCTCTGCCCGTCCCTGTCTATTTTAAAATGTTCCAAGCACAGTTTTTTTTTTTTTTGCAGTCACAGTCAGTTACTGACTTAACTCTTCTTGTGTTGCTGTCAAAGGTTGATGGACAAAAAGTCCATCGGTAAGACTACTTTGATACTCTAGCCTAACACCTTTATACTCCCTACCTTTCAATTTTGAACACTTCACAAGATTTCTTCTAGCACCATCCTTAACTTAATCTGAAAACTTTGTACTTCAAAGCCCATATGCACATGGAGGTGGTTATTGGTCTCTTGTTCTTCCTGCCAATTCTGGCTGCAAACCAATTTCAGTGCAAGTGACAGGGATCAAATCACAGTTCTCACTCTGTGTAAAAATGCATTGTAAAGTTCAGCTGAAGCTCTTATGAGGTTTGAGGAGTGCAAGTTAGATTAATCAAATGGATATAATCAAAACTTGCAGTCTTTTCGGTGTGAAACTCCCAGTTTGTGCTTCTACAAACAGTGCATGCTTGCTGAGTTGTAGCGCAGAGATAGGCACACAAAGAGGGAATTCTGTACTAAACAGACCAAATTAGCTTTGGCTGAACTTTACCATGCACTTTAGCACAGAGCAAGAACTGTGGATTTTGTTCCCGACAGCAGTGTGGTAATATGACATGGAATAGATTTCTGCTATTCCAGAATATAGGAATTAAACTCCCACCTGATGTAATTGAAGAAAATGGAGGAAAACAGCAAAAGGCGAAGCTTTTTGAGGCGGTTATGTTTAGATAAGGTTAAGCGCATCCACAAAAGTGCTGTGTGATTAACAAAGTGCAATCAATTAACCACAAATGTTTATCTAAGCTCCAGTGACCTGCAGAGAGGCACACGGCTCTGAACTCACACGCATCCACGACTCTCCACACACACACACACACACACACACACACACACACACACACACACACACACACACACACACACACACACACACACACAGTCCTAGCTGACTCAGTGGAAACGCTGATTGTGTACACTTGCCAGAATCTGATCAATGCACCTTATAACTAATGGAAATAGGCTCTTGATAAGAATCTAATGGAGGCGCACTTAAGCAATTTATACTTAAACATGCTATTACACACTGTTCCTGTATGAGCAGCATTTTACCGGGATCCAGCAGTTACTATGGATCCCTGTACCTACTCCCCTACAGCTCAGCTGTAGCTTAAGTGAGTTTAAGTATACAGTTACGGCTTATAGCTATTCACTGTGCTGCATTATTACAAATAAATATCTGTTTCACTAACATAAGATGCAAATGACAAACAGAAATGAACAAACACAATGAACAGCACACTACAACTGTTTTACTCACACCTAAATATAGTATAACTAATAATTATGTGTTTGTTGTTTTATAAGGCTGGTTCTGATATTAATTCCATACTAAATCAATCACACTAAGCTGGTGAAACCTGGACCAGTTGGTAAACTACTGGGAACAAGTTTCATAATGATGTAACACAACAACTTTTTAATCTACAGAATTATGATTGTAGCATTCAAGTCTAAATGAAGCATGACTGTGTAACTCTGTGGCATTTTTCTCACTTTAAACTTGTTTTCAAAAACTTCACTGACTCAGGGATGAAGCACTCTGCCTATAAAGCTGAGGAGCACTCAAATTCTTGAAATTATTGCAGCAAACAGGCTTAAAATGGGCTGTATGAGGTGATTGAGATATTTATACAGTACTCCAGTATGAAATTGTATGATCTGTAATACCAGCACTACAAACAAGCATATATACGTATCTCCTCTCTCCACAAACTGTGTCTTGTTATCCACAAAGTCTTGGGGAGGATGAAACCTCATTAAAGGGACAAGAGTTACAGGAGACAGCACAGAGAAGCTTTCTTAAAGCCTGCCTTTGAAGTTGATGCTTCTGCAGAGGAACACACTCACAGACTTTTAAAGCGTTTGCATATGGGAATAGCATACTCTGAGACACACAATACAAGCAACAAAAGCACACAGGATAGTAGATTGCCACACAAAAACAGCTAAACAACAGCTAACGCTGCCTTAGCGTCTTGGGAGAAGTGAGACAAGCGCAGCACCTAAGACAAAAAAAGTGGACTGGAAACAGAAGAAGGAAAGGACATGCAGAGAGAGAAGAAGAGGAGGCAAAGGAAGCCGACAGCCTAGAATAAATGACTCGCTTTCAAAATCCTTCACATCTTCAACATCCCTGTAGACTCATCACCAATCCACCCACCCTACCAAACAACCAGCAGATAGAACAAAAGCATTGTGCTTCTCACAGAGGCTGTTCATTAACAGCTTGTATGTGCATCTGTGGCACCGTGCACTTCAAAGCCTCATCTGATTCCTCCCACCATCACTGATAGAGCAAATAAGCCTTTGTCAAAGCAAAAGGACAGCAAAGCATCAACAACAAATTACGATTTGGGGTAACAATTGAGGTGATCTTGCAAATCCTAAAACCCAGACAGTTTATGACAAAATGGTGACTGGAGAAGGACAAAACAACAGAGGTCAAATTGATGTAAAAAAAAAAAAAAAAAAAAAAAAACTGCAGTAGGAGAGCTATTGCAAACTGAGTTAACACTATGGGGAGTCGGTAAAACTAAACCACTCATGTGACACTATAAAAACTTTTGAGATCAGAGACGAGAACAAAGTAAAGAGATAAAATAAACAGACAGAGGATTTATCAGGGCACCACTTCCCACATATGCCCAGCTTGACTTACCAGGATGTTTCCTTTGACATTGAGAGGATAAACACCACCCCCTGCTGGTGACTTTTCTGGCCAGGTGCTGAGGGAGCTATTACAGACCACTGGAGACAGCTCGGAGCACAGGTGGTAAAATAAATACGCTTGGTGTGCAGCCTGAAATGGACAGTCATACTTGAGGAGAATGACAACTTCATTTGTCATTGGGAGAGAAAAAGTAACAGCCATCTCTCTTCACCTTTGACAACGCCTTCATTAGCCTGAGGTGACCTGCAAATGATGGAAAGTGGAAATAAGAAAAATAAAACAACTTTAAAAGCTGATCCATGCAACACATAAATACACTTTCGTGTCCATGTAAACGGCAACAGAGAAACTGCCTGATAAGAAGTACTGCTCACACAGAAAGGCTCACAAAACCTGGTCTACCGTGTCTAAGAGAATCTAGCAACAGGGACGTGTTTGCTTCACGCTTACCGCACTGGGAAAGTCAAATGATGATATAGTTCAAGTCAGAACAGACACATTTACAAAGGCAGACAAGGGCAATTCTTCTATCATGCCAAACAATGTGGTTGGTGAGTACAGACTGAGAAGATTAAAGACTGGAATATGTTGCGACCTGCCATCAAAGGAGTGCAAGCTCTGCTGGGGTGGAGTGGTCAACTGATGCGAGCCCCACTCTCCTTTTTGTTGCAGTCAGAAACTGTAGTGAGCACAGTGGACCAGTGTACAGCAGTTTGGTTGCTGTAGATGGAGAAGAAAGGAGTCAAACTTTACGGATCTGTTTTAAAATCTTACTGTTACGGTATGTAAATGTTGAACAGCGTGAGTGCGAAGTTCTACCTGATTTTAGTTTAAATAAAATTTATCTCATTACTGGTGTGTTTTGGAAGGACAGAGAAGAAATGATTTGGGTCCGAGTTTACTTCCTACTACTGAGCCAATCGCCAACAAAGAGTTGTAAAAATTGAGAGGAGTGGCACAAGGCATTTCACCACCCACCATAGTAAGCTTCAATTGCTCAGAATATCATGTGTAAATGCTTCGTGTCACATAAACACTGATTAAAGATTAGTAACACAAGCATTCCCCATCCAAATCACTGAGTTAAATGCGCTTACGTCATCAAAGAAGCATATTTAACAGAAAGCATCTGTTTTTATTAGGTCATGGCATTTCTCTGTCTCCGAGCCCACTCTTTCCCCCATAATGCTGATATCTGTATGCAACACAAAGCATTTCCAGATGATAATCTGCTTAAAAAACATCCACTTAACAAGCATATCTGGAGCATAAGATATAATCTGATTTTACAACATTTTTGATTTGTAAATAATTACAGCTACTCGTCTTCATCAAGGCAATCATTTTCATGCAAATCATCAAAACACAGTGAGAGAAATTAGACTGGGTGTGTGCATTTGTGCACACATGCTCATGTGTGTCTGGTTATCATCATCATCATATGTTAAGTGTGTAAATTATTTTGAGGTGTGCTACAGAATATTTTCTATATCAATGACAGACATGCTTTGGGGACATGGCTTTAGCTAATTGGGTGTTTTGAAAAGACAAAGATGAAAGAGGTAGAGAAGCAATTTCTGATGACATGGGGATTCACTGAAGACAGAGGGGATCTAAAAAAATTGAGCCTTAAGATGAATGCTTGCTGTGTAGACAAAATTGATTTCCTGTCAGGAATCATTCTTTTTTAATATACTGCGTACCTCCATTAGTGTGTATTTATGCAATAGATACGGCAGATTATTCTCTGTTAGCAGTTCTCAAAGTTAAAAAAGACTTGTACAGATCTGAATTTGAGAAATATGCTTGGATTTAATACAGAGTACGTTAGTAACTTGAACAAATTTGTGGCTACATAAGTTATCTGATGGAAAACATTGTTTGCCGGAGAGACAATAATGGCTAATAATGCTGAAAGATACATTTTATTTTTTCTATACTTAAGGGCCGCTAAGGATATAATTAAGCAGAATTTAGATCATTAGAGAAGAGTTGCTTCCTTTCGCTTTGCTAATAAATGTTATGCTGATTATGTCTAACTTTATATATTTGTGAAACGTGATGAAAACATCAAACATGTCTTTGCACAGTTGTATCAGTTCCCAGATGTCTCACAGCTCCATGCAAGAAGCTGCACTGTATATAGACCCAACACACAGGTGTGCTGTCTGTTAAGCTTAAGCCAAGACACAATAGCACAGTTATAGTTAGTTGAGAAGCTGTATGACACCTAACCACTGGTAAATACTGCACAAATTTAATAAACATCAAAACTATTAAAGGAAATTAGACAATGACCTCTCTGCTTAAGTGTTTCCCACCTTTTCCTGAAACCGGCCTATGATGCTCAGCAGCTGAATGGATAAACCGAGCGGTATCATTTGTTTGAGTGTTTTGATACAGAGACACTTATCTTCTCAAGGATTTCCTGTCAACTGCGCATAATCCCGCACTAAACTTATAGATGCATTATGAACCTCATAAGCCTTTTGAACGAATAATCTGTCTGGTTGTCAGGTAAAGGCGAAATAAATAAGGCGATGATGATTCTGCACATTATTGAATAAATCAAAAGTAACAGCATGAAGAACATTTACATTTGGCAATGTTTTGTTTAGAGGCAGACGACTGTAGATACAGTATATAGGGCCCTATTTTAATGTCCAACTCACATCAACCAGCTCAACGTGCTGCTTGTAAACATACATAATGTTAGCCTTACTAGCTACATGGCTCTAGTGATGGCAGTGGTGGTCCAGACTGAAATATCTCAACAACCACAGGATGAATTGCCATTTCGTTTTGATATACATTAGCCCAGATAATTAATAATGATCAAGGTGTTCCTGTTCATCACCATAAGGTTGAGCTTTTTGTTTCTCAGTTTCCCGACACACCTTCATACTTTATTTCTTGGTATTTTACTGGTATTGTTATTAATTTGGCTGTCAGTCTTTACTTTAATGTACTAGTATGTAACCAAAGATGCTCAGGCACTAACCATCACATTTTCTCGTTGAGGCCACACATGAGCTGACCTTAACATTACACAGCAGTAAATGAGTTTGTCACCAAGCTGTAAACTTGAATGAATAGTAAAAGGAGCCTATAGCAAAAATTTGTTATCATCAGTGAAGCTTAGAGGAAAATCTTTTCAATACTATATGTCTGTCTATTAGTTTACTGTGTGTATGTGTGAATAAACTAAAATGAATGTACCAAAGGACTTTACCTGGACGTAACCTTTACCTGGAAGGATTTTGAAGTGAACCTATGTGGTGTGTTAGATTAAAATTTTAACCCCAGTATGATTTTCCCTGTTGCTGATGATGTCACTCTTTGCTGCAATCAATACAAGGACACTTCTGCAAGATGTTATAAAGGCCACTTTAACGAGACATAATGAATAATATTTCCAGTAAAAAAAACCTTCTAATTATTTTTCATTCTGAAATGTAAGGCAAAACAAAACATATTTTATAACAATGACAGTTTTTTTACAATTATAACTAGTTAAGACGATTAACTTATTTTATTTACATTTTAAATTTACAGTCTTTCTGAAAACCATGAAGCTGTAGTTCCTTCTTTTTTTCTCTATGCAAATCAGTGTACCACTTGTACAAGGAAAGATTATTAAACTATAAAATATTTATTAGAAGATTGCTTAGTAATTGCAGTTCAATAAAATGGATCCCAGACACTGCGAAAGTCCCAGAGCAAAAATTGGCTGTCTGAGCTTCCAGAAGGGACATGTATTTTTTTTTTCCCCCTTTTTTTGTTTTGTTTCTGTTTAATCCTTTAGTTGTACTGTGTATGGCTAAATGTCAGGGAAAAGGCCAAAGGCTGACAGAGATGAAGCTCCTCTTTGCAGCTTTTTTTCCCCCCAACATTGTATTTTTATTGAAGGAGTTTTTTAAACATTCACAAAGTGGCTGACATATTTGTTTCTCTGACAGTCTAACAGGAAAAAAAGTGAAGATAGTACTGACAAAAGAACTGGTGTATATATATATATATATATACAATAACTGGTATACTGGAATACTTAAAGAGGTTTTTCAAGGACTTGCATATGCATTTGTTTGCCCACAGATGAACCCTCTACAAACCAACACTGGTAATGTAAAATTCATTCTATTCTTTCAATCTTTTCAGTTTGTCTTTCTTTTAAACAAGCATGAAGCAGCAAGTCTTTTCATGTTTTTATTTTTCCAAGTGTTTGAAAAGCTTTGTAGCCTACTCATGTCTAGGTACATTCATTAAAAATGCCATTTGGTGGCGGCCTCCGTCTGCAAAGCCTTGCAATGATTACATCATTACCAGCGCAGTGCTAATCATCGCTTTGTTTGTGCCATTTGATCTTGGCATACCATGCCTCCTTGTTCTTTGAGTATGAAAGTTGTTTTGTTATGTTCTTTTCCCTTTACTTTCTTATATATTCATCATCTTCAACAACATTAACACCACCTGGTGGTTTTAATGGTGTGGCTGTTCAGGGTATGTGGCTCATGCGTCAGCATGGACGACTGCTGCTGCTCCCATGCAGCAAAAATACTTACCAGGCACCCCAATCAGACAATAATGAATGGAGCAATTAGCTGAGATTATTAAGTGCTTTGTGAGGCTTCACTTTGCCAATTTATCATGTAAGCATGTTAGATTTATCAGACCCCCTCGAGCCATATGATGACGGGCAGTCATATGCGATACACTCAAAAACACAACGATCCTGCATTTGAGATGGAACAAAGGATGACTGCAAGGGTGTCAGATCTCTGTCTATAATACGAACAGGACTGGAAACATAATACTACCCACGTTCACAGGTAAACATGTTATAAAAAGAATTCTGTAACCCATTCTGTCTGCCCAATGAGCCTTGTTGAATGGGAAGAATAAAGTGTCACACCATCCAACAAAATATATATTGATTCAGTCATACCTTGTCCACTGCATGCACGGTTCATTACGTTACCCAAACACTCTATGAAGGCTTCATTACGTCCCTCTAGCGATTGTATAATTCATGTTGAGTGTTTGCCTTTTGCAGACCCAGTGAGTGTCAAGGTTGTTTTCATCCGAGCTGTGACCTAGAGGGGCTGGCTGTTCCACCGGATAGACAGATGTTTGTTTTGGAGTGCCCGTTGTGTTTGATCGGGACAGGAGGTGGAGAAGAGATAACAGGTTGACTGGATACATTCACAGAACGACTGATTGTTGTCCTTATTGTGCTGTTTCTGGCCTCTTAATGATTGGAAATCAGTGTGTTTGTTTCGTCATCATCTCACTTGTTATCAGACTAGATGACCAGTGGAGGAGAAAAAGAGTCGAGGGAGGAGATTTTTAAGTTTGATGTAACTGGTGTGAATTGAGATTAAAGACAAGCAGTGGTGATAACGGCACAGGTTACCCAATCTATCACCCATTGTTGGCTTGCCAAGGCGCATCAGACTAATCACTCTTGAAACTGTCCCTCATCTGGAAGATAGCAATATCCTGCACGACACATTGATTTCATTTAAAGCCTCTCCTAGAACTTTCCAACTGACACTTTCCTATTTAAAATGTCAAAGTGTTCCCTGCATTAGCACTGTTCATAAAAGAAATCAATACTGGATGTCACAAAGTCCTGGTCTTTTACACTTGACAGTGGGAATGATGCTGAGCATAACAATGAAGCGTGCTTAGGCTTTGTTGGGTAAAGTAGTGTAAAACAGAAGTTTCATAAAATCAGCATATACAGTACGAGTTCATGAAGGCATGGTAGAATTTTTACTAATTTATGATCTCATTGGTTTTCAGTGTGCCAGGACAAGTGGTTCACAAGGATTCAGACTGACATCTAATGCATTTATTAAAACTTGTATTCAAGAAAACAGCAGACTGAATGAACGGGTAGTAATTTCCTTTGTTCCTCCAGGATGTGACCAGACTTGAACTTTGTTGAGCAGCTTGGAGAAATCAATGTTATCTCCTAAAACTATAGTTTGGACTTTTTCTTAATCAAGCAAATGCATCAATAGCCAGAAGCTGAATATTAGCCAAACAGGAAAAATACAGACGTAAGAGCCAGGCTTTAAACCCTTAAATTTAATTCTTGCACATGAGTTTTCATATTTCATGTAGAATTTTAGAAAAATATTTAAAAGGTCAGAGATTCACTACGTTACCATTTGTAATACAGGAAAACATTGTCATTGTCATGTGACCCAGATAATTTCACTTACTACTCCCAGCTGTCAGTATGCAGCTATAATGACTCATAGTGCACTTAAAGTAACTCCGCAGAATGCGTGACCTTACTATCCTGAATTAAAATATTATTCAATGACTTAAGTACACCTTTACTGATCTTTCAGGGCTGAATGACATACATTTGAGAATAGTTATTTATATTATTTAAATTATATTTATTATAGCTTGTAATGATAACATGCTGGACGTAAAGTATGATATAAGCAGCATGACAAAGGGAGAAAGAAAACAAGAGATGACTATAGGCCTAGAAGGTTAATAGGTGGTAGTACAAGTTTCACATGAAACCCTCAGTCAGGCATATAACATCAAATTGTTCAAAATGTCCACTGTGAGAGAAACAGATGGATATAACTTAAAACAATATTCACAGCTTGCAATGAAAGATATAGAGGTGTAGTCCATATTAAACATGCACGACCTCAATCATTTCCCTCGACTTTCTCTACCACCCTGAGGTGCATAGTTGCAGTGAAATTTGGTTAAAGCTGCATATTTTCTTCTCTTGACACTGAGGCAATACTTCTCCAATTCTCTCTGCAACTGAAACCTGATCAAAATATCACACTGTCTTGAGAGACAGGAAACGCAAGCACGTCCGTATAATACAGCTCCATTTAAAGTTTTCTTAAAGAAAGCAGCATGAATGTTAATATTGACTAAATGTTGCATTTTGGGATTTATTTTAACAGCAGCTGAAGAAAAAGCAGTTGGCATTAGTACATAATGGTTTGAAGCACCGTATATGTGAGTGTACATTAAACAAATTGTTTAAGTTCAGGTTTGATAAATTCGGTTCGACATTTTATATTAAACTCAGAAGCAATAGTTTGACATGAATAAACTTTTAATGAAGGTATAAGAACATCTTTGTACTTGAGCTCAAGTCCATATCCCATTTACATTTTCCTTCATCCACTTCAAAGGGGCTTTTACTTTGATGAGTCTTAAGGAGTTACAGTTCTTAAAGTTTACTGCGATCACTTGGTTCTGACTTTTGCTTTGGTCGGTATTAAAACATATTAATAATGCATCTCAGAGCATCATCTTTATTGCGACTGTGAAGAATTTGCATATATATTGGATTATCATTAGATTATCATGGCAGCCATCACTGCATTCAGAATTCATGAGACCCAAGCGATGACGTGCTTTGTGAATACCTCCGGTAGCAGAAACCCAAAGGCCGGGAAGAGGAGAAAGAAGTAGAACCATCATGGAAGGACAAACCCCTGCGGGGATAACACCAACAGGCAGAAGAAGTCGTTAATGCCTAAAAAATCCTACTAGTGTCTGGACAGAGCTGGACTGAAGATACCACAGAAGCACTAAGCGCGGCAGCACATGAACAGGCTCCAAGTACAAGATTAATAGAGGTCTGGGTCATTAGATTATCATGGCAGCCATCATTAAATTCATAAATCATGAGTAAAACATTACAAAGATTTATGTAGATCAGATGGCTTCTTTTAAATGATATAAGCTAACTCAGGAGGTTTAGTTAACAACAATTACTTATTTAAATATCACTAGTTAATCAGAATAACTTTAAAATCCATACAAGTAACAGCTGAGTCAACATCTTATTTTTCCTGGCACAAAATCTGCTTTGGAAAGTTAGATTGGGTGTACGCAGAGTGAAGAGGGAGAGGAAGAGGCAGTGTCTTGTATCAAACGTGCAGAGAGTGAGAAAGAAGGAGAGAGGCAGCATGAACTGGCAAAAAAAGGTCTTTCAGAACATCTTAATCCTAAGAGATTGTGTCTCAGTATTAACTCAGCCCTAGTTGAGCTATGAATTAACACTTTACCCCAGGAAGAGGGTCATTCTGCTGAACTCAAAGTGGAGAATTTTACTGCGCTGGCATCGCTCTCAAAAATAAATAGCTCCTAATTTCTTTGCTGTTCTCAACTTTCCGCCTACTTGTAAACCTTACTCAACCAAAATGTTGGCTATGGAAGTGCAAGGCAGTGCTGCAAATATGAAGCCTTTCTTCATCATGTTTTATTTGCTGCATTATGTTTGGTCATCTCATATTACACGACTGAATGATATTCACAGGTTTGAGTTTTCATTTTTGTGACTAGAAGTGAAAAGTGATTTCTGTTACGTACAAAGTCAGTTGGGCTTGTTGTTTTACTTTGATCTGAATATGCTCTATACGAAAATGACACTTCAAAGACCCACAAACAGTGTTACACATAATGCAACTGAATGCAACACCCTATTTTGACTTTTCCAAGATCTTTCATTTCCCCCCCTCTCTCGCCACCCAACATCCATTGTAACAGCACTGTGACAAACTGTCAGCAAACATCAAATCCACTGTGCTGCTGTGCGGTGTCAACAACACAGAAAGCTACACTCGCCCACAATCCATCAACCATGACGGAGGGACATCAAATACCACAGTGGCTGCCACATTCATCACAAAAACCTGCACACGGAGACTACTGCTTCAACCCACCTCTCTTCCACACATTGTTGGGATTTCACCTTTAGTCAGCCTGAGTAGCTCTCTTCCTGCGTGGCTGTTATTGCAATCATAATTACATATACAAGTATGCTCCTAACAACACACTGTTTACCACACAGTTTGCCACTTACAGTCTCACGCACAAGCACAAAATACTCACAATTCCCCATGTGTTCATGAGTCCTTTCCTACACATGACAGCAGCTGTTGTGCGCTATTGTATGAGAACTCTCTGAGATGTCAAAAGGATTGTGGCTTTGCGACAGTGAGTTAAGCACCCATGGGTGGAGGAAAACACCATTTTATACCCACAGCTTCAGATATCAAACTGTGTGTAATTGTTGTTTGACACACTGTTGAATTATTATGGAAACTCATGCCGTATAAACACATTTAATATTACAGCATAAAAAATTCAGTTAGCAATGTGCGTGTAATAACTTTAACTAATACTTAACAATGTTTTAAACATGTTTAAACATGAACTGCAAGGATAAAGGTCACCTGAAGGTTCAACACTCTCTTAACAGAAATAGTTAAATGAGCAACCAAGGGGGCAGAGGGTTAATATTACTAGTTGACACTGTTAATTAAATCAGTAAGTTCAACTCACCTCCTCCATCATAATGGAGATAATCTGCTGCTATTGGCAAATAAGGGAATTGTGATATTTATTATCCATTAGATGTTGAAGTGCACTTGTGGAAATACTACAATATTTTTTTTTATAATGTTGATGGACAGTAATGACAAATTTATCATTTCCCTTGATATTGCCCCATTTTTAAAGGGATGTATAGTTTTCAAATATTGCAGTTAGTTGATATGACAAAACTGATTTGGTATTAAAAAAAAAAAAAAAAAAAAACTCCCTTTCTTCACAATGTTTCCATCCTGCTACAGCTGACCTGTTCTGACACGGGGAGGTGTCTATCGAGGCATAAGGGGCTTGTTATTTTCCCAGCAGGCACCTCATTAGAGTCCCTATGACCTTTTACAATTGAACAGACCATTGGTTGTGCAACGTTTTGAATACAGATATCCATTCCACTGACATTTTTACGAAAGAAAGGACATTCTGCCCTGTTTTGAGAAAGTGCTGCCAACCTGAACATTGGTTCAGAATTTCACAGATCAGTTATGCTGAGCTTCTGGCAAGTTTGCTTTCTGCTGGCAAAATATGCCTCAGGGTTACAAGACACAATGGTAATTTTCTTAAAGAAGAAATTGAGGCAGTTTTGGCACACATTTTTTTTCCACTTTTTGACATTTCATTTTTCATTTCAAATACTACTCATTAATTAAGACACATAAAGATGCATACATTACAGACAACCAAGCTAGACATAGTTTTTTCAATTTTTTCAAATCATCAAGCAAGCTCAAAAAAAGCAAAGTTGACGAAACACTTGGGCCACTTAAGTTTAAACTTTATAATTCCTGCACACAGATAGTTTTCAGATACTTGATCAATAATACAGCATTTGTCAGGATTCACCTTGAATGATTCAATCCCTCTATAATTCACTAAAATGTTCAATATTCACCTTAAAACCACATTGTAAGAATTGGAATGAAAACTTCAATTTTTTTTTATAAATGAATGAAAAAACATGTATAGCAGTTTTCCAATTATCTCTACCTCTCCCAGTGTGTCCTGTCCCTGTCCTTTGTACAGTAGGCCTGCTATTTTGCATCTTGCATCTCATTAGTACAAAAAGCACTTAATAGGCACTGCAGGAGAGGCTTGTAACCTAGATGACCTTTTCCGAAGACAAGTGTAATTTGCATATCTTGGTTACAGTGTTTTCATGTGTTTATATGTTTAGTTTTTCTTGGTACTCCCAAGAAAAGTACTATATACAAACCTTTGCAGATAAATTTTACTTTTGCATGGACCTTTATTTATCGGAGAAAAAGAAAAGATTTCAGTGTTTTCACTGACCAGCTGAATTGCATTTTCCAAAGTAAGAGTTCTAAGCCAGCAACATGCTGAAAAGAGGCAAAATGAGATTGAAAGTAACACTGTTCTGGATTATTCCAAGATTAGCAGGTGAATTGGTAACAAGTGAGGCTATCATGACTGGGAATAAAAGAAGTATCCATGAAAAGGCTCAGTTTTTCCAAGCAAAGACAGATTATGGAATTCCACATAGTGCCAAACTTCATAAGATGATTGTTAATCACCTGAAAAAAATATTTCTCAATGCAAGATTGCAAAGAATTTCAGTGATTCACCATCTACATTGCAAGCCATTGATAAAAAAAGATTCAGGGGAAAATAGTAAAGACCAAAAAAGAAAATAAGCATTCAGACTGTTATAAGAGATTATGTGCAAAAGCCAGCATCCGTAGCGGGTGCATCAGTGTCCAGAGCACGAGTGAATTGCATATGTGTGTGAAGGTATCATGGATGCACAGGAATATACTGGGATTTTTAGAGAGACATGTGCTGCCATCACTGCAACATCTTTTGCCAGGAAGTCAATGGATATTCCAGCAGGATAATGCCAGGCCTCATTCTGCTTGTGCAACAACAGCTGGTCTGCCTGCAGTCCAGATCTGTCTCCTAGTGAAAATGTATGGTGCACTATGGAGAGCAGAATTAGACAACCACAAACTGCTGTGCAAACATGAGGAGATTTCTTCAAATTTGGCACAATTGTTCACTTGGACTCGTTGCGATCAACTCATTTGATTTTGCCAGCCAAAGTTCAAAGGTCAAGGTCAAGGTCACTGTGACCTTAAGTATTTGAAATATTAATACTGCCCATTTCAGGCTAAGGATGAATATTTAACTGATCAAAGGTCAAGGTCGCGGTGAACTTCTTTGAATTCAGCATGTGCATCCATACGAACTTTATGTGAATGGATTAGATTTTAGTGGTGAAAGGCAAAAGTCAGGTTCAGAAAGAAAAATTTTGCTCATGTCACTGATGGATAGCTTCTCCGTCCAGGATCTCATCCGCTGTCGAATTCCAAACTTTCACTTCCTTAAACTAAACTGCAGTTTATCTGTTACGACCTCTTACTACATGACCCAGTTCACCTCTGTAATGCTATACACTGATCCAAAAATGAAGTAATGGAGTAACTCAGCTCAGTGTTACAGAAGGCCACAACAGAAATAAAAAATGCTGTTTAATTTGTCCACAGTTTAAGATCTATGTGATATGGTGGGATGCACACAAACAGTAATTGCAGAAATCAGGATCTGGATGGAAGAAAGATGCCCTTGGCTTTGCTTGTTGGTTGACAACACTGGGCCCGTTTCCATGACCACAAAAATCCAATAACTAGGAGTAATCAGATGTTACGTTTTTGTTTCGTTGTTACGTTTTCTAAGTTTTTTTTTCTTTTTACACATGCAGAATGTAAAAAACAAAAAACTGAAATGAATCAGATTAACAGGTAAACATGCACAGAGACATCGGAACATCGAGGAGAATTCCAGACGTCTTTTTTCGATTTCTTATAATTAGATAACTAGATAATTATAATTAGATCATTTGATAAAGCCTAGCTGATAATGCTGTTTACATTATCACTTAATAATCTGATAACTCCAGAAATGAAATAATGATTAGATTTTTTATGTGCATGTAAACGGGCCCAGTGTTTACTGCTCTCTGGTTTCTGGGTTAAGTCCAATAACAGTAATAATAATTCCCAGCTATAAAGGAGAGTTTTTTTGTTTCATTTTTTTTTTTTTATTGCAGGCAACTCACTAATTTTATTTCACAGGTTTCACATTGCTAACTTACATTGATGCTATGTCCTGTGTTGCATATTCTGATTAGAGTTAAAGTGAAATCTGCCTCTGTCTGTAATAGAAACCTTCTTATACCACCACAGGATAGGAATAGATCAGTATATCTGATGGTTTATTTTCAATTTCATGCTTTTCTAGTTCCATCAAAATGTGTCAGTGGGTGATAAATCCCAGTACTAACTGCTGCAGTTTCAGCAGGATTTGCTGTCATAGACATATTCAGGATCTTTATTTACCCAACATGTGCTAATCAGGGTCATGACTTCAGTGTAAAATGTGACAGTGAAAGGTTTATTTTTATTCAAGATGACAACAAAACTGATTGTGATGGTGTTGTTTAGCGAGTCACTGCGTGCATGCAGCTACCTGTTTTGCTATTGATAGGAGTTACATGCATTTCTATAGTCTAACAGTATAACACCTATACATATGGCACAGTTTACACCCTTATGGAATGACTTGATAGGCTTACAAAATTATTTTTGAATACATGCTGGTGTAAGAGACTAATTTAAATGCAAACAAGCTGATTCATTGCTTTCTCTCCCCTCAAATATGCATGTTTTAGGCAAGAGGCACAACTAAGTTATTCACACCCTTGGGACATAAACAGACTTCAAAAGAAAAGCATGATTTACTTGGCCTTTTCCAATAGACCCAAAAGGAAACAGAAAAGACAACACTTGGGTTGAATGTGCTGAGGAACAGTGTACTTCCCTCAACATATTTCCATATAGAGATGTTTAATTCTGCACACAAACTTCGGAGACATTTATAGTACTCTGCATGACCTTTGAATTATATCTCCACACGGACTCCAAACAATATTGTTAGGACAATGTGGCGACGGAGAAGAGGATAGTTAATTTAAAGTCAATCAGCATAACCATTTAGCTCTCGGCGGCCTAGTTTCTGAGTCCTCAGCTGACTAAAGTGACCCTGGCTTTCTGATGGAACGGATGAAAATGGGCCTAGACCCAAGGCCAACATTATGATGATTAGGCTGACAAGTTAAATTCCTCCCTAGAGGTCCCTAATACAACCTCAATTAAACTGTCCCAGTCCCCCGGACAACCCACGGCAAGCCGGACTCCCCGCTCTTCTGTATATTACAGCTCATCATCATGTATTCACAATCATGTCCATTTTCATCTCTGGACATTTTAATTTCACACACTTTCGGTTTTTGCTGTTAAATTCCTGTCTCAGATTCATGAGATATCTAATGGATCAGTGGAGAACCGTCATTAGAAGCGCATCATACCGCTACTTTTCATTTTAAATTGTGGTCTGTTCCACAGAGTGGTTGTAGACAACTATGAAATAGAAATAACAGTCGTATATTTGGGGGGAAAAAGTGGATTTTTAATTCCAGCAGTTCATGGAGCTGGTCCTTTGAAAAATACTATTCATATGGAAATGATCAAACCAAATATTTTCTGCCAGGAAATTAAACAGCAGCTCATCTCTTTCTTTTTTTATCTACCCCTCTGCTGAAATAAATGTATGACGTTTTTGTTTTATTCACTACGATGACTCATTTTGCACTATACCATGCAGTTTTAATAAACCCAGTTTGAGGTAAGTACTGGCGCGGCTTGCAGAGATCTATTTTCTTTCTTCAGCATTAACACCTGCAACCCACTCACTTCTCACACACCATTTTAAGTCTGAAAGAGAGGCAGGAGAGGGAGAGAGTTCAAACATCACAGAAACAGGAAAACACCAAAAGAGTTCCAGCACAAAAATAACTGCAGGACTAACAAGTAAGTGAGAAGTGGTGAATCCTAAAATCAGCAGTTGTGCATGAGTCAAATAATCCTTCTTGGCAGTGACACAGATGGGTGACAAATTAAAGGAAAAACCGCTAGGCTGACATGACTTTAATGCTGCTCTGCATAAAGCGTGGTCGATATTTTACAAACTTAATTTTGATCTGATTTACGTGCATGTGATCAGTGTTAATCATTTGTCTTTATACTGACACTGGAGACATATCCTTTTCTTTGTGTTGCTTTCTGGTCTCCTAACTAAATTATCTATCACTTCTCTGATGCTTAATGATGATTGAGACATCAATAGAAATGATTGTTTGCAGATAATAGACCATCATTAGGATTCATTTATGAGACATTAGTTATAAATAACCAGATCCGTGCACGCTGGCTGTTTCTAGAAACACTGATGGAACAAAATCATGTTGCTGCTTCGCTGTTCTATTCACTGGCAGGTCTAAGGGGTAGGAGACGTGTTGAAACAGTACACGAGATTTTGATTAAGTGTGTGTCTATCACCATTCATGATTAACTATGAGAGTAGAAGTAAGAGTCATGCATGTGTTCCTCTGGGATGTAAAAACAGAACTACACACACTGCACATGCAGCTCTACATATCTGAGCCAAGAACAATTAGAGTATGTATAATTCTGTCTTTATGCATAAACAGAGTTTATGTATCCAGTTTCAGGCATTTTGATAATAGAGAGCTGTTACTGTCTTGGGGCTATAGCATATGATTCATAAAATGTGCATCCAACTGTTTAAGGAGCCTTGTGTCATGTATGGAAGAAGCAGCATCAGTCATTTATTTAAGGTGTTGCCTCTAATCTGTCACCTGTTTTTCTTATGTTCTGAAACTGTTTTTATATTATTCTAATGTACTACAAAATGAAAAAACGGAAAATGCAGGATTTTTTAATTAGAAATGCAGACTTAAAATCCAAATGTTTGGATTTGGACTATTTAAGGAAATTAAAGGTTATTTGTGAAGTGTTATACTTTCTATGGCTTATAACAAATCCAGCATCATGCAATTAAAATCTAAAGATCATTGGGGATGAACATCTGCAGGACTGCGGTTTTACCTATGACTCTACAGTGAGTTCATCATTTCCTCACTGTGCATAGAGCAGCTCTGAGCAGGAACTTGATACGGTGTTGTGCATTGTAATATCTTTCTAGTCAATTGTTATTCTGCCTCAGCCTGGGAATAAACACAGCGCTGGCTCTCTCCCTCATTTACATTCTGACCTGTCTATAATGTGCTACGGTACAACCAAGTACAACAAAATATGTCCACATATGGAGACATAACTCAGTTAACGTAGATATTTTAATCAGTTATGATGATGTTATTACCCTCAGTATTACCTCCTCCCTCTATCCCCATCATCATCTGAACACCTGGTGACCCTGCAATGATGAAGCAGCTCTAAATGGGATTCAGTCACCCTGACCCTGGAGGCCTGCATCTGTAATTAATCACTCAGTGTTTTGAAACACAAACAGCCTGTTAATGCCCATTAGGGGTTTAAATGTGGATAATCACGTTCACGTTTATGGGAGACGTCGCACCGCAGTAAATCTGTGCCTGTGAAACTGCAGTTTTTATGTGTTCAGTAGTTAATGTCTCCGTCACTCCAAAGTAAATCGATACAATCATGCTTAGTTTGCAAATTGTTTAAAACTTTTACATATAATGCAGCTTGATTTTAAACTTTAAACCTTTTTTCTCTTTTGGCTTCTGCAATTTTTATGACGAGTTGAACTACTCAGAAAAGTGAGCATATTAACTCATCAACCCTTTCTTATACAGCGGAAATTAAATTTTATTTATTTAAATTATATTTTAAATAACAAGCTCTCTGAGCTATTTTGCAATTAAAGAGAAACATGCAGACTGGCAGGTGAAATAAATGTAGTTGTTTTCATTTCAATATCAGATAAGAATTGAAAAAAAACAAAGGGGAACAGAATCAAGCTGTGAACCAAAAAGTCCTGCTCATGGGATTGTGTCCATAAACCACAAAAGCACAAGCAAGTACAAAGAAAAATAACTGACACAAACACAGATCAAAAGAGCGTCTGTATGCCAGAGACAGAAACACATGTACAGTTCAACCACTCCATACACATGCTCAGTTATTCAGAAGCACATGCATGTAGCCTATGCACAAATGAACCCCCCCCTCCCCCCATTGGCTGACTCTCTCCTTCCTCTCTGTGTTGCCTATGTTTTTTCTTTCAAAATCCGTCACCCTACCCCCCGACCGGACTGTGCAGCAAAAACAACAACAACAAGCAAGGTAGTCATGAAGTTAGCAGGGAAAAACTAACAAGTTAATGATGGGAGATAAAACAGGCAAAAGTAAAATAATAACTTGGCCTAAAATCCTCCAAAAGGTCATTTTCTTAAACAAAAAGGTTAAAAGTTAGTTTTTCTTTCCCCCTTTGGCAAATAATATTCTCAAAATCACGTCCGAGGCCCAGTCATCTAATTTAAAGTCTGTTTACAAGGACACTATACATTATATATCTTGAGTGCTGCCTATGACGAGTGCAGTTGGTTGCTTGCTAATGAACCCCAGATATTTTCACCTGAGCTCAGATGGGTTCTGCCAAACTAGTTTGGCTGTTTTGGCAGAGTTTAAATAAAGCAGAGGCCCCAGAGTAAACAAAACAGTGCATCTAATGAGAGAGAATCTAATTATATACAGTTCAACAAAGATATTTATTTGAACTGACAGCCAATGTATGTTGCATATATGTATGATGCTGATTAGCTAATTAAGCATTTATATTCTTGGAAGCACTAACCACAAATGCATACAAATATAAAAAATATCACAAATAATTTAATAACATATGCCAACATTTTGCAGAGGGAGCAACAGTAAGGTTGGTCTAGCTTGTATTTCAGTGACAGAAAGATGCCAGACTGTTAATTAGGCAACACTCTATAAATACTCTATAGACAGTACAAAATTCAACCAGCAAGATGAACCACGCAACCATGAACTTAGAAATTACTTTACTTAAAGCTTTAGTATGTAGCTTTCTGAGCAAGGCTCGCTTGATTAAGTTTTGCAACTTATTATTGGAATTGGATAATGACGCATGATGCAGATTGTGTAGGGGCATATCAGACAGTAAAACAGTGAGGCAGGGCCCATCAATAACATCGATAATCAATCTTTGGAGCAAAAATCGTTCTTTGAGAAATTAATCATGGCTGATATGTAGTGTTGACTCATATAGCAAATTAAAAAGTTATAGATCAATAAAATGTTTAAAATACAAAAAACTAATAATAATAATTATAAAAAAACTATGCTCAAAATTAAGCAAAGTAAAGCAATGTGAAATAAAACCACATAAAGCTCGTCTCAGTGTAATGACAAATAAATCAGTACTGTATGTGCATTGTTAAGAACATATTAAATCTCATTAAATGTTCATCAGTTGACAAGGTATTTAAGTAAAGCATTAGGCAACCAACCAAGGAAATAATATCAATAAACATTCATAACAAATCAAAAGTGATTAACATCTAACAATCTGATTATGAACTCATCCAAGTTCATCTTCAAAAAGTTAAAAAGAAAAAGCATCTAAGAGTTTCCCTAAGAAGCCTGTGTGTGTGTGTGTGTGTGTATTAGATGACATGTGGTGAAGATGGAGTGAGGCTATAAACCAGGTGGCTGTGACTGTTGGGAGTTTTTAATATAGAGAGCTTGGAAGACAACGGGGAGCTTAGCAAGGTGGCATTAAAAAGGCGGGGCTCGGATAGCAGGACAAGGTAGTGAGAAAACCTGAAAGCTGAGGGCTTCTCATGCACTGACACTGATGGTGTTGCTGAAAATAATTTTGTTGTGCAGTATAGCATTAGCAGAAAAACAAATTCAGCTCAGGGAGTTAAAGAGAAAGGTGTGTACAGCCAAGCCGCTCACATTAGGGAATGGTGTTTTTAAACACTTTATGAATATGTATAATATGATGATGAAAAACAGTAAAATATACAAAACAAAATAAGTAAGGAAACAATCTCATTCACATCCCATCGTTTACTTAAAGCATCCAGGTCATTGCACCAGATGACATCTGTTTGTAAAACTCAACATGCATATGTATGAGTTTAAAAAGTCTAATTAAATTTTATTAGGTGAATATTTGTTTAATTATGTGCAGCAGGTAAAATCAAACATGTAGAAATAAACAGAAATATAGTAATGTCAGCTTATTACTTATGTAAGTACAAAGTGTTAAAAATATTTTTTTAAGTAGTGTACAGGTAGTTAAGTCACCAGAAATCATCAGTAAAACAAAAGTGCCAAGTTCAGACTGTGGTCACTATTCTGCCTTTCTGCTCGTAAAGCCTTGAAGGAAAAGTCTCAAAACTTTCCCTCTATGGATTAGAGAAGCATCACAGCCCTATTAATAATAAATCATGTAACAATATATTTGTGAGTAGAAAAGAAGCCGCAGAATGTCCCCAGGACATCTGGTAAGGCTTGGGCACAGGCAGGAAATGCAAATGGAGAAGCATATGAAGGGAACTGTGGGATTTACTTCTTTTGGGAGTAAGGGGAAAAGGGGTGAACAGAAGCGGGAAGCGAATGGGAGGAAAAGAACAGCAGAGAGATGAGAGGTAAATCGGGAAATAGGGAGGTTGGATGGAAAGGTTGCGAGAGCGATGGAGACATAAGGAAAGACAGAGGGAGACGCAGAGGTAGGGGTGTTGAAAAGCGGACATCGCTGGCACATTGTGGCTGTGTGTCCTGGCACGGCTGCAGGATGGAGCAGTACACCTGCTCTCGGTCCAGTCCCTGTGGATCTACAGGCAGACCATCATCTCTCACACTCATGCAAACACACATTTACTAATGTTAAACAGTCCACACACTGATTCAGTCATGCATATGTTTAGATTCTTCATCCATGGGGCCTCAGAAATAACACAGTTTCAGTCTCACCTGTAATGTTCCTCTCTGTCAAAGATTCACCAACAAGGAGCAGCCAAAACTCATAACATAATAGTTAATTCTGTGTGGCTGGCCTAAGTCTGGGCACCACATGAACTTAAGTGGAAATCCACACCTCTTTGCGCATTTGCAGCACAGACACTACAACTATATTGATACAGATCCATCCTTTCTTTACATGACTCATCTGTTCTCAGGGCTCTGTGTACAAATGAGTTCACACTAACAAAGGTTCACTGTAGCCTCAAATGACGGCATTAGTGGGTCTGATGTAGGACTGTTACGTAATAAAATATTTTGGGTTTACATTGAAAAGAGCAGAACAAACAGATTTCAGGGGATTTAGGAGGATTTAATTTGGACGGAAGCACCTTCAGATCTGCACCTAATCATGGCTTAATTAGCAAATTGTTTAAGATTCATGAATTGAGCCATTTAAAAATGCTCACAATCACCAAGCAGATATAAACGAAGCAGTAATGAGGAATGTTTTCTGAAATTATTAGAACTTGGAGCTCATGTATTCAAGGTTGTTAAATATCTGAGCTTCTTAGTATTGCAGATATAAAGAGTTCACATTATGCTTCTTGTGTACAAATGTCACATACTGTATGTAGTTTTGTAGAGATGGGTACCCATGTTACACATAGTCAGCGGCCCAGAGAGTGAGGAGTGCTTGCATGTTGGCTGGTAGTGAAATGTTCAGCTTTCAATGGGGACAGTTTACTTTGTTCAAGAGTTTTTCTAAATCCTAAACTGTCTCGCATCAACATTTTTGAAAGTCCATATTGGGCTCCTACATCCATACTCCACATCCTCACCAGCTGAAGACCTACACCAGTATGCAGCAGGATTTCTGGTTTCAGGTTGGTACTAAACGTTCAGCTGTCTGGCAGCTGCTTGAAAAACAATTGTTCTTCAATAAATATCAACGTATTTGCTACTTGTCGTTTACATTCATTGTGAACATATGATCATTATGTTGACAGAAAACATAATTAGGTTGCAATTATGTTCCACAAAGAAATGCATTTGTGATTGCAGTTTAGTTTTAGCCTATAAAAGCGTAATTGTCAGGAGACCTGGTTGTCTTACACAGCAGCTGTGAAGCATTGTGTGTTGTTGTTAATCATAGCCAGCAGTAAAATTAGACCAAAAGCTCAAACCACCATTTCGTGTTACTCTTTTGGTTGATCGGTGTAATGAGAAACTTTAAAACTAACCCAGTCTGTAGCAGTTTATACAGTAAGGATGATATAGACTTACTTGCCTGATGATACTGTCCCAGTCAGAGGTGCAGAACACTTGCACAGTCAGCTCCGGTAACAAATGGAAAGTGACAAAGATAATGCTGTCAGTCAGCTGTGTTTTCGCTTAGGCTACAGGATGATAGACATGATAAAGTTAAGGAACTAAACTAAGGAACAAAACAGTGCTATTATTCTTTATTTAGTTTTCATTCTTAAATTTATTTCACCCACTAATGGCCGCGTTTATTCAACGCGTGCCCGAACCTGCACATTCAATGAGAGTTTCTTTACTCATCGTAAATGAATAAAGCATCACAAACTCCATAACAGTATCAAAGGTAACCTTTGACTAAAATGCTGACAAAAGCATGACTCAAAGTTTTAACTAGGAGTTTTAACTAATAAAATCTTGAAACAAAAAAAAACTAAGAAAATAAATGACTAGAATGTGGTTGAAATGAAATACAGTTGTCAGTATATGATGATGACTCATGATCATTACACGTTTTTAACAATCATAAAATCATAAAATCTTGTATGGAGCTACAGAATAAAAATATAAACCCTAAACTCAATGATTTCTGAATTGTTCATTCAAGCATAGTCTGATCACCTATTCTAACAACTTTGTTCAAAGCATTCTTTTATTTCCTTACAAGAACACAGTGAATAGGCATTTCCCTTCAGCTAACAACAAAATACAGTTTAAGCCGACCCTTTTCACCCTGGCAGAGAACTATTCATAAAAATTTCAAAGCGAAATTAGGCTGTGCTTAAGAACACACTACTGACACTGCATGAGCAAACATTTCAAAATAGCATTTCAAAACTTCCAGTCTCAGTTATTAGTCTCACACCTCTCATAAAATAAAGGTTATAATTGTAATGTGATAAATTAAATACACAAAAAAAAATAATACACAAGCAGAGAGACGTGGTGCCATTACATGCAAAACGATTAAAAATAACAAGGTTTGTTAATCGTTATGATTTAATTAAATCACTCATTGCTAAATACTTACAGACTTAACCACGCGAAATGCCATGCAGTTTTTTATTATGAACTTCATATTAAGGATTTATGGAGTTATTAGTATTAATATTTCCTCATGAATATGCACACAAATGCACCAAAGTCTAATCATATCATCTGTTCTTTACAAGGGAACCTTTTTAAAAATGAATTTTCTGTTATGCATTGCTCTCCTGGTAGTTTCCACAAGGATGTGACCACAAACTGACACAAATTTTAAGAACCAAGACTAAAACAAAGATCATCGAAAAAAAAATCATTTAGATTTGTTCCCTTGGCTCTAATATAACCCTCCTTTCAATAAGTGTAACAAGTGACACTGGGCTGTGCAGCTTTAATGGCCTCCCCTCTTGGACCAAGACAGGGAAAATGACCACTGCAGACACAGTTTGTTGACCAAAGGCAATCTCCCCATTGTGGCCAAATAGCCCACAGAGATGTAAACATTACATGGAAGAATGGCCTACTGATCGACCTCAGAGATTGCAAAGTGAAGGTCAATGGTTTGTCCAACAGCCTATCAGCGTAGTGTGTGTGTGGCCTTGTTTGTGTGTGTGTGTCAAAGTGGGGGTGCTTGTGATTGGAGTGGGGTGAAGGTGGACGACGGTGGTAAATTGAACCACCCAGTTTAGAAAAGGACTTAAAAGTGACTGTCACAAAGGATAAGCTTGATCTCTTCACTGCCACATACCTGGGTAATGTGTGGGTAAAACACACAGCTGTGCATCCAAATTCACACATACACAGTTGCCCCAATGGGCCACAGGTGTTGCTGGTGACGGCTAACCCTCCTAATCACATACCACAGACAAGTATGTTTGTAACTGTGATTATGCTCCATAATGTTCACGTTTGAAAAGGGTATGCGTGTCTTTTTTTGAAGAACAACATAATTAGTCCTTTAAATTAAGGTTAGAACTATCTGAGTAGTTCTGAGTGTTTTGTGTTTATTTCCAGTTCACTTCCCATTCTGTTTCTGCCTTCAGGGACATTCATTTCTTTCACCTAAGCACTACAAACTTTAATCTAACGCAGCAATTACAGTAACGCTACGTTATGTTTAAGTTATTAAGGCATTGTATGAATATGGTAAAGGCTAAGTCACTTCAAATTTGTGGGGAAATAAGCACCATTTGCATACCTCGCTCGGGCGTGCTTTGCAATTATGCTCCCTGTTCCGACACATGCTGCATCGTTCTGCATGAAAATTCAATTCGGGTGATAAGAGTACCATACGAATATACAGTTAATTGGCAGCAAATTCCCCTGTTCATTTTCAATCGTTCTGCAATTACCAAAGGAATCATAATGGCTTATTGCTTCTCTCCTCTTCTCTTTCTTTCCCCAATGACAGGGTAAGACAAATACCAAAACAATTGTTCCTTGGGCAGTATCCTTTAAATAGAAAAAGAAAAGGAAGACTAAAGGAGAAGATAAAAGGAGAAGTGATTGAGGAGAAATTTGCAGCTCTTGCCTCCCAGTGGTGTGTGTGCACACAACTGAATCAGAGGGAGATTGCAGGCGACACGGCATCTATGAAAGATCAAAGAGGTTCCTTGATTTGCTCTGCATACCTCAAACACTATCAATAATGCATTTTCCTGTCCTACCTGCAGAGCACAGGGGCCTGACACTGTGTATGCACACACACGTCCACAAATACAAGGGCCTACAGCAGTGCCTGGCATTTAACTACACTGTCCACCAAGAACCCCAAGAGCCAACATGGGCACAGGTTGACAGCTACCTTGGGGTTAGAAAAGGTTGCTGGGTGGATGAGAACACTAAAAAGCAGACATGCTTCAAAACAAAGGCCTATAGCAAGCAAGTATTTTCTCTAGGATTAATCAATTGGCCAAGCGAATGTAAATTAAATTTCAGGTGATCAAAGTTCAAGATGTGACTTTTTAATACACGTTATTCATTGCAAACCTTTTCCTATGAGATCATGAATCAAACATTGCGCAAATTACACAGCTGGTAGCTTGGTTTCAAGAGACAGATGTTAATACTGTACATCATGCCCACATTCTTGCACCAGGTGGGAAAATTTAAGTGTGTGAAGTAAATACAACTATTTCAGCCATTGCTGTTGAGGTTGGCATTAAAGAACAGCACTTTACATTAATTAAGGTTAAATTAGGGTTAAGATGTGATCCAGTGTGGTAAAAACTAACAAAACACAATATTAGACAACGATAAAGTGTCTAAATAGTCCAGCAATACTGAACTTTAGAATTTACAGCATGATCTGGCAAGACAAAACTTGGCCAAGGATGTGTTGCTAAAAGCCCCATTGTCAGTATGTGTCTGTTGATGTTCCCCGTGTTTGTTCTAATTATTGGGTCTATGACCTTTTCAGTATAGTATTGCAAATCTAAGTGCTCCCTCTGTGTCACCTGCTGGGGATATTTATTGCTAGCTCTTCTGCTCAGTCAACGGTGCTAAGCAGGCAAACTATGATAAATGAATTCTGTGCCTTGTGTTGCATGTTCACACTAATTTTCAACCTACCACCTGAGGTTTATATCATTCAGGCTGTTTTACAGGTAAAATGAAAAAGCAAAAAATACACTGATGATAAAAATTGACTGGTATACATCAGCTAACAGCAATGAAAGTGGTGGCTTGTACACGCAACTAGGATTATTTCTTCCATTACAGCTAAATAGCAAATAATGAGAAACAAATGCTGCAACATTTAAATAAACTGACAGATAGCTTTCCACTGAATTATGAAGCACATGGATTTGGATGCATTTCTCTAGGATTAATATGTCAGTAAATTTCCCAGCATTCAATTGCCTGTCCAAGTATCTACCTCTCAGTTCCACTTGTCTACTGACAGATACAGAAAAATCCTACCAATGGCTGAACAAGGCTGGACTGAAAGATATTGCAGAGGCACTAATAATGGCAGCACAGGTGCTGTGCACAACCCTCACACTCCAAGGCCTCCAAGGATGAGGACAGAGCTCAAAGGGAAAAATATATGCATTTAAAATCAAAAATTAGAAGAATAATATCACTTATTTCAATGTGCAGACATTTTGTTTTAAATGGTGGCCAGCCCTGGTCCTCAAGGGCCACAGGCCTGCTGGTTTTCTGACTATCCCTGTCCTACCCACTGATGACTCACGTGTGTTCAGCCAATCAGAAGCTGTGTAGGATTGAAGTGTACGGATAGTTGGGAAGAGAAAAGCAGGGCTGTAGCTCTTGAGCAACTGCTAGACCTATATATAGAATATAGAAATTCTAGCTAAGCATTCACAAACTCACATAGATCCTACTGTGTGCGACAGCATATGCAGAAACACTAAAGCATTTGGCTCACAAAAAACGATAATTTATTTCCTAAACGAACGGTGTAAAGGCATGCAGTCCATCAATAAAGATGGATGTAAAAAGTGAAAATCAGAGAGTAATCACAAAAGTCTGAAAGTATTCCGATCAGGCAGCATCTCGGCGGTGAGGCTATTATTTTTGGTGCAATAGCCAGAAGGCGCACTTTTGAGTTTTGTTTTATTTCATATCAAGTTTCATGTCGGGGAAAGGAGAGGGGAAGCAGGTCTTTAATGTCAAGTTATAGTATCCCATCGTGACATTTGGAATGTTTGTTTTGATATTTCTCGTCATCAGGAACTTGTCACTTTACAGAAAAAGTTTGTAACAGGAGAAAATGTCAGCGGGCAGCAGGAGTGAAAACCTCTCATTTAGGATAAAATGCTACAGTAACACTTTAAGTCTCAGTATTTAGCATTTCTAAAAACAATTTAAGAAGATATTTAAAACACATAATATAGTTGTAAGCTGAAGTATACTTTAAACACAAAAAGAAAAAGACCAGCGTAAATGTTATATGTTGCTGGTTTCATTGCAAATTCCAACTGATTTTTATTGTCTTTAAACTTACTTCAATGTGGAAATCTGAGGCTGTTCATACTGATACTGTAGATTAAAATCCCCCAAATGTTCAGTTTGACCTTTGAGAGCATGTTTCCTCATTCACTTAACACACACCTGATTACACTGCAGTTTCTAATATGACCTCAAATGTCATCACTGAGCCAGACACATGTGCTCAAGAACACACAGGAAATAGACACGGCCAGTCATGCATGCACACACATATACACACACACACCCACACAGCAGGCCATACATATTAATGAGACCAACAGCATCTTCTCCTTTCACCCACTAAGCTTTTGCCCTTTTTTTAATGCACAGCAAAGGACACAGAGTTGCCATGCATGAGCACGCACACACACACACACACACGCGCGCAGACACACACACACACACACACACACACTAAATAACAGCCAGAGAACTGCAGCATTGTTGCTCTTCTCCTCCTTATTTCACATATAAGCTGGCAGCATCAGCAACAAACAGAAGTGAAGGCTGAAGAGTGCCCCCTGCTGTTACACTGAGACCGAGGTCTGTCCACCTGGTCCTGGTCATTCCACTGATCTGTCTCTCTATTAGCAGAGGCTTACTTGGAGGTGGAGGGAGGTCAATATCATACTGCAGTTGTCGGAGTAATAAAGCCACAGGCGACCCCGACAGAGCAGGAGAGAGTGGGAGCACAAGACAAGGCTGGCAAAGTAGGTATGAGGATTTAGGTAATGGCCAGAAGTAGGAAAGAGGGCAAAGAAACTCCAAAAGAGAGGCAAGATAAAGTGAAGAATTGAGAAGCATACAGGTAATTCTATGAAAATGCGGAAGTCCTGGGTGAGTTGAAAGATGTGGAAAAGTTGTCAAATGAGTAGGGGGATCTGAAGAAAAAGACCAAAGTACCAGCAGGCTCTCAGCCAGTGACCTTTCTATTATGTGTATTTTTAATGCAATATTTTCTATTTGTGTGTATCTTCTTTATCAGTGGAAGGTATGGGAAGTGTGAAAGCTTTCAAAGACAATACATCTGTAACAAAACAACCTCACTCTGAGTGAAAACACTGATCTAATATTGTTCAAGTCTCATCTATGCATATCATTAACCTCTGTTGCAGATATCGGCTCAGACAGCCAACTGTTGCCTTAATTATATCTCAAATAGCTGAAGACTCCATTAATAGAGGACAGAATACATTCAATGCTTTGTTGTGCACAGAGCCCTATTTAGACATGGCATTAAAATAACTGCATAAAGGAATATTAAACATAACGACATGTCTGATCCAGTTCCACTCAAATTGGCATTGGTTGCTTCAAGATAATGGACAGATCTTAAATTCCTGGCACTGGTCCTAAACATCTGTTTGAGCTGATGACTGCATAGTCTTTACCTTGTGTTATTGGGCTTTTTTCTTCACTGCAGACATATTCACATGTCGCATCAGAAAGGGAAAGGTGTATTTAAAATATGCATTAATCAAATCTTTATATTACAAGTGGATCAAATTATGTGTTAGTTCAGTAGCAAACTAACAACAAACTCTACCCTCACATCACCTTTTAGCTCAGCATTTTGATCTTACAGCCTGCAACCTTACTCTTTACTTCCATCAGCCCTGTTTCCAGCAACAGCAGGCAGGAGTTTCATGTAAAAAGCCTCTGGTAAATCAACTGAAAGCTACCTTCCCTAGCATCAAATAGCAGACATAACAAAGTTAGTAATTAGCTGGTGAACATAGTGGAGCTTTTAGCAGCTGAAGAGACAGATATTCCCATCAGGAGCTGATGGAAACTAAAGTAAAGGGGAAAAAGAAGATGTTGGACTTTACCAGCATATTCACCATATTGTTGCTGTACGTCTGCTGGATGTAAAGTACAGAAAGCTTCACCCCATATCCAATAAAATGTGATATTGAGTTGATGGCATGTCAACAGTTTCCCCCAAGAGGTTAAATTAATGCAGCTTAAATAAAACTAACGATAAACTTACTATTCAGGTGCTACAGGGCCCGGTCCTGGCTAACTACTGGAAACACCTACAGCAGTGGTCCCCGACAGTACAGTAACACAATGCAGATCTTTTCTGAATGGTTATATTTTGTTTATCTTGCGCATGTTTATACCAGTAATACAGTGCACAGTCCTACCAATGGTACTATTACACATGTGGTGGTAACATCCCAAGATGTGCACCAATGCACAAAAAAAGGCAAGAAAGAAGACGACTGCTAGGTAATAAAGAAGGATGTAAGAAATGCTGGCTTTAAAATACTTACAAATATGGCTTTGCAAATGTTTTATGAGGACAGAAATGAACTTGACATGTTTGTTAGACCTCAGGGATGGTGAGTAACACTGCATGTGAACATAACATTTGTTTGTTTACAAGAAAACTCCACAGGGCCCCCTTAAATGGAACAAAAATTATTTTTAATCTTATTAGTTACACCTGTTCTTCCCGCCTATGACAAGTCAGTTTTTAAAAACGTCTTTGATGATATCAGAGAATTAAGTTCATTCTTCATTCCTATGTCTCTTTCACATTATTCCATCTTCTGTGATTAATAGTATTCATTAAACAAATAATGGGGCAACTATAAAAATAATAATAAAACAAATCAAAGTAATCAAACTCCAATGAGTTCTGATGAAGACACAAATCAGGATATAGGACAGAATACAGATGAAGACAGTGGATGAGAATACAAAACAGAACGTGGCTAGTGTGTTAGTATCTCTGCACAATATCTGCCAACGTCTAGGACCTGAAAGAGACATACAGACACTACTGTACCAGAGATCAATGAGAAGTCTTGAAGGGCAGCCTGGAACTCTGAGTAATTTCAGGGGAACAAGGGGGTTATCATCTCAGGTCTCCCCCCTCTCCAAGTCTTTTTCTTTCCCCTGATGGATGAGAAACTTCTCAGCTAGCCAATGGACAACAGGGCCATTGAGATTAATCCTGCAATAAAAGGAACATTTCTCCTCATTGGCATGACAGGAGGTTCATTCGTTATGGAAAATGTTTTTTCTATGGCTGTATGAGTCTTAGCTCCACAATTAGGTGACCTGGTTTCATACTGTATGTCGCCATCAGGCACCAGACAGTGGCGTCTCAGACACAGCTGCCCGCAGTGATTGAGATTATGAAAGAGTGTCAAGGAAAAGGAGAGAGACAAAAGGAAATGATTGACAAAAGGTAGAAAAGTGGAGAGACAGGAAATCAGCCATGTTGAAGGGATTTAAATAATTGGGGGAAACTAGAGGGAAATTGTGGGAGGAGAGGTTTTAAAAACAGAGGGAGAGAAATCCATGGCTGGCTGGTTAGTTGGCGGGTTGACAGGGGCCCGCAGAGTAGACACCTCAGTAGACTGCTCTTAAATGGCTGTCTGTCAGAACAGCAATGGCTGCCCTCTGTTACACTCCTTTAAATGAGCTCGTTATGGTTTAGGCCATTATGGAGTGGACTCTCTTTTTGGTGGAAGCTGAGATGTCATTAGTGAAAGTGAGGTAGAAGGAGAGAGCCAGAACGATGTGAGAGATGAAAAAACTAAGTAACTAAGAGAGAGTGAGAGAAATGGAGAGAAAGAAAGAGGAACTTGGGAAACCTAACCAAAAAGATCAATAGAAGACCTAACACGGGCTGCAAGGTGGGGAAATGAAGAACGAAACAAGTAACAAAATTTAATTAAAGAGAAGAGGGGCTCAATTTACATCAAGCCATTACAAACTCTCACATTTACTGAATTGTGTGTGAAGATTTCGTGTTAGTAACAATAGCTCCTAGATCAAATTAGAAGTGTTCAAGTGGCTTTAGCTACTACCTTATGCATCTTAATGTACTGTATACCAGGCTGAGCATAATTTAAATTAAAAGTAGTGTAGCATAAACACTCAGCCCACACACACACGCACGCAATATGCAAGCCCAAAGCTAAATGCAATGTAACAACCCGACAACAGTTACAGTACTGTATGTTTGCCAGCAATTATTAAAAAGTTAATTGTCTACTAAAATGTTTTGTATGAGTATGTGTGAGGACACTAGCTGGAGATGCATGTTTACATGCTTTTGAAATGGCCCTCTTCAAAACCAACAATATAATACACTAATTTCTTCACCATATCATTTATTTATTTGCATGTACTGTATGAGTTTAAAGATATGTGTGTAACTTGTCATATATACATACTACAATACTTCTACTTGTTTACTTAAAATGACTCTTTCAGAGATGTTTAGGGAATACACTGTACACTTTGCGATTGAGAGCACAGCTTATTGGCACAGCCAGCATTAAATTATTTGCAGCTTCCAAATTTATGACATGTTAATTTACATGTCTCCTTCATGTAAGACTTTTATGGCTTCAGGACATTTCTCTCACTTTTCATCCACATGGCATATATTTGCATTCTGATCCATCATCTGATTTAACAAAATTTTTGGGAGACCAAGATTTGAGTTTGCAAGCTCGGGACTCTTTACCTCTGAGGTCTACAAACACAGAAACAGACACGCACACACAGCTCTGTAGAGACAAATGCGCCAATGCAGAAAAAGAGACATGTAAACAAACAGACCTTTACGGGTGGTTAAACAGAAAGCCAACTAAATGTCAGTTTGGCAGATGCTCCATCTCAGCGTCTGGCTCCTTTGATTTTCATCTGTTTACCCTATCTCACAAATACAGAACTTTTCCAAATCAATTACGATTCAGCTAAATGTCACATACAGGTGGTATGCTTAATGACACTTGCCTCATTGATACTTTGGTTCTCATCAGGTTGATTAAGTCTGTTCTTGTTTACCATATACGTGTCATCAGAGGACACGTTCACTTTGAAATGTTGCATCATCATTTAAGATAATGAAGCATTAATTACTTGCCAAAAATCTCTATAGATTTTTTTTAATTGTATTGGTTTGGAAAGTATTCAGATCCTTTCACTTTTTGCACATTTTACTGAATTGTAAATTCAAAATGCAGTTTTATCTATACATCTGCATCTACACACACTTAACCTAAATGACAATGTTAACTAAATTAATTTAAAATATCTCATTTACCAAATTATTCAGACCCCTTGCTGTAGCACTCCAAATAATTATCAGTGGCATTCAGTTTTCTTTTAATATTTCTTGAAATGTGACTAGAACGTGATTGGACATAAACCAAGCCATGAAGCATAAGGAAGTCTCCACAATAACATTTAGTGGTGAGGCAGGTGAAGTTTGAAAGTTCCCAGCAGTCTCAACAGCTGGGAATGGTCAGGGAGGTGACCAGAAACCAAAACAGTCTCTCAAACAGAGGTTCAGAAGTCCCCTACAGAGCTGGGAGAACCAGGCAGATGCATGAACATCTAATCATCATCCAATCGGGTGATTATTCAGTTTGAGCAGTTACACAAAGTCCACAGCCTGCTTAAACTTTATCAAACAGGATATAAAGGACTCTGAGCATAAGGCCAAAGATTATGTGGCCTGAAGACACAAAATTAAAATTTTAGATTGGATGGGAAAACAGACATACCCAAGAAGATGCACTAATTACTGCTAAAGGAGATCTAGAAATTAATGAATTATATATATGAATACTTAAAACACAACACAAAAAATATGTTTTTTAATTTTTAAATAATTTACTAAATAAAAAAAAAAAGTTTTTGAGTTATGTGTAAAAAATTCCATTTTCATTCTCATTTTTAATTTATCAATACAGTAAAATGTGCAAAAAGTGGGTGTTTTTCAAAGAACCTACATTCTATGAAATGCTTGGTCAAAAAATGATATTAAGGCATCACTTTTTTTTCCCCCATCTGTCCTAACATGGCAATATCTATGATCATGGCTCAAAGACTGTAGTCCTACGTCACACTGTGAGACAGGCTCAAAGATGTCACAGCCGGTGTTACAAATTTAGACTCGCAATGTGACTGCTACCAAAACCTACGTCTGCTAGCCGGCCAATCAGAATGTCACATGTAAATATGTACTGATCAGCAGAACAACTGCAGTGGGGCAGACGCACACACAGGGTGAAGATCATCGTATCATCATACAGTCTACAGTCTAGTTGAGGAGAAATTTTCCCCATCAAATACCTGTCCAGGCGGTGCTCCAGTGTTGATTGCAGTGATAAACTTTAACTTTATTAATTAACAAAAGTGTTGCTGTCAACAAGCATTTGTGCGTGCAGATAATATAAGCAACCAAAGTCAAACTGAAAGAGGTGGTGGATATTTGTCTTTTTGTGTAAAAAAAAAAATACATCTCCACTGGCAGTCATAATTAGCATCCTGGTAAGTGAAGCAGGAAGGTTCTCCGTTTCTTGTCTGCTGCCACCATCTCACTACAGTAAAACTTCAAATAAGTAGCATCAGCATACAGTATGTGTGCACAGCTGCGGCACAGACTCACCGCCCCACACTCTAAACTGTACTTAAAGAAACTGACTCAGAGTGAGAGCCGCAGGCAAAACTAAACGAGCAATATTTAAGGGCACAGTTTTAAATTTGAATACACTGCTCTGACTCCTAATTATTTGTTATTTTATTCTATGAAGATTCTTACATCCCTGTTAAATGTTCGGACTTAAAAAGCACGTCATATCTATAGACAAATGACACACTTTAACAACAATTTTACTGGTGGTCCCTAAGGCTATAACTCCAGTCTGATCCCCGAACATCTGCTGTACCCCTACTACACAGCAGAACAAGATCTACGAGTACTCACAGACCATGCTACTAGGACGATGTGACTTTATGGGCCACAGGGGTGATATGGCTGTGCTGCAAATGCACACTTTGTCACTCCACCAACAGAGTCTCTTGTGCGAGGTTGCAGACAGGAGGTCTTCATTCACCTTAGGCTAAGGATATAGGGATATAAATCGTGCACCACAGATGACAGAATACAGGAGCACACGTTCGGCTGTGCCTTAGTGAAAGGAGATTAGCCAAAATCAGTTACTGAAGTCTGGTTGGAAAGATCAACTACCATGATTTTTTTGTGTGTATTTTTAATTTCACAACAGATTACATAATGCCACACATTAATAATGCCAATAAATACATGTTTATTATTTTGTAAAATTCTCTAGCACTCTCTTATCTCTAGCACATATAATTTTGAACTTATTGGCACTGTGCTTGTGTCCACCGAGACCAGCCTCTCAAGTAATTGTAGACAGAGTTATTTTGCAGGTCTGAAGCTGAAATGGTTATAGATGTACTAGCTAGTTGCTTTTGAAGCTCACCTTTATTTCAGCAAAGATAGTCCCCTTCTGAAGGAGTAATACGTAGAGACCCTGTTACTTTATGGGATCTATGATGTATGGTTTTGTGGTTGTGGTGGCTGTATTCCCTCCACACAGCTCCCTGTGCACCTAAAGTAGATGTGTTGTGTAGACTGTGACAGACTATGATCATATTTCACAATGAAGAAAAAAAGAACACAGTGCAGTATTGATTATTGGCTTATGGCTGGGTGAAACAGAAGTTGTTGTACAGTAGCTTTCTTTACAGAGCTTCATCTCAGGAACTAATACATAGGGTTCCTTTCTGATCCCTGAGGGAAGAGACCATGGGCATCAGCGGTCCCTCTTAATCTTGTTCTTGGTCTCGTTTTTCTACCTTCATTCCTACTGAATGCATGTCCCGCCCTTACTTTTCTCTGATCTTTTTGTGTGACTCTCCCAACTTTTTCACTCTCTCATGTGCTGTCTTGATCTGTCTAGCAGTAATATTCAGTATTGCATTTATTAATAGATGATTTGCAGAAAATCCTACTGAGGTCAACAAGAAATAACTATCAGAGATGCTTACAAACCCTGCAGTGTTTTTATATTTGGTTTAAGCTGAAGTTCAGCACCATGAACAGAGAACTCTCTGAGAAACAGCACATTGGTTTAATCAATGTACGAAGTTTACACTTGTAGTACATGGCTCCTGTAGGTGTCTACAAAGCGTCATTGCTGTGTATTGTTATGGTGTTATGTATCTGCTTTTTAAGTGTGATTAACATGTGACTTCTGGCTCCAACTCCCTCAGACCTGTAACCATGAATATAATAAGAACTCTTACTAATACATCCATGCCCTGTACACAATCACATAATGTCACTCCTTATCACTGTGAGTGAATAAATGACAGTTCTTTCAACATGAGTAGTTAATGTAGCTGTTTTGGATAGCAGTATAATTTAGGACAGCATTGAGGATTTACAAGGTTGAGGTGTTTAGGGAAGTTGGCAGGAAGACAGTTAGCTGTCAACATCTAAGTATAATCTACTCCGTTCACGATGAGACATTTTTTAAACTGTGTGGAGCTGATATAACTCAGAATGTAAGTAAGGATTAAAAACAACATTTGTACCAGCAACAGGAGTAAAGCTTGTAATGTTAAATTAGGTTAATGGTGGCTGACATATGATCTGATGAAAAGCAGAGGAGCCAGCTGTTTTCCTGTTGGGAAAACTGCAAAAAATATACACCCTGGAGTTACAGTCTGTGGTGAAGTTTTTACACCTGTAAACTATGAAATTAGTTACTACACTACTTTTGTACACTCTTGCCAACTAACACTCTTAGTGTTAGTTGGCACCCACTTGAAACAAACTTTGTTTGGCAGTGTAATAACACTATAAAATTCTACTATATACCAATCATCCACCACCGTTGTGACGCATCAGTGTACATATCTTTTCAATGTCTATACCTGTTCATAATAGCTTTCAACATTTAATGTTCCATCAACGTACATGTTAATGTATAGTGTTTGCATTAGCTTCATGCTAACTAGTCAGTGAATGAGGAACCAAAAGTACTAACTTTTTCCATTAACCTAATTTAAGAAATAAACCGTTTCTTTTTCTCATCATAAGATAAACAGTAAAATGACAACTGCCATGATTTTTTACACCAATCAACCTCAACATTCACCTGGTGGCTTTAATGTTGTGGTGGACAGTGGTTAGCACAAAAAACTTGTCCAAGTGGTTCTAATGCTGCAGCTATATGGTGTTTAAAAGCAAGTGACCCAAGGCCCTGATGGTACCGTGGTCATAAAAGCTTGTCTGATACATCACTGAAAATACACTAACTCAAAATATCTCCATTACTCCAAAATGCGTCACATGCAACTCAGCTCAAATACTTTCCGTTCAAATACGTCACCACCTACAATATAATTCATAGCTATTGACCCTGACTGTGTTTGAAACAAGCAGCAGACAAGTTAAGATCTCCCAGTGTTTGCTGTGAACAGCACCATCGATCTTTCTTTCATCTACACCTTCTTTCTCTTTCCCTCTGTATCTCCCCTTGTCATTACCTATTTTTCCCACACACAAGACGACAACACACACACAAACATATTTCTCACCCCTTCCTCACCTTATCCTTGTCTCCTGTTGTTGTTCTCAATTACCTCTCCATTTCTCTCTCTCCTTTTATTCTCCCATTACCTTTCACTATCTCTCTCACCGCTCTGTTGCTTGTTCTTTCCCTGTTGCTTTCTTTTGTCGCTCCCTTCACCCATAGAGTCCTCCACTGTGTTCTTTAATTTCCTGTGCATGAAAGATTAATCTGGCTGCTTTAATAATAAATAAGAAGGCAAGTTAAAAAGTGCAGAAGGCACCCTGAACTGTAGCAGCAAGGATCCGAAAGACAGGGGAGAATAATACTCTGCCCTCTCCTGCCTCCATTTGTTCCATCTATAACTGTCGTCTTCTGTCACTCTGTCTCTTCCTTCCCTGCTGTCTCAGAACATCCTGACTGTGGTTTTCTAGATTAAGACAAGAGGACAGAATTGCTGTAGACGACAGGGCCTACTAGCTATCCACAGTGACATACTGATTCAGTGAGTCAAAGAGCTGTGAGTTTCTGGAAGTCTAATAACAAAAATGTGACTGTTAAACTTGCTACAATTATATTAGATTATTAAAGTTGTCTTCATAAATAAAGTAAATTCTTTATTATCGTATCTATAAATAATGTTTTTTTAACTTAATAAAATAAAATATTGGCAATGGTACTACAATTAGAGCTTTAATCAACAGCCCACATCTAAAAATTCTATTTAATTCAATGTACTTTAAAGTGCAACAAAGACTGTATAGTGGTTCAACAAAACATCATTACACATCACACTAAACCCTAAATATCAGCTGTCAACTATCAGCTAAATAAGCAGCTATTTGCTGAGTATATAACATAATGGTGATTTGACCTGATACAACATTTATCAAAATCCAAAGTCGCCAACTTTGAAACAAAGGCTGTTTTTTTTCTTAGTCCCTAATATGCTTACATTTTGCAGTGGTGGTGTGTCTTATGAAGAAAATATTGTTTTTTCATGCCCAAGTCAGCCGTTTTAAATAATCTGCCCAAGCAGTTTTGGTATCAACACATTGAGTGAGCCAGTTGGACTATATCCATCAGGCACTCACTCACTTCATCCACATCCATCAACATTTTTCATATACTTCCTCCTCCCTCCATCCCTTATGCTCCCCAGATAGACCAGAAAACACCTGGAGAAGACCCAAAGACAAGCTGCACAGCATCCCCTTGCAATTTTTCATCCACAACACACTCCTAACTTAGGCTGTGTTCTAATACCCCAGGAGGCCTGACAATGTGTCTTTGTCACCAAGAACAACCTCATCCTTCTCACCGTCTTTCTGCTCCTACTTCCTGCTGCTACAGTCTGCCTGGGGATATGGAGAAAAACAAAATAAAAATAAAAAGCGTGCCTACCTTCTGCTCACAGCATAATATTGTCAGTAAATGAAATCAGTAGCTCAGCATCATATAACGAACAATTACCTCCATATTCCCCTCTTGCCCTCCAGAGGTTTGGTCAACGCAAAGTCTTACCTTCTTACAGGCTAAATAGAAATTGCTATATTTTTCAACTGTTCATGTTATGTTGAAAAATCAGACTCCAATTATGTCTAACTTTTGCAAAAGTCAAATTTTTTGTTTGTTTTTAGTTTGTTAGGTTAAGGGCTGCACAACATTTATATAAATCTTTTTAAACCGACTTTAGATTTCACTCCTTTTCTCTATTTCAGGTCCATTTCTTATCCTTTCCAGCCCCAGTTGCTTCCATTTTACTACACAGTTTTATGATCCTTAAAATAAAATGTTTGAAAGGACTGCATGTAAACTGCTTTGTATAAGCACTGAACATTATACAATCAGCCTATATATTAAGCGGACTGTCAGTGAGGATGTGCCCCAGAAATTCAGAGGGTAAAGCAGCTCAGAAATGCATTTGATGCGCTACATGCCCCGTGATCATCCCATCAACTTTGCTTGATGTTGCGAGAGAGGGAGAGAGAAATATTATAAAGTGATTCCATTGACATGCAATATGGGATTTATGGAAAAAGCGACCGTTCACTCATCTTCATTAGATCAGAGAGATCAGGGGAGATGGTGAAGTAACACAAACCTCTATTTATAACTATCACAAAGAGGGGACAGGAACAAAATCCTTCTGTGACACTCAGGCGTTAAGATTTGCCATGCCTCTTAGCCATTTGTTGCCCACGAAAAATGACACAGACTAAAAACATCTTTTCAAGGTTTTGCAGCAGGCTGTGTTATGGAAGTGAGGAGCAAAAATGACACACCATCCGAGCCACTGCCAGCCATTTTCTGATGATGAGATGTTTCATGCTTCTTTAAGCACAGATTGCAAAATAGAAGTCACGTTGTGTCCTCCAGTGCTGAGGGAAATGATTGTGGCCTTGCAGGCAAAGCTGCCTCCGAGTATAGAATGAATGTGCCAGCGAAGCATACCACATTAAGATGCTACGGACCAGGGCGTGCACTTGTTCTGCTGTTGATAATGCCCTTTGGTGTAGTAGACTCACAAGGAATCCACCACAGTGACACCACACATTGACAGGCAGTTAAAACACTCAGGCTATGATAAATCTTCCTCTCAATAATAAAGAATCACTGACCTCATAACTTCATTTTTTGGTGTATTTTTCTCCTCTGTTGCATTTTTACATATTTACTGATGTGATGAGTCACTGCTATGACTCTTAGACCATAAAAAAACATGTCAGAGCTCATCAGACAATATCAGAAATAAGTTACAATTAGATCTTAACTCTGAAAATACACTGACAATAATCAAATCCTTATAATACATACAAGTAATGCTGCATTAGGAAGTTGTTTGCCAGTAGTGACGGCAGGTGATCTGTTAACTGATTGGCTCATATAGATTGACAGAAGCCCATTAAGGGCTCAAATGAGACCTTTTCTGTAGCCCCGAAAGAACAGGAAGAAAGGTCACACATGGCACAATGACCTAATAAAACGTAAAAGGTAAAACCATAAAACATATATTATTGGCATGAAAAGGACAATGAATGGATCATGAAGAAAAATTAGTCATAGAAGAGGAGACTGTGCACAACTAGCTGGAGCTGTAAATGTGTGTTTAGTGTCAGGTTATATAGTGTATAAAATACATCTGTATTAAGCGATTTTGATCAAACTCACTGAGTAAGTAAGTAAGGGGGCAGCAGGTAACTTAGTGGCTAAAGCACTCGTGTATGAACCTTCAGTGTGAGTGGTTTGATTCCTGATTCCTCCAGGCTACAGGCTGAACTGTCCTTAGACAAGACATTGAAAGCCCACAGTAGTGCTGTCTTCTACTGCAGCTGTTCAAACAACAATTTCCCCGAAGGGATCAGTATAATATATCATTATTATTAATGAAAAATTATAAACAGCTACAGTCTCACTCTTCAAGTTGCTAACTAATAAAAAAATTTAAAAAAAGCAGTCACTAGTCTTATGTTTGCATTATTAATTTAAGTTCATAGGTAATATAATCAAGTTCAGGTTTCTGAATGATTTTTTTTTTTTTGTGTAATATTGTTTTGAATCATATCTCTAATACATCTCCCTATTTTAGTTTTACCTTATGAGTGAGAAGAAGAAAAAAGAGAAACACTGCTGTGACGTCCCCGTTGAGATTCATTTAGCAGAGGTTTAAACACAGCTAACGTTGTCAGACACGTCGGTGAGTTGTTGTTGAATTGCTGCAGATTGAACCACAAAGGGAGCGCGCCGGTATCTGTTGTACCATCTCATCATTTCCCATACTGTACGTCCTTGTTTGCGAAAGATAAAAATAACATACGAGGCTGTTCAAATGTAGTGATTCTACTGGGGAACTAAACAAACATTATTTTGTGATGACTAAGAAGTAGCTCACACAGGTACACTGTTTAGAGCTCCTTCAGCTTCTTTTGTTTTCTTTTTCTTCCTTTGTTTTTCCCCCCGAAACAATTCAGGTTTTGGGAGACTTCCAGTACAATTCAAAGTTAGTTTGTTTAGAAATTACATTTCTTACTTTAAGCAAATGCAAAAACATATATAACTTGTACAGTTCTTTTGTTTAATGGGCATTTCCAACTACACACTTTATTTAGCTTAGCATGTATTAACACAATAAGTTATTGTTATTAAAAACTATCAAGAACAGAAGCTAAAGAAGGTCCATGTTCAACACTGGAACAAAGGTGGAAGATGTTAGTGTGGTGCCTACACTGTTTGTGTTTTTGTTACAGTACGCGGCACTCAAAGCAGTGTGTATAACAACCATAGCAGGCGGTGGACACCTATTGTTCATGTCGATAACCCTCCCCTGGTCATTGGTTATATGATTCAGGCAATGAGAGGGTGGGATGGTAGAGGAGAGGCTGGCACAGGGGGAGTGGGAAAGGGACAGGATGGAGCAAGCAGAGGGAGGACACGAAGGAATAGACAGAGAGAGAGAGAGAGAATTGGGGGATGGACAAAGCTGTCTGTTTCGGGACATTCAGGTCTCAGTGCCATTTGATGAAGATGAAGTGAAGTGTTAAAAATCAATAATCTGCTCGATATGTCCTCAGAAAGGTTTGACCACCGGGTCCCCGAATGAGGGATTCATTTGAGATGCGGGTTGAATATATTGTGAGGCTTTCCGAAGCCTCAGTCAATTTCACCGCTGCTCTGGTAGCAACCAAGCGAAATAAAAGATAATCCTGAGCAAGATGCAATCAAATCTGGTCTTAAAAGGTCTAGAAGCACAACATGAAATGAAATTCTGAAACTAAAAATTGCAATGCAACAGAAACTGCAGATACACTCGTTAGGCTACTTATTAGAGGAGATACAACAGGGCAACGGAGGTAACAAAAATATGTTTGACACCAATTGCACAAAATGTAAATGAAACTGAACCTTAAAATAAGTAGATTCAATTAAGACCAAACTGCAAAGTCAGGCACATATTTCCAATTATATGCTGATTTATGGATCAAATGCTAATGGCCTAATCTCTCAGTCATGGTGGCTTTGACTGGCCCTCATCAGTCCTCTGGTTAATATTAAAGATTTAGGACAGACCATAAAAACAATCGCAGTTCATGCTTCTGCGTATTATACTGTGAACCCACTAATTGGAATCTGTTTTTGTTGTTATACAAAAAGAACAATTCAGGCTCTCACAAACGCTGCCTTCAATGTTACACTGACATTGTAGTTGCCCCCCCTGACAAGCAGCAGAATCCACAGGGGAATGCACCATCTACAGGGGGTTTGTATCTGTCTATTGTAACAGAGTCACTGGACCATGTCCATGCAAACTGAGTATTGATCTGAATGAAAGACACTGAATATAAGATCATAATGGTCTTGCTTAACCTCTAGGCTGTAAAACATGAGATCATCAAGCTGGGGAAAAAAACCCAGAGACTCTGTGAGAGATAAAAAACAGTAATGCATGTATACGTATATGTACAGACGTAGCATGTTATACAACGGAAGAGAGAGAAGATCTGCAGCAACGACAAGACACTTTAGGTCTCCTGAGCATCGGCTGCATAGGAAATTAAAGCATATAGCGTAAATGACGTATAATCATTTTAATTGGTTAAATGTCATTATTTTTCACTTCACTGCATTGATCTAATTTAATTAACACAGCTATGTGCTGATTTGAGAAAGCTGGCTCACTCTGTCTTAATGTATGTCCAGCAGTCTGTGTGACTAAACTACCTTTATTCCAGTTTTTCCACCACAAAGCACGCAAACATAACATAGCTGGAGATGACTTCATGCTTGGATATGATATTTTTGTCTTTTAAAATAATCAAAGTAATACTTTCTTGTTATCATGACTGTGTGACAGCTGCAACAGCAAAGTATTCACTATATTATATCCTGTAGTCGCTCACAGTCTGCATTTACACTTATGTGCAGAGGTGTGTGCTGTGTTTCTGTGGGTCAATATCAGGAAACAAACCGTCATCTGAAATGCCACTCCTTCAGGATGTTATGATGCTCCCTCTAAAGGTCATTTCTGTTCTGACACCTCACATGTGTTAGTTCTGGATATTATTTAGTCTAAATTTGATCGACTTTTTAAAAAGACCATACCCGTCTCAATGTCAATCTACTGAAATGTACAAGCTAAATTTTTGCTAACTATAGTTTTGCTCAGGCCCCCAGTAGATGTTGGGTTTTGTTTAGTGTAACTGCATGTAGTCCATACAATCACCACAATTCAAATACAAATAAACAAGGCAATGTTTTAAAAGGATGTCCCTTAATTCTGATCAAAAGCCTGGCAGCTATTGTCTGTAGACAATCAAAAGATTTTGGGTTAAACCCGAAGGCTTAATGAGACGAAGGCAGGCAAAATGCTCTTTGTGTCTCTAATAGATTTTAATAGTGATGGTAGTAATAAGGTCAAAATAAATGCATGTTCCATGCCTTATTGATTATTACCATACCTCCCTTGAACTACTTGTAAAAATAATTATGGCCAAAACTAGAGCACCGCGAAATGTGAAGTCTGTGTAATTTGTTTAAGAGCTAGAACATACAAACATACCAGTATTGTCCTTAAAAAAATGTTTTATAACATTTCACAGATCCACTTGTGAAATGAGTAGTAATACTTTGCTACAAGTTAAAATTCAGGCTTGAAAATATCAAGCACTTTATTCTACCTGCAAAGTAAAAGAAAACTTGTCTTCGACCAGAGAATAACATATTCAAGTCATGATGTACGAGCCTGGGAGAGGCTTCTATTAATTTTTCATGCCAGGTAACGTGAAGGTGCCATAGTCCTGGTACATTATGCGGAACTAAATTAAATAATGCAGACATCATGGTTCATTGCAACAACTAAGTTCCATATCACCTGCAATCTATTTGGCTAATCAATCTGCCAGCGCTCCCATAAGATTAATTATCCTGCGCTGGATCGTTCACTATCAAACCCCAACTCCTTTCTGTCACATTCCACTCCACCGCACCCTCCAGCTGCTGATAACTGTTCTTCAATAATTAGTGCTGGAAATAACACAAACTTTAAAAACGTACTGTACAGTATATTATCATAATAACAATGCAGCACTCTGTAGCTACAACAATCCACATCTGCCATTATGGGGCAGGCCTGAGTCAGCCAGGGGCCTCCAGCTTGAGGGCTCTGCCTGCCTAGACAAAGGTAACAAGATGTATTACTACAAGCTGTAAGCTTTTCAGTATCATGCATCTATATTGATTAAGTCTCAAAAGCCTAACTGGAAGGGTGTCGTATTTGGCCCCTGTAGTAGGTTGGCACTGTTGCAGCTAGACTCGTTTCGGCGTCTTGTCAAATTTTCTCTGACCAGCATGGATCTTTAACTCAGCTGAACGGTCCGATGCCCACGTTCCTGGTGCCAACAGGTCTCTGTGTGCCTAATTCATCACTCGTGCATACACTGTTTAGTGTACCATGTGTTACACGGTCATTCCTGCACACAGAACTAAATGCATCAATCAAATGTACTGTCCATGTGCACAGTACATTTCAACTTTGTTCTTCAACATACGTTCCTGTTAATTTTTTAAATTTTTTTATCCTATTGATCCCGATTTCTGCCACATATACTTTTTTGTATGTGACATCATCCAAGAAAATCACTCCTGCAATTGTCTTCTCCTGACATTCCTTTGAACGCTCATTGGCCTTGCACAGGAAGTGGTCTTTCGCAAAAACACTATTAATAGTCAGCACAGCGGGTGAAGTAAGCAGCATAAATAAGAATTCACCCAGCTTTTCAGTATCAAACCCATGTAATTGGTGGGGAAGTTAGACTTGAACACAATGGAAAACCTAAGTCGTTTAGGTGGAGAGTGAATCAGCTTTTGATTTTAATAAATTAAAGGATGTTTTCACACATTGAAGGAAAGAAACAAACTGTTTCAGTGTAAAGTATGACAGGTCTTTCTTACCGATCTTACTGGGTTTGTGTTTATTGCTGGTTTAGTTGTGAAACAGATTGGTAGGCTTTATAATCAATGCTGATCAATAGATATCAGGTTTGGTAAAATGACTTGCTGTACAGTGAGGTGCCTGCAAACTGGGAGAAAGTCATAAATCAAGTTTGATTCATGGTACAGGATCTTGAGATGAAAAATACAGCCTTTGATTTTATTCTCTAAAAAAAAAAAAAATTCATGTCGCTGAATCCAATTTTCCCATGAGCAATAAATTGTCCACTTCTACTTTCAGTCCTATACTGATATGTACATACCAACAGATTCTCATCCCACAGTGTCACACAATGACTCTTCCCACTTAGTGTCTCAATGCAAACACTTAAGGAAGCCTTTGACGACACACCAGATGCGTCACACCTTTACGCTGTGAAAATGATGTCACTCTTTCTTCACTTCTTCTCACCCTCTCAGCAAACCACAACAATGTTCGGAATTATGAATTATGATGGAGTCATTTATTGTTTGTTCTGTTCTTGTGCAAAAAATATTAATAAAATATGAATTTGTGTTTCTGCATTTCAAAACGTATGGTGTACCACTTCTATATCTTTTAATGATACATCGTACCGGCCTACTTTCACCCACGGTTAAAAGACCAAATAATTATTTCCAGGAACGGTTCTGTTACACTAAAATTCCTGTGCTACTTATACCAATGCTAAGAGGTACCTTTAGCATCAGGCTGTGACAAAGCACCAGTATCCGATGCCCTCGGAGCGACTACATACAGCACAGGTTCGAGACAGTGTCAAATATCTGAGAGTGTATCTTACTTCACATTATTGAATAAAAATTGGACTTTGAAACTTAACTTCCTCTGTCGACATTTCTACACACTTTGATCACATTACACTCTACAACCCTGTATGTGTTTTATCACTAGCAAGAGATGATGAAAGAGGAGTCCAGCAGTCCAATTGTCGAGTTTCTTCCCGACAGAGTAGCTGCTCCTAGAGTTTAATCCCTCAATGAACATTTTTCAGAATCAGTCAGAATGTAAATAAGTGTCTTATTTACATCAGAATGTAAATAAGTCAAATGGAAAGAATCTCTGATGTGATGTTACTTACGCTGTACATGATTTACAAATACATTTTATGTTCAAAATCCTCACAAGTAAGGATGTAAACCTTTGCAGTTATAACAATCATATTTCCATTTAAATGTTAAAAAAAGATTATATAATCAAAAGACATGCTAGTAAGTGTTCTTTAACTCCAGGTACACTGTGGTATTTCTTTGTTGTTTTCTATCAAATATGGCATTTATGTAAGTTTGATGAGTTCTCTCCCCTTCCGCCAGCATACAGTGTCCCAGGTTTCTGCTGAAATGGAGGCATGTGGCTTTGAGTGGCAGAAAAACACTGAGATAAATCGTCAAGGCCTGGAATGAAATAAGTGTTTGATGCTTCAATTTTTTCTTCTCAGGAAAACTAAAGGAAATACATATTTTTAAGGTTTTTTTTATTTTGCAATATTTCAGTTCAGGTTTAGGAAGTAAACATTCAATCAAATAGCTAAATAGAGTCAGAGGAAACTGAATGAGGATAAAGAAAGAATAACTGAGGATGCTGAGCATTATGTAAAGGTCTTAAAACATGTAGGTCCTTATAACATACTTCCACTTTCATTCTAGCTGAATTGTATGTGTAATATAAGAATTTCTATCCATCTTGAAATCTAATGATACGGTGCCAACATTTTTCTACCAGTCAGATGGAGAAGTAGCCAGGAAGGGGATGTAATGATATAACCTACAGCAAGAAAAGACCGTGCAGATCGCACAGGGTACAATAAGTCACTTCCTTCATTGCTGCTTGATGTCATTACTGTTGACTTGCATGAACTGATCTGGATGACGGCTAATGTGAAAATGCCACACTCGCTGTTCCACCATCGTGATATATATATATGACCCACACAGGTGCACACAGACATACAGTGATGTGGCAACCTCACAAACAACAACATCTATTATTTCTTATTTTTTTTCTTTAAGGTTTACTGCTTTACTTTATCATTTCTATATGATTTTTATTATGTTTTTACAGAAAAACACTGAAACACTGAAAGTCAATGCTGACTGCATTTTTGTATTATTATATTTTTGCTAATGTACATTGCTGTCACAATGAAAAAGAAGGTAAAGGTATCTGCACCTGTGTAAAACCTGTGTTAAAGGTTTGTTTTATCATGGTCTACTGGATGAACACTTTACAAGCCACTGCCTCCACTCTCGTCTCTTTTCATGAAGCACTTAGGCAGATGTTACCTGCCATCCTGTTTTGCCTTTCCTGGCGCACCTGCCCTAGTACTTCTGCAGCTGTTCCCAGCCCAAACATAATAGTGCCTATTTCACCTTTATTGTGGCTTTGATTTTGAGTAGAACAGAACTCTTTGTGCTCTAGAGGGAAACACTTTGGAAGGGTTGAAATGGTAAATGTCAGTCTAAACCAATATGTGCTTGTGGGTCAGCAAACATGATGCTTTGGAGAGGATTTTAGCAGTTTCTTGGTAATGCTCAAGGCTTTTTCCCCGAAGGAGTAATCAAGAAAATGATCCTATTGTGCTACTTCACTTGTCAAGACCTACTTCACCAGTAGAAATGGCATTGAATGGAAGTATTTACCTCTCTAAACACATTTGCTGTGCCAATCCAAGCACAGCATCTAACTAAAGTCATTTGTCGAGTCAATATTGTTGGGGAAAATCTCTTGGGGAGATGTGCATTGCTTTATTTTCTTACAATGACTGATGACGATCGAACCTGTGGTAGGAATCTAAAGAGCTAAAGAAACAATTAAAGATGTAAAGAAACACACCAACTAGCACCCCATACCACAGATAATGTCAGAATTCAGAGGACCCACCTGCTTAGTTGAACACAAAATAGATTTTTCTGGGCATCTAGGGGTTGAGTGGTGTTGTTTAACTTTTCAAGAATCCACATTTCTAAGAAGTGAACCTTTACTCTGGCTTTTTAACAAATAGCTGAGGAGATGCTCTCAGTTTAAAAATGTAATTGATTAGAGACTTTGAAGCAAAGGCACCTGTCATGTACGGTGTAGCTGAAAAGCACTTACTCGTGTCACTGCCCTTTCCCAGTTGCTTTTGTAAATGTGCAGTTGCAAAGCCGTGGATGAACGTATTCTCTTGCCATAAGCATTCGCTGCTATTTAATTTTTATCTCAGCTAGATGAAAAGCTCAGTTAAGGGTGGGTTGACAGGTCAATCTGCCCTGAGCCCCAGACCTTCAGAAAGCCTTTAACATTAGTGTGGAAAGAGCCAGTGCCAATACTTACACTATGATATGTGTAAATAAAATACTGTAAAACATGATAGCACAATATCAGATGTAAGTGAAAAAACTGTATGTGAATGTCTCCAAAATGTAACAGATGTAGATTCATAGATTCATATCACAAGGATAAAAATGAACTGAATTTGGTGTCTAATCAGGACTCACTTTGTGTATGTGAACAGATGAATAACAACATTGTTGTGCCCCTGTTGCATTACATTACATGACATATGGGAGTGTTTTGCACATCTGAATGTGACAATGCATTAACCAGCACAGGAGATAAATGCGGGTGGCAGTCAGTTGCTCAAAATTAAGATGTCTGCAAAGCTGAGGGCCTGCAGGACTTTCTTTGAGGGCAGCAAATTTGTCTGAGAGTTGGTATCAGTAGTGTCCAAATCGAGTTGAGTTTGCTGCACTCAACTTACGTCTTTCACTGCAGTCGGCTTTCACCACCACCCCTCTCTATGTCGCAGCACATCCTCTCTACTGACATCCAAGACGACAACTGTTCATATGCATTGCCCTGGTGTCCTGTATGAAGAAAACATTATATGCATAGAGCAACACTGTGAGATTATAACCTGGCGGGGGGGGGATAAATGTGTCAAGCCCTGTGGGCCACTGAGCACTGAATGTGGGTGCTAAGCTTGCACGATGTAAGTGTTCATGTTGATGTTTCTGTGTTTGTGTGTGGTAATGAGGGTCAAGAGTGTGTGGAAGAGAAATGCACAGGGCACGGCAGGTGCTTGTGTTATTCTTTACGTTCGGATGCCGTAAGATCTTGTATGATCCATGTGCAAGCAAATGCAAATTTAGTATTATTTTGCTGGCCATGGAATAATGGATTAACGTGCACTGATATCAGCTCTCAGTTTATAATGACCTACTTTCTGTGGAAGTATGTACAGTATTTGAGGTGCGTCTTTGCTGAAACCTGAAGGAAGCTGGATATTAGTTAATTTCAGTGCAATGCTGTAGTAATTTGAAAATGCTGATTGTGCTGATATTAGCTTTGCAGATTTGAGAATTTGTCATTTGTCTGTCTGTCATTTTGGACAGTTGGTTAAACAAAATAAGTTATTTTAACTTGTTACTTTAGGGTGTGAAGATCATCAACTTTGCTTATTTTTTTTCACCATCTTTTCCTGTAACCAAGCATAAACAAGCATTCAGTCATGAAAATTAACTGTTACCATCATACTACATATTACATTTTAAGTCCAGATAGGTGCTCTTGAGCAAACTACTGAACCCTAAGCTCCATCAGCAGCCCCCTTTAGTTACTTTGTCAATGACGGTACACTATAATGCCGTAATAATACATATATTAGGATTAATAATCAAATTCAGAATTCCAATAAAAAGCACACACGGACAGGTGAAAGTAGCAAAAACAGTACTACACCAAAGCATCCAGAAAGTATTCCAGATAATCATTCATAATAAACAAGTATGACTTAATAATTATGCAATTGGCTGATAAAATGCTACAGTTTAAACCACCCTGGTGCGAGAACACCTCAATTTGGCGTTTGTCCATTTTTCCCTCAAATGTACAACATTAACATGTATCAGTAATAATGATGCAGAGCAAATAAGCAAGATTTCCATCACTAACAAATGAAGCTGTCTGTCCTTTGAATTGAGTGGTGCAGATGTAGATAACTTTGATAACTAAAGCCCAATTTGATTATTTATCCCTTTATATTTCACTATGCAGGGTTGGAACGTAATCACTCTTCAATGTCGTGTCCCTAAGCAATTTGTACAGGCATACAAAATATTCTGGCTTTCTGAATGATGCTAAAATTAGAACATTGAGTGTCGCCTTCATTTAAGCAGAGAAACTCTGTAGAAATCTATTTGTTAACAATAATCTGATCAACAAATGAGAAAGTCAAGGCCCTGTGTTATGTTCATTCACTATCGCAACCTCTCTGTCACTGTCAGTTCTATTTGTTTCACTCAGCCTCTCTGTATTGTGTGTCAGCAGCCTCAAACCAAGCGTCCTTGCTAAAAAGAGTGACGTTCTGAAGCTAATTAGGGCCCCATTACTTATTTAAAGGTAACTTGTTTATGTGAGAGCAGAGGTATAAATTATCCAATAGAGGATGTCTTTGGGGTATTTTGTTGAACAGAGCTTTATTAACAGCAACTGGTAAGGGCACTTTAATGGCATCCCAATTATTTCTAGAGTCCCCGCTGCTGCCAATGCCAGCCAGAAGCAGCCAGCTAGCACCTATTTAGAGACGAGAGGGAACTGTAGGACTTAATGACACTGTTAAAAAGACTCTCTGTGGACAGATGTGCTTTTTATTTGGACCAGGGGACAGTTTTGTAGTAAAATAGGAGCAGCAGAGCTAAAAGAAAAAAAAAGCTCTAATTTTCTGCTTCTAGTGCAACTGAACTGGCATTATTCACATTGTTCAGATGGACATTATATTCTAAAATTAATGCTGTATTTCTTCAATGCTCCAGCAAGTTTGACAGCTTTTAGTTTAACAAAGAACCAATAGTAATCGCAGATACTTAAATTAATGGCCATTATGACTCAAGATACCACAGTGACATCCAAATTTATGAGTACTACAGAGGTTTTTATGTGTCACAGAAGCATTACACTACGAATGATTATGTCAAGTAACTCTCAATGAACACCATCGCTCTTAGATTCTCAGAATTTGTCAATTTACATCAGTTGACCTTGTGAAAAACACAGCTAAGTGCTCTTTAAGTGAGCACCGCAATCAAAAGCAGGAGCACGCCATGCCTGCTTCAGAAAAACACTTAATATGGGCTGGTATAGTAACGGGCTTGATTATCACTAAATTAGTGGTGCATTTTGAGAATTAATGCTAAAATTTTGCAGGTAAGACGGGAATTCTCATCAGTCACCAGTGGTTAAAATAAAAACAAGGAGGAGCTCAGACAAATTTGACCAGAATGGGTGCTCATGTAATAATAATGAATTGTAAAAGAACAAATGATGCAGTAGTATCCCCAGTGAACACAGTAAAACATGCTGGCTTTCTAATTAGAGTGATTAATTTAAGATGACTCATTACCAACTATTTTGCATCTTCTCTTACATCTGAAACGATACCTGATGAAGCATCTCATCTTTTTATCGTCTCCTCTCCCCTGAAGTCACCTGGCTTTGTGTCTTCTCTCTCGCTGCCACCTGTTCCTATCACAACTCCCTCTTTCTCTCCAGTGTTTTTCATTTCATCTGAAGACTTCAGAGGTCCTCCACACACCTGCTGCTGCATCTGCCTTGAAGCAAAATAAATGAAGCACATGCACAATAATGTAAATTATTTGGTCTTGCTGCAGTATAATTACATTTATTTTCAGGACATCCAAATATTTTTTTTTTTTTTTACAACGGCATAGTTTACTGCAGCATGGCAGCAGTTGAAGATGGCACCATTACAGTGTTAGTTTTATTAGTGTGGCAGAGGAAGTGGTCCAGGGTGGAAATGGGCAATATGGCACCCATCACTACAACACCACCATGGGATATAACTGTGTGGACTACAGAGGCAACAGTGTCAGTCAGTAGGAAGGAAAACCCAAGGGTAGGTAGTATTACAGTCTCAGACATCACTTAAACATACGGACATTGTAGGGGATGTACGTCATGGGGGGGTTGAGTTTGGTCAAAGCATATCACAGCCTACTTGGAGCAAACAAGAGGGACAACCCACTTTCAAGAGCTAGACTGAACTGTCCAGCAGCTGCCATTGAGCTTTAATGCTTAGAAATAAACTTACTGATTGGACTAGAAAAATTCTACCAGCATATCAAGGTTACTATAAAATGAACTTTATACTATGGGTACTGTATATACTATACTATAAGATGAGAACAGGCACCAGACCCTCATTCAAGTTATTGTTTTTAGCATAGGAATGCTTAAAGCTGTACGTCTGAAATATCACGCATTTCCCTTTTGGAGATGACATTCCTGACAAATGCAATGTGTTGCCGTGTTTTTATGAGGTGGTTCATTTCTTTCACTACCTCAGATATACCATACAGCATGCGGGAGCTGCAATATGCATTTCTCTGCCTCTCCTTCTCAATCTCCATCTACAAGGCAGCCTCATCCGTTTTAAATTCAGTGAGTTACACTAGGTATAATAACCAATGCACATTACCACCATGACAGCTGGAACACAACACACAAGAGGTAGATTAATTAATCATGTATGTAGCATGGTGGTGGCACCATCTCAAGGATGTGTGAAAATCACAAAATAAAGACCATTACCCTTAAAAACAAATTCATCACAGTGCAAATCTGGTGGCCATGCCTACCAGAAACTCCACTGACAATTAGAGGGACCACTGAGAATGCTCTTAATTTGGTTTTCAACAGATTGAATTTATGCAATGGTTGGGCTGTGCACCAGGGCCATTTTTCAGGAGAGACTCTTGCTACGTGTGGAGAGGAATGGAAAAAACACCTTCAATTAACATCAGCCGGGGGCAGGTCTCTTTACTATAACAGCTAATTTTACCTGGAAAAGTAGCTCAACCTCTACTGTATATGGTGAAAGGGAAGTTTCAGAAAAGGACATTCAAATGAGACCTCCCTCTTGGCAGTGATGGATGACCTTCGTGCTGCAAAAGCTGCTCGCAGATCATCTGTCCTGATACTACTTGATCTGTCTGCTGCCTTTGACACGGTCAACCATGACATTCTTCTCACCACCCTGTCAGACCTCGGAATCACCGGAACGGCACTTAATTGGTTCACTTCCTATCTTCAGGACAGGTCTTTCCAAGTATCGTGGGGAGGTGAGACATCAACACTCTCCAAGGTAACCACAGGGGTT
>JAUYWH010000006.1:16903413-16944045 GCA_034779795.1 Ctenopoma multispine | reverse complement strand
TGTGTCTCCTTGTAAGTCGCTTTGGATAAAAGCGTCTGCCAAATGAACTAAAGTAAAGTAAAGTAAAGTAAATATGGTACTGTATGGCAGTTAGATTTTGTTTTCAGTGCATTAATGCAAAGCTTATATGTTTTGAGATAAGTCTAGTTGTGGTATTTTGGACTGCAGAAAAACTGGGCATTTTGTATAACAACCTATTCCTCATGAAAGTGATCAACAGGAATGTAGATCAGCAAGCTCCTTCTTCATTCCAGGAAGTGTTTTTCAGTAAGTGATCCTAAACCCATTTTCAGGCCTTAAAATACAAGCAAACAGGTGAGTGATGATTTAGGCAAAGCATGAAGATCACAGTTTGAGAAATAATGAAGGAATAAAACTAAGCATTCATCTTCTGGACTGTTTTTTTCTTTTCTCATTTATTGTTAAAATGTAATCTTATGTGATATTTAATGATATTTAGACTAATGTTTTCACAGCATGTCACCATATAATTCAATTAGACTGTATGTTTGACTTTATCAATATATTTGAAGCTGTCAAAATACACATACACACAGTTGTTGATCTCACTTTAAAACCTGGAAGCTCATAACTCCACATCTGAAATAAGTAGTTTAATAACATACAGATAAAAATGTCTTTAAAGAAAAGTCTATGAAAACATCTGGCAAAGAGCCCACTCTTAGGGAAGAGCATGCGTAAAACAGCTCCCTGCTGGCTAACTTACTTAAAAGCAAGAACACAAAAAAAATCCCTTTTCAAACCATTGCAGCAACACCATGCCCCTCAGCTTTTCCACGGCATCTCCATGCCAGACGCAATGTCCCTATTCTACTCTTCATTGTTACTTAATATTTGTTCAGCGTTAGTGTTTTGTATAGTTATTTTTTAGTTCAGAGGATTAAGATAGTATTGCTTGTTTTCTTTCATTCACAATCGGTCAAGGTCATTTACAGTTACTTCTCCTCAAGAAAAGATCAACACATGAATGTTGTTGGCATTCAAATGCTACTTTGTGTTTGCTAATGCAATTTTTTCAATTTAGATTGCTGGTTTAAAAAAAACAAAAAAAAACATTTTGCAACTATTTTAGCACAGCTGAAAATATGTATATTTTCATGGAAAACAAGGCAATTAGTACGTGACGGCAAATGTTTGAACAGTACTTTGCGCACAGCATACGAGCAGTTTGTTTCTTCAAAAGTGCCAGTTTCCTGCCATACAAATATAATGTAGTACTCGTAATTATCAACAGTAAAACAGTTTGGCACATGTGTTTTTCTCCATGAGGCCTTTGCTGCATACACATCTACTTATGACTCACACTCACACAAGTACACCAACAAGCACACACAGACACACTTCACAGCAGGCTCCATTCACACTGCATCCTCCCCAGGGATAAGTTAGCAGTAGACATTTCCCTCATACAGTAGCTGAAAGATTAAACACAGCAATAAGCTCAGGCTGACTCGTGGGTAAATTAAGCTTAGTCACTGTAAGGTCTGTTTAGCTCCTTCTGTCCAAGGCATTACCAAACAGAAGCAGAAGACAGAAGGAAAGTAAAGATTGTTTGATTCATTTGGCACTATATACTAATGGTCACTGCAAGAGTATGACCCCTACTGTCCATTCCTCCTTGAGTGTCAGTGGTACAAGTGCTTTCGAATTCAAATGATCCTCCACACAGAGTGGAATGTCCGTCTGGAAAATGTGAGAAGGGAGCAGAAGAGAAGAGGTAGTATGAAATAAATGACAAAACCTTGCTGCGTCTGTAGTTGCCACATCCATTGTGACCTTTCAATACTAAGCTGTCAGACTAAACATAATGCCTGTCATATTAAGGACAGATCAATCAATCACACTCTGCCACCCTCTATTGCACCCAGAACCTAAGTATAGTTGACTTGTGCCGCACAGACCTGCCAGATTATATGGAAGAGGAAAAACAGATGAGCAGAAAGGGTAGAGTGGCACACATTCACAGGGAGACGTCTGAGGATAGTTCTCGTAATCACTAAAAGAAGTTCCCACAATGAAGCACACATGCACACACTTTTGGGAGTGATGACAGAAAGAGCAACTGACACAACTTTGAAAGATTTTGGCTGGGTGGAGGGGGGGGGGAGCTTTCTTTGCTGCTCATTGTCAGGCTGCAGGAGGAAGCAGAGGAAAGAGGCTCAGACAGTGTGATTGAGCTGCGGTGACACGCGCAAGGTCAATTCTGAATCTTTCCTGCAGTGGCAGCATTCTCAGTGTGCAGGAAATTTTAAATTGATGTCTAACTAGGTGGTGCATGCAGAAGGCCTGTCTACGTTTGGTGAATGAAAGAGGAGCCTGAAAGAGCCAGGTAATCAAAGTCCTCGTGGAAAGGGCCTATGAACAGGTAGATGATGATAGATAATACTGCTAGGACTGAGGAATATGGCTGAGGTTAGAAGACAGACACAGAATATACAAAGAACTAATAACTATAAGAACTATAATTTAATTTGTGGCAGTTTTATGTTGTGTTTTTGAAAGAACTTCAAAAGGGCTGTCCTTGAGCCAAAAACGTATAGCTTCCATAGGGATCAGTCTCATTATGCTCTGAATCCACTTTGAAAGGTTAGGGGCTTATCCGAGAACCAAAGGGAATAAAACCTATCTCCTTGCACCAAAAAGAAGGATTGAGCAGCTTCCACATGGGGTTTTGCACTTTTCCCCGTGAGTGACATTCATTTGTTTTTAACCACCTCTACCAAGTTAGTAAAAGGACAGGCAAAACTACAGTTTAAGTATGCCCCCTTAGAAAGAAAGTTGAGTGTGTGCACATTTTGAAAATAAATTCTACAATTTGGCCTCAGAGGCCCTAAAGTGGACCACTTTCTTGTGCCATTTTATCCAGTTGGGTTTGAGATAAATGACACACTAATGTAAGACCTTGTAAATTTTTAGAGGTTTTAAATACTGTATTCACAATAATTGCACTTGAGCCTGTTCTAAACACAAACTCACTTCTTAGAACAGAGAGGAACCAGGGCCACAAATGTTTTAAAGTCTCTTACAAAAGAAAACACATTATTTATTTCTAACTATAGAGTGTGCATTTTAACCATTAAATCTCAGATATCACTAAAATTACATTTAACATGTTGTAATTTATCATTTCTCCATGCTACAGTATTAAAACATTATCAGTTCTGTGCAATGTGATGTGAGGTTTGATAAATGTAAAGACCCAATGCAAACATTGCACACTATACATTTCACTGCGTTTAGGACACCACTGCAAGGTGAAAAGCATTAGTAATGGTCTACATCTGTGAGACACAGTGTATGCCCGCCTACAAGTCACAGCTTGTGTCCACGCCAAGAGCAAGTGCAGTCATCACATTAGACCTAATCACCTCAGCATGATGCAGTGAGAAAAGATCCACAACTTATTCATGCTCAGCTCAGTTATGATGGCCACTGAATGAAGTGGCCATATGTGTGGGTCAGCTCTTTATGAATCCCTCATGGCGACGGAGCCTGGCAGGGGAGGATTATCCGTGAAAACAGATGGGCAGGAAAAGAAGGAGGGAGCCATCAAGCTGAGAAAGCTCTGCTGGGTGTCTCCTTATGGCAGAATGAATTACAGACGTCTGGCATTGCTTAATGTCAGAATGCAGCACATTATCCCTGATTGATCATTTTTATATCGACTAGACTGAATTAAATATACAGTTAAGTGCACAGGAAAAGTAAAACTCCTAAAGCACAGGCACATTGGTTAAAAGGTGCAAGGAGTTTATATAAAACATGAAAGGCAGTTTATGCAGACTGTTGTTACTCTTAATGATTACTTGATATGCATCACTATGACATGCTCTATGAGCTGTGCAAATGAGAATATTTTCATGTGTGAACAACTTCTTTGATGTGGTGACAGCAACAACATCAAGAAAGACAAAAAAACACTGTAATTGGTGCTTGTCCTTTCTTTTCTGTTATGGATATGTACCCATAATAAGTAAATGAACACCCATAAAGCTAAGCAGGAATATAGCAGCCAATGGAAAGTTACTGAGAATGCTAGACTGAGATCACTTCATTCAGTCATTTTGTTTCTGTTGTTTTAGCAAAGTTGAACACTGACAACTGTGACTGCTCAGTAGCTGTTGGCTCATAGTTGTTCTTTGTCTATTACAGTCTGTGTCAACTGAATTTTCATAAATATCCACAACTATCTGGATTGACTTCAACTGTCCTCTGTATCTTATAAACTGATTCTCTCAAACTGCATGTCCGGTCATGTCAGAGTGAATGCATTACTTTTTGCCCCTTTACCATACTTTATATCATACAAGTACAAATGACCTGTACAGACTCATCACAAAATACAGGAAAAGTAAAGGTAATTGATTAAATTAACATAAACATGACTGTATTCCCTCTGTGTCTTTTCTCTTTTTATAGAGAAACTGCCTCACTGAAGCACCTGATGAAACTGAGCCATTATTAACAAAATCCGTTTCCGTTTTTCCTCTGTAAAATGCCTGTCACAGGAAAGGTCTTTACTCCCTCTTCAGATGTTTATGCTGCACAGGCAGAGTCCTGAAAGAATGTACGGATACTTGTTTGTGCATCTGAACTGAACAGTGTAGCCATTCAGTCAGTGTTGGATGGTTAAATGATGAATTGTAGCCGGTGCTGTAATAACACAAGTACAAGGCTTATCTGTTCAAAGTGAAAAGGCTGACCACTCCTCCAGGGATAAACAACAAGAAAATGCTGTTCTTGCATTTTAAGTACAGTGCTGGATAATTCATTACCCCGATAATATGATACACAGCTTATAAACAGTCGTAAAGCTACATTTTGACTATGTCCATCAATCACTGAATGTTTTGTTACTGGATGCATGCATACTTGTGACGTATGCATTATGTTTCACTCATTTATTGATAATATGTTTTATTATAAACAGAACATGCAAGCCTGCGTAACTGCATGTATTGCTGTGCTCTGTTTTGTCTTCAGTTCATGGAAAATGAAAATAATTTATTCAATAATAACTCACTTTAGCAAGCAGTTCACCCAACCTGCTTCCCCTCAGCTCTAATGGCAGCCCAATTATGAATGGTAGATGGGTACCTAATAGGAAAACCTCCCTCTCACTGGGCCCAGGAAGGAAAAGGATATAAAACAGGAGCAGAAGATCACATCCCTCGTCTATCTGATGCCAATCCACTGACAAATATTAGATAACGTTGAAAAATGCTTTTACCTCTGAGATCAGAGCCGTAATTATTTTCAGAATCGAATGTCAACTTCTCTTCCATCTTTCATTACAGGCTTAAGGCAGAATAAAACAAGTTTTTGTACTACACAGTGGGGAAAGCTAAATGTAATAACGTGTTACAGAAGACAGACAGTATCAAGATCATTAGATCAACCTTAAGATCACCTGCACTCATCTCAAAGGAATCAAGAACTGGAATCATCAGAATTCTTTTTCTTCTTCATCTTAGTGGTCGACATAATTTAAAGTCATTTGGGATACTGGGAATGCATAAAGTGTTCCTGAATGTATTTGTTGATGCTTTGCTAAGGTCCTGATGCCTTGGATCTACCTTCAAACTACAATTAAAATACCAACGCAATGTAGTATTAAATCAGATTTCGTCATCTTGCATGCCAACTAACAAAGGCCTGCAAAAGACATATCAGAGGAACCTAGTTATCCTTAGTCCTAAAATGCAATGCTACCTACAGGCAAAGATCCTGAACAGACCAGTTCACAGTTTAGCCTAATTTGTACACAGGCCCAAGACTCCCTCAGACTCTCTAACTGAGGAGTGACTCAGTACAGGACTGCAAGATTAATCACCGTTTAGAATAAAAGCAAAAAGAGTCAATACCTTTACTTTCAATGAAGGCCAATCAGAAGTTCAGGAGGCAGCAAAGTGTCACACACACACGCACACAGCAATACCCTACCATCCGTAATCTAATCTCAGCCACGGCATGCTAATACATCACAATTACCTACTCAGTCTGGATGGTGCCATTAGAAATACATTGTCTCCATTACCACAGAGAGGCTGCATGTGTGCGTCTTCTCGTCGGAGAGCGTGCGCCCTCACAAGTGTGGATGTCTGTTTGAGAACTGAGGTGCTCTCAATCTCTCTGCAGACTATTTCATATTCAATTACATTTTCTTTACATCACTGGGATTGCTGTTTGTATGCTAAGTCAATAATGGCCCCAGATCACTAGCCTGGGGTGCAGAGAGACATTAGTGACATTTAGATGGTTAGCACTTTCATTAGACGTGCTAGAGGAAGGTTGAAGCAAGCAACTGAAAGAGAAAGACAGAATATCACACAGAGATGGATAAATGTGAAAAAACAAAACAGAGTAAACGCATAGATGTGTATAGCTCAAATAACATTCTCTGAAATGTTGTGACAGCAGATGCACCGCTTAACTTTTTTAATGTTACAAACACATTGCATTAAATTATGTAGAAAATTCTGATTACTTCTAAGAACTTATTCTATTAGACAGGTGATGTGTATTGATGTGCAAAAGGAAATAAAAATGCTTACAATTTGAGCTTAAAAAGAATCTGAAAAATACCATTTTCCATGGTTTAGCAATTGCAGTAAAAATGTATCATATAAAGTATATTGACAGTTAATGTCCTGAAAGTACATAATTTGGTTTTGGACTCTCAGTCTGTAGACAATCTGAGTTCAAGTGCACTGGAATTTGGCTGTGCTATGAGCTTTCATGACCTTAGGTCAGTGTCTAACAACCATTTAATTCAACAAGCAATTTTGCTAGACTTCATAAAGTTCTTTGAACCTGAAATCTTGAAACTATTTGACTGAAAGTAAAGATGACTTCTGGTGACCAAACTCTAAGACACTTCATGCTGTTCCCTCAGCAAAACTTTCCCGCTTAATTAGCAAAAAATTAATCATACTGACACACGTCTACAGGCACATACATACTTGAGCATCTACTGATGAGGTAAATTTACTGTTCTGCTGTGGTAAACCTGAGAGGAGCAGTGAAGAGTGGCATGCCAAGTCAGGAGAATTAACACCACCAAAAGCAACATCATTAATGTTGACACTTCATTAAACAGAGACAAAAAAAAGAGAAGGAGAGTAAATGTAAGTCAGTGGGCATGCACTAGAGAGGATTATGGCTCAGCTGGACAAATGAAGTGCTCTGCCTGCCATAACCTCAAACCCATGACATGTAAGGACACTTGTATAAAGTCACACCAGGCTTCACACCCTTTCGTAAAGGCAAAATCCATAAAACTATATGGCATCTCCTGCTGATATGCTGGCACCCTACTAACTCCATCATAAGGTGACAAAATCATTCAAGTAACAGCAGAAAAGGACTGCAAAGTTTGTTTTAGGCACAGTGGAACAATTTGGCTTGTGGCAGGACTTAAAAAACAATGCTTAAAGTGTAAATGTGAACAAACAGAAATACTGACAACTAATTAATAGGGCAAAATGTAAAAACCACAATACCAAAATTGAAAACTGACCACCTGTGAAACAACCAAAAATCCAAAAATGTGAGTCCAGCCCTAATGAAAGTAAATAATTCTTTGAAGTCACTTAGGTCAAATAAGCAAGAGGTGGTATTGTGCCGCTTATTGGCACCAAAGGCCAGTAACCTTGGGAGCCACAGGACGCATTTTAAAGGGGTCATATAGTGCATTTCATGGTTCAGTGTTACATATATACCACTGTAAATGGTCTGCACATATAGCCCTTTTCTACCTTACTGGTGATACACACTGTTTGTCATTCACCTATTGACACACAGCGATGGCTGAGCTGGCACACTGGGGACAACTTGGGGTTCAATGTCTCCACGATTGGCCATCCGTTTTGGAACCCTACACTATATCATTCCTCATTCTTCCAGAAACCCTCTCAGGCTAGCCATAGCAGCTGCAAGAATAGTGAGCAGAAGCACTCGAACCAGCACCAACCACGGCAACACTAACAAGCCCTTCCGGAGAAACACCGACCTTCACATAAAACATCCAAAGCAGCAAAAGACGCCTCATTCACAACCGCCATGGAACCACTTAGCACTCAGCACTACCAAGAACAGCCAAATTCAGCACGAGCACCTGTATAGACATGTCTCGCAGAAAATGTTTGTTGGCTGTAAAGGTGTACCAACTTTCTTCCCAAAGCCTGTACCATAAAACAACAGATACAGTTATGGGCCAGAAACAGACCTTGAGTGATGTTTATCTAGTTTCACTAGTTTCACAACCCAACCGGTATATAACAGGCCGAAGCTTAGAGAAACTTTTGCATTAAGACACATTATAATGTGGATTTTAACTTGAAAATTATATAATATTTTATCAATGACTCCCCTAGAATAAAATATAAACCCTAAATTAAGCATAAAAGGGCCACAGCACTATCCAAACCACTTTCTACAGTTGGCTGATGGCAGGCTTTCAAGGTCAGAGATTGTGATCTTGCAATCTAATCTGTGACACCTGTCATTAATTTTCAAAGTAATTATTAATACTATGATGATTATTAATTTTTTGATCCCCCTACAGCAGCCGTGTGTGTTCACCATGACAATGTGACTGACTGAGAATTTTCACAAATGTCTCGTGGTCATCGCTTGCAAAAAGTAGATTAACCTTTAAAGAGTGCCTAGAAAGACCTAGAAAATGCAGCCATACTGCACAATCATGCTCATGCCATCATGAAGAAATTCCATTAAAATGTTTCTGAAGGACATGGTGTCTTTTGGCAGACCCTCGCCACCAAACGGGTTAAAAAACAAGTAATACAAATGTATTGTAAGTCTTTAAATACAAGATCCCCATTCATCATAGAAGGCTCTCCAAATTGCCTATAGGTGTGAATGTGAGCTTAGTTGCTTGCCTCCATGTGTCAGCCAGGTAATAGACTGGCAACTAGTCCGGGGTGTGCACAACATTGTCAGCAGAGATTGGCCCCAGCTCCCCTGGGATCCAACACCCACCCAGCACCTTTTAGCACTTGCTGGATGAGTGGGAAAAAAAATGAAAGAACACAACCCAAATTCAGAGGCCTAGAGCAAGCATGGCGCGTCTAATTTAGCCTAGTCCATTGGTCGATCTTGTTCTGTGGGCAAGTTCTTTCTCAACAAAATATGTACCACTTTACATGCTGATAGTTTGTTTGGACTAAGCTCAGTCCACCAAAGCCATCAAGTGTCTACTGCCAACAGAATTAACACTTATTTCTGCAGCTTCACCTCATATATTACATTTCTGTCTCCAGGCATTGTCCTTGTTGAGGATTATGCAGTCATTGTTATACAACCTATTACAACAGGGCATAATTTCTGGGATCAAGTATGCTATGCTGACACCCCAGTTGTTTGTCTAAATTCACTGGCACCGTTATACATTTGAGGAAGGTGTGTGCAGGTGTTAGGTAGATAGATAGATATTTATGTGCGTTTATAAGAAAAGAAGAGACAGACACATACTGTAGAGTAGGGATCTTGTTCTACAAAATAGATTCAGCAATTAATTTAGTACCACATATCGGCAGCAGCAGACAGGAGAGAGCAAGTAAAGATTAAGTAATCAGGTGAGGCCAGGTAAAAAAAAAACTCAAGGCTGCAAAGCTGTGATAATAAAGTTTGATTACAGAACTGTTATTGCCCTACTGGACTATGTAGAGAGATAGATCTTACACAACCAAACTAATACTGGTTTGGCCAAAACTATATGACATAAAATCAGTATAATTAATGAGGTTGCAAAGACCACAGATATTTGGCAAGTAAGGCCTAATTGTCCTTTAGATATTATAATGTACATAAATGTAGTATATCTGCATTTCCCTCAGTGAAGACCTTGCATTAATGCTGGTCACGCTGGTGAATATTCTGACTAAGACAAAAGGTTCAGCCTACCTCTACATTACCTCACCATGAATTGCTCTAGATCATGTCTTTCCAAGTATTGCACTTCCTGTCCTTTTATGTCCTCCCTCTCTTGCCTAACCCTGTCTTGTCGTGACTTATCTTGTCTCACCTAGTTATATCTTTTCCTTCCTTTCGTTTCATTTGATTGTACAGCTCTTCCCCTGCAGCCTACACACATCAGTTTCGATTTAAATGTATCTGGAAAATGGCATGACTAAAAGCAATGATTAACATAGTCTGAGATTAATGTTAATTTTTGACTTGGAACTGTGAAAAAAGATGACAATAGCTTTTACTCTTTCGTGCTGTCATGGGGAAATAGCAGGCTCCAAATATGACAAAGACATTCTCTGATAAGACTGTTGACTTAAGGACACAAAGTGGGAACAAAGGCAAAGTCTAGTGCGGTATAATGTGGGTCTCCTTGGGCTACAGGTGCTTTCATAAATATTTATTTGAAGCCATAGGTTGGCATGAGCTGTGATTGGTTATTCTGGGAAGCAGTTGTCAGACCAAACATGCTGATACATTAAGTAGATCAGGAAACATTTGTATACCGGTTTACGTGAAATTGAGCCCGACATGCAAGTTTGAGTTACAAACAGAACTCGTGCTGCAATCTTTAATTCTCTATGTATTTACTTTAACCACACTAAAATTAACCTAATCAACCTCTCCCTTTCATTAAGTACAAATAACATTGGGAAAGTTCATATGAAATTGTGTTTGATGGTTTGATGGCGTGTTCTGTTTTCTGTCAGTGAGTATCTGCATGTTTTTGGGTGTAATATGTGAACTGGTTGAGATTTTTTACTAGTTATAGTCTGGACATACTTTCCATTAATAAAAAATAAATTTAGTTTTAGTTTATTTCAAACATATTCACATTCTCCATTAAAGAAAAGACAAAACAAACAAAACAACATAATTTATTTCATATAAAGAAAGGAGTATACAAACTGACAATTTTCGAATAAATAAAAAACAAGCTTTAATTACCACCCTGGGTTAAACCGGTGTTCTTCATTCTTATATTTATTCAAAATGTGTTCATTTATATATTATTTTAAACTGATTTATGTTTTTAAATTATTTTAATTGTTCTGTTGGACTGTTCCATAATTTAACCCGCTATTGAGATATTAATTGATGAAGAAAGGCTCTGTATCCAGTCTCTTAATTTTACGGCTAAAAATATGGATTTTTTTTTTTACATTATACATTTTCCAACCAAGGAAGTGGTTGGTCTCTAAGAGGATTAGAGATTTTTTTTAAATCAGTGCTGTTAACAAAATTACTTCATCAGTCCAGTATGCCTTTTAGACTGGGTTTAAATGACAGGACCGTTAGGCCCAAGGATCTGTGCTTGAGTCTCAGATCTGGTTGTTTCTAGTCTCCACTCTCTCTGCTCTCTTCCTTTAGCATTTCTACCTTTGTGGTTCTTGTGTTAAAGATGGAGTAAAAATCTTGAGGTCTGAAAGGTGAATGGAAGCCACTCTTGGTAAATTGTCCGTGAAGGACAGTTTGAGAGCAAAATCAGAATTTGCTAGAAAGTAGAAGGGAATGTGGGAATGAAGAAGAGGAGACTGAGGAGAGAAAGATGTCATTGCCAGTCACTTCAGACTATGTCAGACCTGGGTTCTTGCTGCCTTCAAGGCCCAGACATAAAATGGTGTGAATCAGAAGGGAAACAAGGAACCGAGCGCTCCAGGGACATTGAAGAGTAACAGGAAATTGCATTGTGAAACTCTCTGAGTCAGAAAGTTTGAACCTGTCTGACTCAGACAAACTGGCAAATACAACTTTGGAGCGTAATAGGACACTGAAATATTCACGAACCTTGGTGTTCCCAAAGCATAAAATAAGCATGAGATGCATTTGGATATTCTGTGCTGAAATACTACACTAAACACAGGAAATCTTTATAGGATTTGATATCGTGTCTCCTGAACTTCACCTGTGGTTCACTATATAATTTATTTACACTTTGTCTATCAGGTTGAGATTTGCATGTCTTTTGAAGAAGTTCTGTGATATTTACTTCACATCTGCCAAATTAGAAAAATGTTACAGTTATGCAAGTAAGGATTATAGGCAAATACTCAGTTTATTCTCTGTAGGACATACTGTACCCTGCTTGTGCGGACAAATTTTGTTTCAACACTATTCTTGTGAGGACATGTTAGCCGGTTCTCACAAGTTTAAAGAGCGTTTTTAGAGTTAAGACTAGGTTTTTGGAGTTAAAAATGGGTTTTGGTTCGGTTTAGGATAACATTTAGGATTACTCATTTAGTTGTGATAGTTAAAGTTACAGTTAAAATGTCTGGTGGTGTCCTCACCAGTATAGTGAGATATGACTGTGTGTGTGTTCACACATTTCTTCTGTCTCATATTTAAGCTTCTCGTGTAAAAGTTGTATGATAGTTATTCAAGCTGACAGTTACTAGCCTTTGTCAGGCAGTTAGGCAGCCTGTGGCTTTCCCCAACTCCAGGATTTTCCACTGTCGCGTTACACAAAGCGGATAAAACAGTGTTGAAAACAAGCACATTTTCCACTTGAAAATGGTTCATCTTAAGAAGTGAAGAATGGTTTTCTCCTAAAGTCCTGTGGACAAGTTGTGCTGCATTCACACTTATACCTTCAACTTTCTTCTTAAATGTCTAAATGATTACTAATTACTATTCCCCAGGTCATGCTTTTTTGCAGTAAAAAAAAAAAAAAAAAAAAAAAGATTTTTGTTGTGTTTGTTTTTTTATTTACTGTGACTGTGCATGACAGTGCTCATCCTGGATTGACAGGAGAACTGGCAGGTTTTGCCCAGCAGGCGAACAAAGTAAACAAACTTGTGTTGAAAACTGTTGTCTACTCCATAAACAATGGACTGTGCTTTTATAGCATTTGATCATATAGACATCTAAACTAATTGAAGCGACGCGTGTTATTTTCAACTGTTAGTGTGGTTCAGACTGACTAGTCAATCAACTATCAAGTATGCAAACAGTGGATGTTTGTCTGGGTTCAGTGAAACAAAGGACAAATGAAGAAAATAGGAACTTATTTTAAATATACTGGAATAATCTGTATTGAATCCACATATCTCAATTTCCACACCAGAAAATTTAAGTGATATCTCTGAATCTCCACGTTGATCTAGCAGGCCTATGTAACATGATTTGCAGTTTTAAAGGGTGACCAAAGCTGATATGAAGAACGGTGAGAGATAACAGAAGCATAGAGCAAGCTGTGCTGTACTCTAGAAAGACAAGGGAACAGTGATATAATCTCTTCTTGTCTTCTCCATATATCTACTGCACCTGCTTTTTTGTTCCCATGTGCTATATTTGTATCTCCAGTAAATCGTGTCTGCAGCATTTATTCACAGGCAGAATGAATACTGCAAAATCAAGATGTGGTGGCATGCTAGCGTTCTCTTTTAAGACATGCTTCTTCATTAAACATTAGACATCCTGTATGGTAAAATCAGAGCTACCAGGACCATAGTCTGCAGTAATAAGATTTCCATTTTTATTTTTTCAGCAGGTAATTAGTAGATAGGAGCAAATTATTTCCTTTTCATCACAGAGGGAATCTGTTATTAGCTACTGTAAACTGAGAGAAGGGGAAATGCACGAATGGACATGTGCACTTTGTTTGAACGTAAAGTTAAACACACAAGCTTGCCCGCAAATGCCCACCTCACAGGTCAGTGAGCTTTGATGGAGAGTTGGGTCATGGTGAACTGGATGGGGGCCACAGATTAAGGAAGGAGGTGGCGTCTCTCTCTGCATGGCTCGGAAGCAGCCTCCAGTTATTTTATTAGCCAGACAGAAACACTGCAGGATGCTCTTTAATACCACCGGCGTGCACACACGCACACGCACACACGCACACTTCTCAAGCATACACATACCACTGAAAACACACACATACACAGACGGAGCCTTCCTGACAGACTTCCCCGCTGTGTTTCTTGCAGTACTATGCAGAGATTAGCTGTTACTTCACATCAGCAAGGCTGGTTTAAAGAGTTGTTACCGTTATCTTGAAATGTAGAACACTACTGTAAAGGGCCCTCTGTCACTGCAAATGGTTATACAGTATGTGTCCTTATACGATGTTGTGGATTCTGTTTTTTTTGTACTGTCTGAATGTATGTGAGCGAGTCAATAAAATTATGTTATGATGGACAATATTAAACAAAATCTAGACTTCCTTATTTTTTATTTTTGAGTAAGCAAGGAAAATGCATGTGTGTTATGATGATAGGTTAATTGATTACATGATTCATTAAGTAAACATATAGTTATATTAGCTTAGTATTTGTTTGCAGTTTTTTGCAAGGCGCTCTGTTCTAACCAATTAGATCATCTTAATGATTCCTACTCAACTAGGAAGTTTTCTGGCTTCTCGTTTATTGATTAGACAATGGCTAATACCTGAAGGGCTGTGCAGATCATGGTGGAATTTTATGGTCAAGGGTATTGTAGTAGGTCTCCCATCGACCTTTTCACTAGAAGCATGCAAATAAATCCAAAAAGCACCTTTACAATCTAATCTTTACATTTTTAGGTGTGACATTGTAAGATTTGTCCAGGTACAACAACTGAAAATTAGCCTTTTGTCTAAGTTATTTTTCCAAGGGAAAAAACAAAATCATACATTGTACACAAAGTAATATATTTCAATTTACCTGACAGAGGGACACTGTGGCTAAAGCAAGCATTGACAAGGTAAATGCACATTGTAGATAAAGTCAAATTTTATAAAGTACAATGTCACGGTCCTCACCGACCATTATGCTGTCAAATGGTTACTGTGGATATTCCAAAGAATGAACAGAAAAACAAAATGACAAGAGCTCTCTGAACGATGGACTATTTTGAATGATCTGTAGTTCTGGAATGGGCTTTGTCAACTTCTACTACTTCTGTCATCACTTTTTAATGGCACACATTAATCTTTCAAGTCTACCTAAGCGGCTCCAACAGGAGTTATCATAAGCCCAGAGATTTCAAAATACTTCTTCTGAGTAGAGTGACTTATCTGATGCCAGAGGCTGGGAGACGAGTCAAATGTAGTGAAACGCACAGCCCTTTCTTTCGCACCTCTTATCCTTATATGCAGACTCCTCGCAAAAGAACCTTATACCCCACCCAGATTTATCTCACTTCTTTCCTTCTGTATTTTTTTTTTGCCTTGCTGTGACCCAGTTGCAAAGGTAATCTTGGTGAAAGATCCTCTCCTTATTCAACTCCCTGTCCTACATATCAAGTCTGCAAGTCTCAAAACATTTTAACTACATATTACAGTGTGCTACAAACATACTGATATATTGTCAGGCTTCATTCACATTTCATTACTGGATGGTTTCACCAGTACCTCACTCAATTAGTATTACAAGCACAGGCAGCCATTAATGTGACTCTGGAGGGACTCTGAAATGGGACCTTTAAATTAATTTCTCATGCATGAGTCTAATTCAATATCAATTCCATTCAATATCGATAACTCATTAAAGACCCATTGTCAACAACTGATTGAATCAAGCGAGTGCACTCATTGCCTTCCAACTGTCCATGTGTGACACACAGGTTCAATATGATCAATAAGTCATTCCCTTGACTTTTCAACATTTCAAAATGACCTTCAAAAAACACCTCCACGTTCCTGGTTCTCCTGGTTGGACATTTTACCAGTTCCCTAATGTTTTCAATCACAATTACTTTGCTCTCTCAAATTGAAAGCTTACCAGCAAAGGGTGTTGCACTGAATTAGCCACTAAAGCAAATAAGGTATCGGTATGTCCACCCACTACAAACAGTCCATGTTATCAGTTCCATGAACTGAAGACATACAATACAATACACATACATATAAATACATTACAAACAATTATATAATTTGCATTGGAACAAATGAAACATGAATAAAGTTTTCAGATTTGAATTATGGTGAAATAGTTGGTCTATCAATAAAAGTTGAGATGGGACTAACGGTCCTGAAGTACATGAAACAAACAGCAATATCATGTTTCCCTCAATATTTTCTACATTGTTTTTCCCTGTTTGGTTTGGCTGATATTACTTTTAATTATGTTTTCATCTTTCCATAATGGTTTAATGGCACCCCACTGGAAAATCAACACCAGGAGTTTCAATTCCCTATTCGCATAATGGCAGTGGATGAAAACAAACAACTCAATTTTTCTTCTGAAGATATATCTACATTCTTTAGAAATGTTGGACAAATTTGGACAGAAACCTTGCTAGTGAGAGCCAGACATCAGAATAGCTGTAACGAACATGCAGACAGCTGGTCGATCAGATAGCATGTTGCACTGAGAGAATCACCATGGTCATCTTGTATATAAAAATTATATGCAAACCAAAAGAAACTTTTTTTCAGTAAATACACAGTAAAAAAAATATCCACTTCCGATCACATTGTTAACCTGCATGATGTGAGACAAACCAGGTTCAAAGTGGCAGAGGAGAGCCTGGTGCAGATGTTTAAATCCGACTCCATTACAATGGAAAGCCATGCTATTCAAAGCATCCATGATACAGAGCCAGAAAGCTTTAGTGACTAAGTGCACATTCACCCAGGGGAATTAAGAAGGGAAGAGGCCTCTAAGAATGATTCTGGCAGGTTCTGAATTATTGTCTTCTCCCATCTGGCTCCCCTTTGCTTTTCTCTCTCTCTCTTCTCCCCCGCAGCTGTGAATACAACCAAATCCCCTTGCTTTCCCTGGCTGGCTAGCATATTTCGACCACGCAGAAAAGCCCCGTAGAGGTTTAACGGATGGTTTTGTCTGACTCAGAGAAACTAACCGTAAGAGTAATGCCAGGCAAAAAAGATGTGACGGTCATAACAGCAATAAGGAACGGCGCCAGCAGGTAAACATCATTCTTACATACTGATGGTTTCTGTTGCACTTGATCAAATGTGGTTTGAAATTAAAGTTAAGACAGCATAAAGGTAGGAGACCGACAGAAACAAACAGCCAAACCAGCAGAGAAAAAGACAGGGAAGTCTGAGTATTATCCCCAATCACCTTGACCTGCAGTTTCCAGCAACGCTGCAAAGCTTCAGAACCGCCGTCAATTGTTGCTTGAAAAACAAAAAAAAAAATGACACCGTGTTGGCTCCAACAGTCAAAATCTTTACAAAAAGTGCATTGATTTTAGTTTAACTGAGAGTAAAAAGCGAGAAATTGTTTCATCTTACCTCAGGCTCTAAATATTTGCTTTACAGGAGGTACTCTCAAAGATAAATTTTTAATTTGTATTCTTACACAGGCACGATGGATGTTTCTAGAAAAGCTCCTTCCATTTAACTTTCCCATTACAAATAGCAGAGGTTTCATATTTCAATAGCCCCAGAGATGAACAGAAATTGGTTAGGGAGGCTATGCACATTCAGGTTGGGATTGAGCTTTTATGGATGTGTATGTTTGCGTGCATCTCTGCCTGTGTGCATGAAAGTGTGCAAATTCAAGAATGTGCATTCCATCAGTGTGGCTCACTTCGTCCTTATTCATGCATTCTTTCCCTTTTTATATGCAGCGCACTGCCTCGACATGAAAAGAGCTATCCTAATTGGAGACTGCTTTCTATGCAGGTTCTGTTCCACATTGCCACATCAGGAATTCACAGAAAATAATGATAGCATGGAACAGTAAATGGAGAAGGGCATGTGTGTTTGTGTGCATACTACAAATCAGTAGAAAGAAAACGAGAGGCTGGGAAAGAGAAGAGAAAGGGAAAAAATGAGACAGAATACGTGATTATGGCTAAACTGTCCTCTTCCATTTTCGATCTGAATGATTCCATTATCTTGACATAATCTGTCCAAGATCTGCTTATTCTCCATTCCAGCTCTGAAGATTTCACAGTGAACGAACTGGTTTCCGTCACTGAATCTCAATCAGGTCATTGTCTTACTTTTCAAGGGCGAGCATGCTCAGCTAGCATTCAATAAAAGCCAACAACAGGGCTTTGAGGACATTGATTATACAACTAATTCGTTACTGTAATCATAATCTCTTTTGTCTGTCTGCACAAGCACAAAACCCCTCTTGTTCCCACATTTTATGCACCTTTAGGAAGTGGAGTTACTTGAAGGTGTAGTCATCCTGAGTGTCTGCAGTTTAGCTTAGACCAGGTGCTTGGTCAGATATTAGAAAAGATTTTACTGTGGTTACCATGCATGAGAACAGCAGTCCATCCACTCAGAAGATGACTTTGGCTGGCACGGAGAAAAGGGCAGAAAACAAGAAAGGGTTGACAGGCGGAGAGGGCAAATAGTTGGTGAAGGGGAAAGCATAAGAAAAGGACAAGAGTGAATATGCAAATGACTGGAGAGAAATAAGAATAAAGCAGAGAGACTGGCATGATTTAAAATGTAACAGTGAGACAGAGAAAAGGGGCAAAACAGAGTGAGGGCTTTAAAGAAAGAAAGTGGAATGAGGCATTGAAGAAAAGAATATACAAAAAAGAAAGCAGAAAAGGAAAGAAAAAAAAAAGAATATGAAGAGAAAAAGAGGAAGATTGGAAGAATGTCTGGTTTCAAAGTGAAGCACAATGAAAGAATTTCACCAGAGGCACAGATTGTCTATCCAGAACTTCTCTTTTTCAGTGCCATCAAAGAAGGCAATACTTGCCGATGCTGCGCTTTTTATCTCTCTATTCTCCCTTTCTCTCCACTTCTATTTTGTTTCTCTCCAAAAGACCTCTGAAATGGCTGACATTCAAGGGCGACCTCACTGTAGATTTCTTATTCTATTATTTTTGCTCCCATAAAACGAGCTTTGCTATCTCACACCAACAGTACCCAGCAACCTCTGTTGTGACATTGCACTGATCTGGGACAAAGATTAATCTTCTTATCTCTTTTAACGAATCCACGCCTAAGGGTGGGCATATTATTAGCTTTAAGACCTCCACCAGATATGACTTCTCGCCACAGACAAAGTCTTGGCGATGTGTCTTTGGTTCCAAGTGAAGAGGAGATGGTGGTGTTTTCCACAAAGCTCATCATTCAATGAGCAATGAACAGTTAAGCAGCAAAAGAAAGACGGGTCTAAATGTAGAGATTATTAGATAAGTGCAGGATTTCTAATGGCTCTTAAGAGTAGGACAGAGAGATGTTTGCAAACAATCATCCCTTCTGACCAGTATCTGAATGTTTGTCAGTCTGACACCACTAGTTTAGAAGTGGCTATGATTCTGTGGGAGGGAAAATCCTGTCATTGATGTCCAACCTGCACAGGTTAGATATGAAAGAGCTGTGTTGCGATTAAGTATTATCAAGCCACTGAATCTTTTTCAGTTGTTATCATACCCATAGTTATGGCTCAGTTGGCCACCTACTGACCTTCCAGTGGGTGGTTATCATCAATAAGTGTGGTAATAAAGCCACACTTATCTAGCAGGAGAAGCAAATAACGACAGAAATAGAAGTGCCAGTTGGTGGTGTAATAAGTGATAAAGTCTGTATAGGCAGTAGGTTGGGGTTAGACAGATGGGTAGCAAAGCACATCATTTTTTTGTCTTCATGAGAAAATAGTCAAAATGTCTCGTCATAACTTCTCACAGCCCAAACTTCAGACGGCATGTTTTATTAACCAGCAGCTAGTCCCAAACACAAGGTCATCCAGTCGACTTTCATGAAAGGACAAATAAAACCGCAATGATTCCATATTGAGATAATGGAACCACTGATGTTGTTGGCATTTTTGTCAAACAACTCTAAATCTGAGTAATATTCATTGTGAATAATGAGATTCTGTTCCCTGTGACCAGAAAACAAAAAACAGCAGGGTTTTAGACAAAGCATGAATATAATACATTCTAATAATGATCTCTGCTTTGGATTTATTGATTGAATGGATTTTTATATTTAAGCTGGTGTTGGTGTTTGAATAAACTGCAAATGTATTGTTGAAAGGTTCCGACATTTACACATCTAAATTAGCAGTTGTCTCAAAGGCATTTTAAAGATCATTGAACACTGATCTTTATTTCCACCTATAAGTGAAATTAAACTATGCTTAGAATACAGCAGGTAAAGGAAACTGAGGATGCTGACAGCATGCAGATCCCTTCAATCCAATCACTTTTACACTTTTTAAACCACTTTTTATTGTAAAATATGTTCTCAATACAACCTTCATAACTTCAAGTTCATACATTTCATCCACCCCCAAGACCTGTCAATCATCCTGATGTGCTGTCTACCATGAAAAGGCATCTAGCCTGCAGCCGAGGTAAGCTGCATCCATAAAGTAACCAGAGATGCTCATGAAGCAGATGGTGAACAGAACCAATTGGAAATAAAAACAGGAAAGCAAACATTGACTTGTGTTATTTTACCTCCCAGTGTGGCTGAGCGTCATAACTACAAACCTACAGTGCGCTGAGAAATGCTGAACGTGTCCAACATTAGGAAATAAAAAAAACAATAAAAAGTGCTTTGGGCCTGAGCGCATATTCATGCATCATGTAAAGCTACTGCATTCATGTGATATACTATGACAAAAAATATGCAGTTCAAAATGCAGAATATCTTCTGCTTCAAGTAATTGAAATAAATCAAGTATCAAACTGCAGTAACAGAAAAACTGTTTTTTCCTCTGTATCTCTGTCCTCTAATAAAGTTCCCTCAGTCCCTCTGCAGTCACATAGGCAGAGAACTCTAGAGGCTCAACCATCGTCTGTCCAAAAGAAAAGAGTTCCTTCATCACTCAGAAAACCCTCCACACCCAGAGGCACCTGCGAACATTTTCTCCTTAAAAACTTCCCCACTCTGACTGTAACGAGAAATGAGCCATCTTTCACTCTCTCCGTTTCTCTCAATGTGTCTCTCTTACTCTCCTAATTCTAAACTCTTTTTATAAGGACAGAAATATAACAGAGTTTAAAAATTTTTTTACCTTTATAAAAAACAAACAGAACAACAACATCATCAGTGAGTGACATTAAAAACTGCAATAATCTCACAAACGTTTGTTACGTAGGTAGAGTAGAGTTTCACTGTGCACAATATTGAACTTGCAAATATTTAGACGATTAAATATCAAATATCTACAAGCATGTCTTTAACATTACAAATTGATAATTATGTTTAGAATCCAATGCATTATATCTACCGTATGAAAAACAAACAAACAAACAAACAAAAAACGTTATTTACACAGATGTGATGTAGAAGCCTGAAGCCCCAGGTGAACGCTGCAAAGGGACTTTTTTATTACTAAGTATTTTCTATAGTCACAGTATTTCTTATTAGTCTTCTTAGTACCGGATTAGTTGCGACCCAAAAATGTATACCTTTAATGTAAGCAGAAAAAAAAATTCTATATGCACTTTTAATTAAGCAGAGCTGGTGTAATGTTAGAGGCAAAGATAATATAGACGTCACTCTCATGGAATTGGCCAAGTATCAGGGCACTTTGCCACCTCAGTGGCCTCAATCACACAAGCAAAATGAGACAGGAAAGAGTAGGGAATAAAACTTCAGCTTCTTACAAGAGACTTTTCCCTACTGACAAGAAGGAAATATGTTCACGATAACAGGCAAAGAAAATAAATTGACATTTTTAAAAATCCTAATCGCTTTCTCAGGGATCCCAGTGGTGAGTATCTCAGGGCCAAGGCGAAGATGATAACAGGGCCTGCCATAGCTGTTAAAAGTGTGGGGAATGTTCCTACTGCATCTCCCATCAAATATGTGCCAGATGAAACCCCACTAAGTCCTCTTAATTTGACGCAAATGGAAAGAGAGGTTTGAAAGCACAGGCACAAAATAAAAAAATTGAAAAAGAAGAGTGAGACACAGGAGAGAAATAACCAAAGAGCAGAAAAAAAGGGGAGAAGAGAAATATTGTTGCTTCCCTTAAACAAAAAGGTTACAGGAATAATGCTATGACAGCATTAAACTTCATGCAAGCTGTCAGAATATTTCAGTGTAGGTGATTCAATGTCCAGTGCCTATAGTGAATACATGCATTTTACAGCAGGCACACAACAATGTCTGCATTGTACTATGATTACTTCTAGGTATTGAAATTCAAAAAGCTAAGAGAACAAACGCAAATATTCTGTCAGACAGTGAGAAAAGGAAAGAAGAGAAATAGACAGTCTGACAGAAGCAACTACTGCAGAGTTGGGTGCAAGAGCTCTACCTACACCCACATCACTCAAGGACAAAACAGGTATCTGAGATATGAGAATTTTATCAGATGGTTCGAATAAAAATTCTCTACAAGACTGCTGCCCTATAACCAAATGTTCAAGGTCAGGATTGTCGACATTTGGTCTGTCACAGTGGTGTTTCTTGTCACTTACAAGCCAGATCAAACAATCAGGTACAGTGACGAGAAGAAAAATGATGACCAGGAATGACCTCTGCATTAATTGGTTTTAAAGATCTGACGACATCTTAAGTCACGAGTTGAAACAAAATAACGCATTTGTTATTTTTATTACTTTTAAACCAAGTGAGCAGTCAAACAGTCCTTGCTCTTATTCCAAGGCTGATCTTGCAGCAACAGCTGTGTTCCAAAAACAATTATCTTAAGGTACAATTAAGCAATAGTACACTTTTTCTGCAGCTCAGAATAGCAACTATAACAGTCAGACACCAAGCTAAAAACAGCTCTAGCTGCAAAACACCCCTAATTAAAATAAATGAAGTCTAATACAACACCTGCAATAAATCCTACCTCCATAAAGGTAATAAAGTAATGTTTTGTTAAACTGTTGTAGAGAGGTGATATTTCAACTTTTTGTTCATTTTGCACAGAGTCTTTCTAATATTTACTCCACACCATTAATATCAATCAGGCTAAATATAAAGCGTAACATTTTCAGCAGAAACTGAAAGCTACAGGACTCACAAAAGCAGGATTTATTACAGGGAGGTTGGATAAAATTGTATTAGTTACAGCTAGGTGTACCTATTATACTGAGTTAGTCAGTTCATTAACTTCCATGAGAGCAAGAGCAACACAGGGACAAATCTCACTGAATCTATTTATATATATATATATATAAAAAAGACTTATATTGGAGTTCCATGACAAAGCAGGACATTGTGAGGTATTGTTACAAAATGACTTTTTTTAAACAAGAATAGCAATCTTCCTACTCTTAACTATTCTTTGACCGTAGCATTTAAACCTTCTATGTCATTTTCCAAGGTGGTCCCCCAATTACATAATTCAGCATCCAGGTATGGAGACCTCTTGACCTGTGCTAATGTCCATGAAATTTGGTGAGAGAACAGTGATGTGTGATTCTGTTGCCAAAGCTTAAAATGTTTAGAGCCAAGTAATGAGCTCCATCCCTGGCAAAATGACTCAACCTTCTCCTCTTTCCAGAAAAAAATAACATAGATGTCATATAATAAGATTTATTACTTTTCACTCTCCCTCTCGCTTGCTTTTCTTCTCTCTGCAACAACATGTCTTTATCCCACCCAGCATCCATCTCTCCTCACTGCATATGGACCCAGAGCCCTGGAGCGCTCTCAGCAGTCCAGTCCTCGTGCACCTCTCCATTCGTCGTTTCACTATCAGAAGCTCAATCCACTGATAGCTCCCCATAATAGAGAAATCCAATCAGTCTACCCACCTGCACAATGGGAGATATGAACCTAGCCTTTAACAAAGAGATATACAGACACAGAAAGAAAGATAGAGAAATGCCTCGGAGTATATTTTTATATTTCAATGGAAAAGAAAAGGGTAAAGTGGGCTTGCAGTTATAATCCTTAAGATTTTCATTATATCAAACCATCTTTATATAGTGGTATAGACTGATTTTTTCACGCAAGATTCACAATGCTCCCCTTCACACAAAATGGATTTGTAGAGGACAATGCATTTACGTCATTAACTATGGAGCAAAAGCCAGATATGAATGATCCAATGATGAAATCTTCAGTAGGACAGACAAGTATTTCTGTTGAACTAGTCCTTTAAGTGATACTGTTTATAATATTATGTAATTGAAAGACTTTGTTTGCGGATTGCAGATAGGAGACTTAATTCTTCACTGAGATTAGTCTGGTCTTTACTAAAGTTGGTCTTCAGAATAGGATATCTGCATTTTCTTCAGATATATTTTAAAAATTTCAGGAAGAAATGGAACAACAAGAAGGGAGCCATTTCTCTGGGACTAAAATGAAATGAGGCTAGGACCAGAGCCATTTTCACCAATAGGCACTGCAACTCATTTCTGCAGGATAGACCTAGAAATGTGCTTTGCATTTAAAAAGATGATTTGTAATAATGATAATAAAAGTTAATCAGACTAAAAATAAACATTAGGCAAGATTTTAATGAGGTTATGCATTGTGTAATAAATCTTTTTCTGCTTCTGATAAGACCAAAAGACCCAAACTCTACTCCACTCATGACCTTATCCAGCCATTCTCCACAAAGCTCCAGCTGTATGATGCATAATGGCTGCTGCTGTTCATTACTCATTCCACTCTGCATATTTTTGATTATTATTCTCCAATAGTCTCCTCCTAATTTGAACCACTTGCTTGGCTCTTGAGCTAATTATACTGTGTACCACGGTTCTTGCTTAATGCTTACAAAGGGCTCTGGCACACTGCAGTATACAACTCTCCCTCCCACCTCCCACCTGTTTGTATTCAAATCTGTACTCATCTTGCTTCCAGTGTTCACAAGTCAGCAGTTTGCCTCATCTTTTAAAAGTTTCAGACCTCGTTTTCTGTCCTCTCATCCTCTTTTCTCCCACCACACAGATGAATAATAAATGGACCATCATGGGGATTGCGCTTTCAGATGAGCAGCTGCGTTTTGTGAGTCAAATGCCCTAAATTTTACCCGACATGTATAAAGTCAGTGGCAGAAGTTTTGAGGAAGATTAGTTCTGGATGGTTTGTTAAAATCCTCAGCATTTAGGGCCTGGAGGATCATGTCTAGGGAAAAAGATATTTATCAAGAATCAAGGCATGCAAATAAACATGCAGTTATAGCTAAAAAGTGACTTTAAATGCTTAATAAATAAAAACAAATTAGAATTTAAACCAAACAAAATTAGGTATTAAAATCTAGTACTGAAAATCAACACATTCAGTTATTAAAAGGGAGGTTTTTTGTTTTTATTTATTCAGTGTGTCTTGTATCTCATCCAAATTACATTGCTATGCTAACTAAAGTGAAAATGTACTGCAAGATCAGAAATTTAGGTGAACATTTTAATATGTTTATTATTAACATGATTATAAGTAACAATTTGTATTATCGTCTACATGCCCTCACGATGTTAACAGAAAACACAAACCTCCTGCAATTACTTCCCCGGCAAAAATTTATTTGTGTTTGCAGTTTAGTTACATAGACATGTCATTTTCAGGACAATATAAACAATATCTTTATATTTTAAATCTTGTATATTCTGTATACCATGAATGAAGATTTTATCCATGCAGCCCTTTAATGTAATGGGACTGTATAATACAGTTATTCTCATTGAACTTTATTTTATGTAATTTTGCACAAATATGCCACATCTACAGAAAAGGATGGAACATGAAAATATTTGAGTTCTGATTTTTTTTCTTCAGAATTCTGAGATTAAAGAGATCTGAGATTCTTTAATTTAATTCTTTGATTCTGAGATTTTTTTTAAATCTCAGAATCAAAGAATTAAATTAAAGAACTAAAATATTTTCATGGTGGCGCTAATCATCTTCCGTACAATCCAATATATTGTGTATATAGGGAAAATATTCTTAATAGTATGAGGTACATACTACAACCCTAATACACCATGACTCTGCATTTTGTTTCACTGTAAGACACTATAACATTTAAATACAGCAAAATAATCTAGTGACGCTACGGTCACAATATTTTGTATTTCGTTCCAACAAACTACTCTTACTGATAAAGTCAGTGCTCAGTGTGTTACTTACATCTGGAGTGATGGGCAATTTCATCATATACAGATAAAAAAACCTCATATGGTATTACCCTAGTCATCACGACTTTGTGACTCCTTCAACCTCGATGTCCTGCCTTCTCTCTCTCACCCTCTCATCCTCTGGAGGAACAGATAACGCTGCAATGGCTCCATCGATAAAGTGGACTCTCTTTGTGCTCTGAGCTGTGGCTTTTTGACGAGACCTAAATCGCTAAATAGATCCAGTCATTAGAGTCAAGGATTATGGCAGAACATTAGGTCTTTTTCTCTCAATAATTAGCTGAGGAAAGAGCTATAGATTTCATTTTGAACTTGACTCTACTAGAAGTGATGATAGAATTTCTAATCCTTCTGAATGTGGGAAAGCTTATTTTATGTATAAACAGGCCTTTTGAATTTAATTGTGTGCTTTTTGTGTCTAAAATCAATTCATTGTAATTGCATGGGAGCTTTCCCATATATATCTCTTGACTTTCAAAGCCCAATATAAATCAAATCAAACGTTGGATCCTACCTGTGAATTTCCTATAAAGAAGCCAGTATAAAGTATTTTCCCCTCAGACCACAAAAAGTCTACAGTAGCAGTATGGCAGCTTTTTCGGGCGGCTGTGTCTCAGGAGGTAGAGCAGTCGCCTGCCAATCGTTGGATTGGTGGTTAGATTCCCGGCTCCTCCTGTCATATGTCGAAGTGTCCTTGGGCAAGATACTGAACCCCAAATGAACCCAGCTCTGCCATCGGTGTGTGAATGTGTGTGTGCGTGTGTGTGAATGGGTGAATGAGAAGCAGTGTAAAGCGCTTTGAGTACCAGCCTAGGTAGAAAAGCGCTATATAAGTGCAGACCATTTACCATTTACCATTTCCTGAAGCCACAGCCACCCAGACCCTTAACAAATCTAATCATGTTTAGTTTGTAATACTTGTAAGTAACTGGAGTTATAAATAAAGTCCAAATGTCTTGTTAGCTGAGAAGGAAGAAGACATTTTTGGTGGCAGCTGAAAGAATATTGAAAACTTGCAGCGCCAATCAGAAAATGAGACAAGCAGCAGAATGTGTGATAAAATATGTATGTGACACACTGGAAAGCAAACTTATTTTTCTCAAGCCATTTGCTCAAAACTTTTTGTGTAGTGAATGTCACTGCATCTTAGAATATGAAACGTAACCAAATTTATTCTTTTTAGAAAGACTCACACGTATAGAACAGAGGTGAGACGGGATGTAAAGTCACGATTCCGGCTCTTCACCCAGGAAGCAGATCCTTAATGGAGCAAAGCAACCCTTCCGCCCAGAGCCACAGAAGGTGTAAAATTCTTCATTATTGTCTTCTAAAACTCAGGTCAATAATGTTCGACAAACATGCACTTGTAATAGTAATTTGTAGCAAAATAGCTAACCAGACATCACCATTTCGTTCCCAACAACATGCAATTTAAGGCATTGTATGGTGTTGGAAGCCTCAGCTGTGAGAAAGAAATTTACATCTAAGAGAGATGAATTACTATGATTTAACCAAGTCACTTTCTTAAATAGGCAATTACTCATTCAGTACCATCACACCTATGCAACCTTACTGTGCAAGCCAATACATTGATATATATATTTTTTTATAGATTTAGGTTTGTAAAGATACAGTAAATTTATCTAGTTACATATAATCCTGCACATCATTTTTACTATACCTTACTTTATTTCTGGGGAAATAAAAATACTTCAGAAGGATTTGTGCCTTAAAAGAAAACATGTACAATAATTGTGTTTTTGCGTAGCTCAAAGGTAAATTAATCACGCTCCACTCTGGTGCCTGAATGATGTTTACCATTTATAAATTTTGTATGTCAGTAGCAGGGTGGATGAAGTGACTTGGAACTGCAGGACTTACATTAAGTCAGTCTGAATAATGACTAATACAAATGTCACCATATGGCTTGTACAAAAATAACACAAACAAACCTCATTCCCCCCCACATGTCCATTTAACAAAAATGTACTGAATGTCGTAAGTCACTGGAAGGTGACATTACCGTCTTGTTTGTGTTAATATTGTCACCAGCAGGATTATACAGAAAATGAGTTCCTTCAGGGTTGCAACTAATTAATTAGCAATTAGATAAATGTGCAAATAACTTTTTCATCTGATCAGTACCTTGGATTATAGAATATCAGTGTAAGTGTCCATCACAGTTACCCAAAACTTAAGAACAAAGCACAAAGTTTATATTCAGTTTCTAATCAGTTATGTGGAAAAATAAAGAAAAAAAAATGTTGCTGGGACTAATAAACACCAGTCACAAGATCTTGGTTATCCAAAGTGTTGATTGAGTTTGTTTTTATCAGCTACTTAATGATCAGTTCACCTCTTAATTCCTTTAACACATCACTAACACATCCAGTACCTTTCTCAGTTGGTTGATATAGAAACATTTTTTAAATTACAGTTTAAAAATACCTTAAATGCTTCAATGCCCTTCTGACAAAGACTGACAGAAATCGAGGTTCTACAGAAAGAGTAGCAGCCAAAGAATGTGCACATCAAAGCCTTCTACTCATTGAAAATTCACATTATCTCCATGTGAACTCTGTCAAACATGTGTTTTTTTTATTTGAGTCATCACCCGAATAAGGATTCTAATGTACGCCACGGTGCACGACAGATCAGACTATCCAAGCGCAATAAAGGTTGAGAATGTGTCTACTAGGGCAGACAGTCAATCTCACAGGACTGAAAATAGCCATCATAACGGATATATTCACTCGAGTGAAAATTCATGTCCACGATAAGCTCCTGTATCTTAGGAGCATGAAACTGCGAGGAGCAAAAGTTATCAAAATTGAAATGAGTTAAAAAGAAAAATAAATTAATTAATTAAATAAAAAAAACATTATCTCAGCTACATTGTGGACAGTAGTGCATAATTCCTATATAATAAATCCTGCAATTTTTATAACACCTATTGACCTCAAGTGCAGAACTCACCCTAAATAGGAATTTAGGGTGATTCGATTATATTGTGCATTTTCTGCAATTGAAATGCAGTTGTTTAAATCCTTTCTTCAGTATTCATCAGCAAGATATTGTTGGTTATACTGTATATGCCAATGGCTATCTATAATTACATCCACAGTCTTTTGTGTGGAGAAATCGTGGCACTTGGTAGGGCGGACCGGAGGTGAGGAAGAGCTTTGCTGATACAGCACACGGCAGAACTTTTGCAAACCTGTGTCACTGCCAAGAGACAGAGGCATGAATACAGGCATAGAAAGATAATGTATGCATGCACAGACACATGCAAATCATTGAAACTCATATCGTACCACACCCATTCTGAGGATACTGCAGAATGAGGTTTGTCTGCAGTTGCTTTAACATAGGTCTGACCAGAGACTCGTTTTATTTGTTTAGAGTATTTGGCAATTTCTGGGTATCGATTGTGTTTAATATTAATGGTTTTAAGGCCTGTAAAAATGACGTAAGCACAGACTGTTCTTAGCTTAAGTGCTTCATTACTGTGACAAATGCAGTGCTGCTGTTTTTTTTTGCAATGAATTAACAAAAAAAATAGCAACAGGTGATAAGAGGTTCTAAGAGCTCCACTTAATGCATTTATTTTACCAACTTGGAACAAAATCCAAAATTTAACTTTCTATTGGAATAACCATAGCGCAGACACTGCGATAAATTAAGACAATTATGCATGGTGTCCCAAGTGCACCCATGCTAATGGAGGGGGAACCGCACTTCAGGCCAACCTCCTCGAGGTGTGGTCATGGGGAGAGGTATTGGAGTAACATCTCTTCCTGATTCCAGCAACTGGCAGCACCTCAGCAGATTTCATCAGTTTCACCTTAGCTCTGCCTTTTGTCTTGGATTTACCCTCCTGTCTCTTTTTATCCCATCACAAATAATTGACATTTTAGCATTTGAGCCTTGGTGCATTGGGACACATACACACACAGCTTTTGGTCATAGAATGTCACATTTCAGCTCTTTTTGCAATGTAGTTTTAACTGTAATTTAAATGTTCTAGTATTTCACCAACACAGGCTACATAACTTTTTAAAAACACTACAGAGAAAATGATTGTGCTGTAATGAATATCATACAGTAGCTCCTGATGCAAGATGTAACAAATTAGAAGTGAGTTTGCACAAAAGTTGTGTATTAATGCAGTTGAAACCATAATTAGCTGCATAGTTACCATCTCCTGTAAATCTGTCTGTTTCTGTGAGTCTCTCAAATGTTTGTAGAGCTTAGAATGCAGTGCACTGCTGTAAACTGTCCTTTTTTTATATCCTTTGGGCAAAGATGCTCAATCTTGTCTAGACAGTACACTGATGCCAAAGTCTCTGTGCTTCTTCATGGTGCTAGGAGCACTTCTGCCGCACTCACCAGGGAGCCCAATCTACGTAGTCCCACTGAATCTCAGACCCAAGTGCCCACATTAACATTGACTTGAAAGACTTCAGACTTCCCTTTTTGTAGTGATTCTAAACACATTTTTCTGCTGATCCGTGAAGAAAATCATTCCCTTGAACAGGATTTTTGACAGCACTGCAGCGATTGTATTCATGCTTCTATACGATGGCAGGTGTGGCATTTTTGGGTGGGCAGAGGGGAAGATGGAGCTGACACAAGGAGAACAGGTGACTGCAGACATTCTGGGACGTTCCCTTCTCCAAACACGACGGCAGTTATCCGTTTACCTCCTCCTCCTCAAACACAAAGAAGCATGTGCATGTACATGTACGGTCAGAGCAATCAATGAAAATGTGTTTAAATGAAAACCAGAGCAATAATGTCTGAACGGGATAAAAAAAAAATCTTATAGAAAGTGTTAAAAAGTAAACTTAATTGTATCCTTGAATTAACTGTTGCCATCAGATTACTAAAATTAACTGCAACATGAACATTTCACATTATGACCCATGTCAAGTCTGTTCACAGAATTTTCAGCTAATAATCCAAGAAGTGATGGATGGAAAGATTAGCAAGATGCTTGTCAATTCACTTCTGACAATATTAGAGGAAAGACAAGTTTCAAAAGCTGCTGCTCTGAAGAATGACGGCACAACATGTTAAGGACAAGAGACTCGTGGGAGATTGGTTACAACAGTGCATAAACACAAATGAAGCAGTTTAACTGGAAAATAACTGTATATATACTGTAAAGCTTCAAAAGATGAAATCATCCTCTTATGTCACTACATGGTTTTACTAAATATTGGAAAAATAAACCAGCCTACTTTACGATTGCAGGCGATGTTTTTTCCAGTTGATAACGTGTTGCTTTCCTGTGCCACATCACAAAGTTAAAGGTGCTTCACGTTAGTGTTGACTTATATATTTAGCCAGGACCATGATCTTTACTGAACCTTAGCCAAGTCCTTTGAGTGTCATACACTCAGAACAGAGCCTCAGAGTACCATAGAGTACTATGTCTAGAGTACTAGAGTACATCATTTAACTCTGAGCCTCTGGAACAATTGGTTAATTTGAAAGGTTTAATTAGAGTCTGGGAGGTCTTTCCTTATTTAAAGACTGCTGATCAGAGTCTTTACTATCGAAGTTGTATCTTGACAATACAGCAAATCATGCAGCTGTACAACAGCCTTAAACGAACAAGTGGCCATACCAAAGCACAGTTGGTAAGAAATGTTATGTTCTGGAAAAAAATGAGTCCTGACCTTAATCCTAAAGAAATACTGTGGAAAAACTTGAAGCAGGCAGTTTATGCAAGGAAGTCAACCAACAGCCCCGAGCTGAAGATGTTCTGTAAAAGTAAATGAACTAAAAAACCCCCAAGCTGATGTGCAGAACTGATAAACAGTTACTGTTCATTTGAAGTTATTGCTGTAAAAGGGGGTCACATCAGTTACTGAAGGCGTGGGTTCACATACAGAAAGGCATATATGCAAAAATGTACGATTGGATAACTTTCCACAATAAATAAATATTTTATCCCATTTAATTTGTTTTGTTATGTAGTTTTAGGAGTTGTTCTTTACATCATATTAATGCAGGATCAGAAGTTCACAAAATCTCAAGGGAGGGAAAATAGATACTTGAGTGCAATTTAAAGTTCTGCTGTTGAAAAGCAACCTGTAATTGAGGGTTGTGACTGAGTTTTCTACTGGCCATTTGTAATATTGACCAACTGAAACTTCCGCTTTTCTATCTGTATTATTTTTACTTAATTGAAAAAGACAAAAAAAGACACATTTGGAGACACACACACACACACATACGCGCATCTATGCATGTGTCCTGATCCACTGACATCTAACAACAGGCTTCATCGCAGTACTAATGGGTACATAAAACTTTATGTAAATCAGTCTCGGTGTCAGTCGGAGCTGAGCTGAAGCACAAGCTGAGAATCATTTTCTCTTCCCCTCCCTCCCTCCAGGGCCAGCTTAATGGCATGCTGCTCTTGTCCTTAATATACAGGCCAAGAAAACAGCAAGCAGCACATTGGTAACGAACCCTCTTTTTCCTTGTCGGTCAATGACGAGGCCCAACAGTAGCCGAGTCGTTTTGTCAGATAAGCAAACACTAACACAATCTTATGCATGCAACGAGTTAGTCCATGTGTAGACACGTCTACACACGTCATTAAATACATAGAATCTAATGCCTGAAAACAAAATACATTCAAAACCATTCCTGAGCGGATCACGCTCAAGTGCTGCTGCTTCCCCAGGTGTCCTTTGTCCCCCGTCATTTCTTCCCTTCTTCTCTTTTCAGCTCTCTCTGTGGTATCCAAATCTGTCCTCCCTCGTCCCTCTCTCCCTGTGCTTGCTCTGATCAGTCAGAAATATTGTTCTTCCTCCCCCGTCTCAGAGCGCCCACCCTCTCTTTTCACAGTGGTGTCTATAAACAGATTATCAGTCTAAAGTCGTCCTCGACAGGTGTAAACCTGACACTGATTTTAATAGACTCCATTTGCCACAGCACGCAACAACAGTTGTGGTCTCTTGATTCGCCGGCAACACACAGGCAGTTAAGACACGTATAATTAAACACAAACCAAACACACACAGAATTATTGCTCAAGCACACTCAAACAGCAGATACCGACACATATACAATCTCCGCACCTGTTACTGCTAACTCACAAATCAGCTGCCTGAATGCAGTCACCTACCTGCAGTAGATTGTATTGTATAGTGCTGAGATTGTTGTGTCAACTGTTGTTTCCAAGGTCAAGTCTCAATTAAGCCAACACAGATGAGAAGTTGTTTAAGAAGTCACTTAAGATCAGAGAAAAGGAAATGAAATGTAAGACTTCCCAACATTTCTTACTCAGTATGGTACAATAAGTTTGACAAAAACTTCAAAAGTCCAATCGAACAATAGATTTTGATTCTAAAATGTTCTCCTTGTTTTGGGACTTAGCTGAACAACATTTTCTAAAGTTCACCTGCCTACATTTGTGCCAAATACCCAACAGTAATGATTTGATGATTTGAGAAAACGTTCTAATCGCGACTTTCTCTGCAGGAAAATGGTGAACTGCTCCCTTTGGTTTGGGAAGGATCTTAAGTATCTCTGGGTTTTGCACGAGTGAAGGTTAAAATGGGGCGTGAGATCAACAGAAGGATTGGAGCAGCGTCAGCACTGAACCATTGTGGTGAAGAGGGAGCAGAGTCGAAAGGCAAAGCTATCAATTTACCCATTGTTAAAAGGTTTGTTCAATCTGGCTGAATGAGTTTCCTCTGTAGGCCGGACACCCAGAGGAAGCTCAGAGTAAAGTCGCTGCTCCTTTAAGTTGGAATGAGCCAGTTGGGGTAATTTGGAAAGTAAAAGTAAAATCTTCATGTGATCACGCACATCTGCAGCATTATGAACAGCTATAGTCCTAAATGCTCTGTGACATTTAATCCTTACAATACAACTGGTTGAACTATGAGTACTATTAAGACATTTACCTGAGATGTACGTGTGTTACCTAGCCACAACTGAAAGTTCACACATCCGAGAGTTATGACTTTGACTTTTTTGCCTTCCCAGCAAAGCTACTGCTGATGAAACGATGATGAAATGGATTTCTACAGTCTGTACTTGTGAATTACTGTATGCTTTTTTTTTCCCATATCATGAGAGCAGACTCTGATTGGATTCTGATTGGCTACTTCCTTCTGCAGAGTCAGAGTGACGACTGAACGCTCTCTGTTCTCCCTCTCTTTCCCTAGATAATCTGTTGAAAGTTTGTCCAACACTGCTGCAAGTCTGCCACTCGACGAGCTTCAAAGTAAGTTCTGCAGACTTCTCCTACATGTCTTAGCCTCAGAGCACAGCCCGTCCCCGAGCTCCAGCTCCCTGCAGATCGAAAGCAGGTTGCTGTCACTGCGCTTAATGAAGACCTTGCATTCTATTTCATCAACCTCTTTCTTCTTCCACTACTACTGGATTGCATATGGCAATTTCATTATTAATATTCTCGTCTCTTCACTAATGAGTACACTGATTTCAGAGTTGTTTTGTTTGAGTGTCATATTGTTGTGACAAAAACTAAAAAAATTCTGGCTTTGATTTTATTCCACAGTTTGTTTTTTCACTTTTGTGAATGACATACACATAAAAACTAATATATCATCTTGTGTTGTTTAGACAGAACTTTTGGGGAAGAGTCAACATGCAATTAATGAGAATGATTGTGAAAGAGTGAGAGATCCAAATATGCAGGTTTATTAATGTTGCTTGCAGTCTAGAACCCGACTGTGACCTTTGAAGCTCAAACATTTATTTTCACGAGTAACATTTCATGCCAGTTACACTTAGTAAAGAGTGATTTCCTGTACTTCTTCCGTGCCCTACTTCTTTTACTCTAATCAAATTTCATCTTTGTTTCCCTAATTTCTCATCTTCTCTTTACTTTTCTCCTCATCTCATCTGCGCCTGGTTCCTTTTCAGCCTTCTACTTTTCTGCTTTCAGCAATCCCTTTGCTCTCTTTTATTCCAACCATGCTACCTTTCACCATTTCACCCATTAGTTCCAGCGCAGCGTGGCCTGAGCGCTGTCAGCATGCAGACTACACTTTCTCCCCCTGTGGTCACAGAACCAACCTAATCAGACCCCCAGCAACAGCTCTTAGCTCCCTGTCCTCCTGCAAGACACTGATAGAAGTGCTGTGGTTTGTTTTCCTGCTAGTGTTAATTATGTAACCCAATTATACCATCACAGAGCTGATGCAGGGAAGCTAAATTAAAAGTGATTGGCTTCATTACAGTCGCCTGAAAGCTGTACAGGGTGCTTTCAGGAGCCCCACTTAAAGTCGCTCCTCTGATGAAAATCATTCCCATCTGCGGGATGTCACTTTATTGGATTTTCAGAATAGTTGTAGCAAAGGTGGTGCATATATTTAGTGCAAATTTGATTTCTTTTTTATTCATTTCCATAAGAATGCATACAGACTGATGTTTAAAACCCACCATCGGATCTACAGGCCTCCTTGGCTTCCAGTCACGCCGTTTTGCTTGTTTGTATTGTTGTACTCGCAGACAAGTCATTACGGCAGCGAGACAGAGTCAAAAGGTGTTCGATTCTGCTGGGTTAGAACAAACTGCGAGCTTTCAAACAGAAAGGGCATGATCTGCATAAATTTCTCCTTCTCCACACATAACCACTGTGTAACCTGTGATCCATCCAGCTTCCTCACTCAGTGAAACACACCTCCTTTTGGATAGTGTATTTCTCTTATTCCTAATGGTGATATCATAGAGCTCAGTTAATCTAAAATCATGTTCATTCTTACAATATTTATGAAACAATAAAACATTTATAACATTGAAAATGTTCAAAAGTGAAACACTAACCACTAGATTAAATGCCGGTAGAGATAAAGCCTGTGAAGAGACTTTTATCTGATATGATTAAAAGTCAAACACTGGAAAACATGCTTCAAATCAGTGTGTTTAATAATAATGAATATAATCAATATCCACAACTACAAATGTAACAAATAAGTTATGTGGGGAAAGGTTTGTTTAACACTTACAGCGAAGCTCGCAGATCTACGTGTATTTTGACACAGTGTTAGAAGTGTTAAGCTAAATGCTAAGATCAGGTTGTTAACATAGCCAGAACGTCCATCTGCTGATTTGTATTTAATGTTTATCATGTTCATAATCAAACATTTGGTTGTTTGCACGCCACATCACCACAGCGGAGGCAGATTCCAATGTATTCACTTAGCTGTTTCTTCATCATAATAAGGTGTTTTCATTAAGACGCCGACTTGATAATTGCACTAGATGAAAATTGCCCAAAAAAAATTACCAAAGTTATTACACTTCACCCTGTGGGGAACATGAACCAAATTCTAAGGCAATCCATTAAATAAATATTCTACTTCTAACCACAGATGTCCCCCTCCTCGTAGCACTAGAGGACAATTTGGGGGATTGTGATCTTGTGCCAATTAATCCAGTATAGTTCACTTAAAATCTTTACCTGTTGCTGGCAGTATAATTAAAAGTCAACAAACCTACACCGCCAAGAAACCAGTATGGCTCCGACTTTATATTGTACATGCAATGGTTTCAATTCCAGCATTTAATTTCCATTCTCTTATTTCCTATCTATCTCTGCAGACTACTGGAGGATTAAGATGTGATCAAATGTCGTACATCACCATAGTCATTAGGATTGATCATCTGTGGCCCATCATTGCCTGCACAAAAGTGGGTAGTAAGGTAATTCATCCACTAACTGTTGAGACACATTATTTTAGCGTGGCCTTGATGTGATGAACCAACAGACCGCTATGTGTAAGTCAACCTGGCTTAGCAACTCTAATCTGTTTAAGAGTTTGAGAGTGTAGTCTAATAAAACTCAATTACCATTTTTTTTCCTCCCCATGTCCCCTCCTGGGCTCCGTACAAACATGATTCTTATGAATCAGAATTTATTTTTCCTATCCTGTAAAGTGGGTCAGATTATGATGAAGTGAAAATGTGACACAGACCCTCCCTCAATGGAACTTAACATCATAAAGAGTGGTTTGGGTGTGACACACTCAGCAACAGTCTAACATTTTGTCCAGAGGATGTATTTGAACATCAATCTGCCTCAGGCTACAAAACAGATTAGCTGCAGCTCTGTGAGGCTGTTTTGAAATTAAGACTAAGAAACTTAAAGTAGTTATTTGTCTTCATTGAGCGCCCATCTAGTTATTCGTCTTGTGTTCTTTTTAAATTCTGTTAAATTACAGAATTAATATTTGATGTACTCACCTTTGAAATAGTTTCAATGCATCCCTCTGAAGCTACTTCTGAAGACAAAGCATTTTAAGGACGCCTGTGACATTCAGTTTGTTTGAGGTGAATTAATTTCTCCGAGTAGCTTGATTCCACATCAACTCCACAGCACGACACTGACAAACGGAAATGCCTCCACTTGATTAGTGGGCCTCATCTACCTGAAAAAACAACAGAGAAAGAGAAGAAGACAGTGACGACGGAAATAGATGAAGAGGAAAGGGGAAGAGGAATGAACAAAATGAGAGGTGAGGAAGGAAGGGATTGGGGAAGACGAGGGCTCTGGGATGTGAAGGAAATGCATTCAGCCTAGTTAAGTGTGACTGACACACTTTGCTATATATTTAGCCTTCATAAACAGAGGGAGCTATTTTTATGTACCAAAACCAAAACCGATGACTTGCTCAACTCGCTGCTCTTCCACTCAGCTTGTCCTGTTTAACATTTACAGTCACTGTTTATTTCTACTTTCCAAAAATGAAACAAGGATCAAATGTCTGTTTTTCTTGATGCCTATTGTAGGTAGAGGAAAGACTCATGCAAACCAAATGCAACATAATTACACTTGTGTATTATCATTATAGCCATTAGTGGTGATACTGTTAGCACTACCCCTCTGTTCTCCTCCCACCTTTTTGTTTGCATCTGCACTCGTCCTCCTTCTCTCACCTTCTTTCTTCTTCTTCCCAACATTTGTTCTTTCTCCAAACTCCTACATTCCCTGCCTCTTCTCGTTCAGCTCAGTCATTCACTCCTCCGTAAAGAAGTTGTAAGTACTTTCAACAAGTCTTCAGACTGAGCTGTGAACCAACACTGCCACCTAAAGGTTGAAGGAACTTGGGAAAAGTAGTGTTAAAGGTTCAGAAAGCTGGAGAAGAATTTCCACTCAAAGCTCACTGATATTATACTTTTAACCATTGAAATGGTTTCAGCTACATGTCAAATAAGCCCGAAGACAAATTGTGTTCTCAAATGTATGAATATTTTGAAAATGGATTGTTTTTGTATGCAGAAAAAATCTATGTAATAAAACAAAAATAAATTAATAAAACATATCTACAGAACATGTAGAGTTTATATTAAGATTTTAGTCTAATGTTGCAATGAAAGTGTTCTTTTCCAGTATGAACAATGAGCTGTAAAAAAATAACATATGCATTTTAGCATTAAATATTTTAAAAGATGCTTTTTTTTTTGCCTTTTCAGGAATGAGAATTAATGCAAGTACATAACATGTGGGTAAACATTTACAGAAAATGTTGGGCTATAAAAAAAAAAAAAGTATCTCTCAAAGGAAACACTATATTCAGTAATGAAAACAGAAAATAAAATTTAAAAAAGAATCCTTCACTCTATTTTCAAGGATGAAGAGTCATAGTTCAGGTCTTGCCATCAGCTTAAAGTGTAGTATTGAGAAAGTCTGTTCATTATTGGGAAAATAACACTACACAATTCATCCCATTTTCTGGCAATAATGTGTGTTGATTTTTCAGTGACAGTCATTTGTTTTCTTGTTTACTTAGTCAGCAAGTGGATTTGGCTCTGGGGCGGCGTATCAGAACCATCTAAAAAGAGTTAAAACAACTATGATGGATGTCGGCTTCCATAACAACTGGCGCTGAATTTATTTGTTATGCTCAGAGTTCAATTATCAGTGATTTTGCTGTGTACAAATCACTTTGTGAAAGCATTTGTCAAATGTTGGCTACATCACTGTGAGATCCAAACACATCATCCTCACTAGAACAGGATGGGTGCAGATGAGAGAAGCATAAAAACACTGGTGTCACAGATAACTTCAATAACTGTGAAAATTTGAATCAACAAAGTGGCCTAACGCCTTATGGTGTAAACTAGCTGCAGAAATATCATCTTGAGTTATGTTGTCAGATGTAAATACACCGTTTTAGAAGTGTCAGATGTTTCGTTGAAGCTGTGAGCTAAAAAAAATAAGTTGTTTTTTTTCTGCAAAGTAGTGTTTACAATGTTGCAGTGTAATCACAAACATCAGCATTTCCATTTCTACTGCATGAAAATTAGCATTCTCCCCTCTGTGCGAGGTATTGCTGTGTACTTTCCTCTGAACCTCAGTCACCTGCAAGTCATTGATATTCAGTATTCAGGGTGGATTCTGACCTGCATGCAAAGTTAGCACACTCCTCTCCCCAGTGTAAGCACAAACTCCCAGCTATGTGACATTGATGGAGTCTGTTTAAGTAAAACCTGCTGTATTCAAAATGTATTTCCTCAACAATTTTCTCTGACACTGTAACCATGTAGCCATAAAAAAAACTACATGAATGGATGATTTCAAGTAACAGTTTACTTTTTAAGTCGTTATATAAGCTGATGTTTGTTGTACTTCACTGTACCGGCATAAGCTTTCACAGAAAACTTATTTTTCTGTTGTCATACTAATAGCTTTGACTGATGGTGTGAGAAGAGATTAGAATGTCAAATGAGTCATGATCATTAAGATGCAAAAAGAGCATCATGTAACAATGAGTAAGACTATCGATTAGTCAATCCAAACAAATCTTGCTACTAGCGCTGAGTATTAAGTATCTCAGATCAAGACACTGGAATTACTTAGTCACATTTCTACTTGCGCTTGCTGGTAAATCACAACATTTGAATCTTACAACTCAATGGTTTGGCAGCGTTTTGTTTTCGGAGGAGGCAGTTCAAGCAAGCAGGCACTCAGATCCCTGATTGGACTTGCAAATCTAAAAGGCTGGAAGACATTTGTCGTGTGTGATATGTAAAACAACTGAAGTAATGGTTGGTCACGAAAAACAATGAAATAAACACATGTTGGATAAGTGAATACATAGAGGAGGCAGAGAGTTGGACATATTCAGGATGAGAGTGATTGTGATTATGCTAAATTCCCCTTCAACACCTAAATGAGGAAGGTTAGACAAAGTTAGTACACTTCCAGTGATACAAGAGCCTGACCGATGCATCCAGAGATTTTAACCTGCAGTGCTGGTGTGATGGAAATCTTAGGTATAGAAACAAGTGTTTGTAGCTTGTTGCTACAAAGCTGCTCACAGCAGCGGGGTCGAAACCTTCATGCTCTGTGAAGAATGTTTATTTCTTTTAAGTTTAAATATGCATCTATATGCTAATTTTTATTTGCTAAATAAAGTAACTTTTTATTACAATTAATCACTAATATTTCTATTTATCTCTGATTGGTGGAAAAATTAAGTTGTTTCCATTTACAGCAGTAAATATAATAAAGCTTATGTTACATAATATTACATAAACAATCAATGCAAGAGTCGACTTTTTAAACAAAATCTGTTAATTTTATTTTTATTTAATCTCATTTTATCCTCTCCCACCTAGAGCAGGCAGGGAACACTGTGAAGGTCATGTTCTTTGACTTCTCCAGTGCTTTCAACACCATCCAGCCTGCACTACTGAGAGGTAAGCTGGAGGGAGCCG
>JAUYWH010000006.1:16885689-16903262 GCA_034779795.1 Ctenopoma multispine | reverse complement strand
TCTGTACTTTATGTCCTGAGCTGTGGTAACACACAAATTTCCCCGCTGTGGGATCAATAAAGTTCTATCTTATCTTAACCATCAACTTTCCTGTCATAGTTGAAGCCTGCATTCTTACACTGTACACTTCCAGCATTACATTGTTTAGCTATTAAACGGACAGTAACCCTAATTACCTTCTCTCTCCAGACAACATAGACCTGTGTGCTGTGTCATCTGTTCTTTTTGTACATTAGCGTGACCTCTAGAGGATTAGTAAGAGACCCCTACCTCAACAGGGTCACTGGAACACTGCCTAATGAGATACGCACGTGCATAAACAGTATACTCGCATAGAAAGTGATAGGGAGGTAATGCATATCTTGACAGCTTCTCTCTAGACCCAACTAGCCAATTACTGTCTGTGTAGTGAAGCTCTTCGTGGTAAAAAAAAAAAAAAAATGCAGTTCTGGTAGGAACTGAGAATTTTTTTTTCCTCTTTTGCAAAAGCTTTGTGTAATTTTCAATTTCTATTTTCACCTTTAGAAAATAGTTATTATAAGTTGTCAGTACACAGCCGAATGTGTAATATGAATATTTCAGGCTATTGATAAATTAAAGTTGTCATTTCCTGTACACTGAATATTTCATAAAACATAATGCCATACTGTCACATACTGTAGCTGAATCAACAGCTGTAATACTTCAGTTAACAGAAAATTGTATTCTATTGTTCATCACTAGGAGAGCTCCAGCACCATTAAGCATGTGCGTAGAGGGGAATCCTTTTGTCCATGTCCATTTTCCTACTCTCTGTGATGAATTACCGACAGCCCTCTTTACACAGGGTAAAACACCGTGGTTCACAACAGTTTGAGACAGATAAGCAGTTTTTAACACTCATAATAAAGGCTACATCATTAGAAAAAGGGACATGAAGAAAGTTAAGAGTGGAGATGCACCAGAATAACTTTTGCACAAGGGGGGAGCCATTTCTGCAGTGTCGTTTCTATGTTTTAAAAACCACTGGTGGCAACACGCAGGATGTATGGCTTACTAGGATAAAAAATACATATTAATGTACACATTATATATGCACACCATTTTATGGTAATTCAAACACAGATATTCTAATCTGAACTGACCACTGAGAGACATTTCCATACTAGTTTAGTATTCCAATCTTATATTACTGGAAAAAAAAACTGAGTAAATAACAATAGTATAACAGGTCAGCTCCACATGGGCTGTACTCTAAAAGCAAAAAGCAACTAATCTCAAAGCCAGTTCTGCAGTCCTTCATTCAGTGCCAACACCACAGAACCAATGAAACAGTGGTCTAAAGAATGGGGGTGGGTTGGAGAAAAGAGTCTTCTGGGTACGCTGCATGCCCAAAACTTCTGCATCACCAAAAAAATTCATTTCTGTTTTATTTGGAAGTGATTGTTTGTACTAGTGAAGATTAGGCCGAGAGAAGAGAGCGTGGCAAAGTTCATCAATAATCTGATTTGATTAAATATCCCCAGTGAGGGACATGGGTTATTGTATCAGAAATAAATGGATAAGAACAGAATCAAAAGAGAATACTGAAACCAAATAAGTAGTTGCAGCCACAGATTTTTATATTTAAAAAGAAAAAAGGGAAACTTACAGTTTATTCAAAGATTAGTTCATCCGTGCAATTTGCTTTAATTGCACGGGTGAATTGTTCCTTGTGAATGGGTGAAGTGGTCACACAGTCAGTCACTGTGATTAAATATGATATAGCCAAGGTAAACAACTTGTACAGCTTCACCAGAAGCATTAATAAAATACAAATATACTGTATGTCAACGCAGACTTACACTCTTTACTTTCATGTAACTCATTGTTTTATGTGAGACAATATAATACAAATCCAAGCAAATCACTACAGGTGTATTCCATTCAAACAATGCTACAAATGTTTAATGTTACAGGATAATGGTGGTGGCCTAGATCCCCTTTGAAAACTACAAACAAAAGAAACTAAAATTGTCAGAAAGAACACTTTCTCAAGACATCCCAACTCATAGCAGGAGCAACCCTCTGTATTCTCAGAGAATACAGTGATGAAAGTCTAAGTTTCTCCTTTATGTACTTTATGTTGACTGTAGTCTTGTTTGTGTTTTGTGTTACTGTTCCGCTATGCAAATCATTGCCCTTTGGGTACAATAAAGCCGTGATTTATTGGTTGTCTGTTCAGGTAGAACTGTGCACGTGTGTAAACTTTAGTATTCACACTATCAAATGTACAAATGCAGCCAGAATGTCCTCGTCTTTATTCGTCTCCTGAATGCTGCACATTTTTCTCAAGTATTTGAGTACAAGGAGTTTCTTTAACCTATTAACAAGGAAAGGCTACTAAGGTTGCATTCCTATTTGCAGAAGAGACCTGAGGGAGTAGCTACATGTGGAGCAGCGGCTACACTAATTCACACACTGGCACCTGGGAGCTGCCCAGTGTTGTCACAATGTTATGCAGTAGCTCTGCTGAGGGATCCAAGTGCACCTTCCCAGCGAGTCTCACCAGTTAAAAGACAGCATTGCCGTCTGAGCAACATATTCCTATGCTACAAATAACATCATTTTATACAAATGCTAATTAATGTTTCAGTGACAAAGCTGAAATAGTTTTGGCTTAATAAAAAGACAGTGTCCAGCTGAAATTTTTTTTATTATTAATTAATAGATAATTTGACACAACATGTTAATTCTATTTCAGTGGCAGAGGCAATGTGATTGTTTCAACCAACTACAAAATCTTTTTTTCTCTTTAAATTTACTAATTTAGACATGTGAGATAAAAGCCAAATAGAGAATGAAATCTGCTGCTGTATTTTGGATCATCTGGAATGGGTTAACTGAGCATGACGCCATCCCTGTCAGGGCAGTGCAGTAGTCAGGACGTGAAAACGCAAATGTCTGAACAAGGAGCTGGGCAGCATATTCAGAGAGGTAAGATCTGATTTTTATGATGCATGCCTGAGCTGGGTATGCAGGTTAGCTGGTCTGACAGCAACTTAAGGAGGAGAAGAAGGAGAAGGAGAAGGAGGAGGAAGAGGAAGAAGAAGCATCTTCTATTCCATCAGCTCCAACTCCAGTATGATCCACTCAGTCTCAGCATGAGTTTCACGTTTGACACGAGAGACTATACTGTAGGTCTCCATCAAAACAATCTGAGTTTCCAATGCAGTGACTTAAGCTCATGCTAACAGCCTTTGATTCTGTATCTGATCACTCAGCACCTTATGTTAGTAAGGCAGTCCTATAATTCCACGAAAACACACCTCAATAGAATTATCTATTAGATATGTATTCTTGGTGAATGATCTTCAATACAGTTTTAAACTTTAATGTACTTTTTCTTTGTTGTATCTAAACATATTTTATCATATCTAGTAGTTAGAGTCCAGTCTAAAAAAAAACAAACCACCCCATTTATTCCTTTGTGTCCTTGTCTCATATTCATGCTTTTTCCCCCTCTTTCAGCCCAATGACAATCTACTAGAAGGGCATATTTGATGCATTACTTGTTGGGAGTAAATCAAATCTGAAAAGGCTGAAGTAACTTTGAAGATATAAACTTGATAGAGTTGAAGATCGAAAAGTACCACTGGCCAAGTTTGCCTGGATTCTTGACACTTTAGCGATTCAGTCAGTATGAGCTGTGTGCATTTGCAAAAGAGTGAAAAACTGGCCAATAAATGGGCCGCATCAAGGAGGATTGATAACTTTCAGCCCATACACAGGGTAAACATAAGTAATAGTGGTTGCAGTGTACATCAGTGGATCTCAGAGTTGGACTTTAATCTCAACAGTTATTATAATAAGAGACAACTGATGTGCTTGTAGTTTTCTGTAGGCTATAATGTAAAACTAATTATATACATAAGGACTGGTGTAAACAATGACAAACTAATGGCGTCTCTCTACAGCCACAGAGTCCAAAAGCAAGCAAGGGCAGAAAGCAGGAGAGAGTCCAGAGAAAAGGTTAATTGCGTTTTCGGTAGTTACAGAAAAAAAAAAACCCAGAGCAATAGGTAAAGTGATGCCACAGGTAATGATTTCTTTATAGTGGTCCAGTGAGTGGCCCTCAACGTAATGCAATATAGCAACTCTATCATAAATTCTACCCGTGGAAGGTTATAATTTCTCAGCTTTTACGTTCCATCCAAAGTATTTTTAAAAATCATGATGTGGGGAGCAGAGACACAGGTAAAGGGCAGGAGATATTGGGGAATGCTAGAAAGCTATTGTTGGTTAGTTTTGATGTAACAATGATTTAGAGAAATAATTTTCAACTTGCTACCAAGAATGTGTTGTTAACTTCCCTGCTGATACACAATGGCCATCACTGTATTATCACAAGGTCAGGTCACATCTAGCAAAATACCAGAGGATTCAACTAAATCTGAAACTTTTTCCCACAAATATGAAATAATTGTTCATTTGTTGTTAATTATTGTGGCCATCATATGTCAACAAACTGTCTGTAATTATGTGTACAGGACAAATGGGTTTACTGGCACTTTAGTTGTTCATAAGTTTAAAACGTACCACAATAAGACAACAGATTGTAAAGAGCCCATTATGATCTACATATGACAAGTGTATTAAAAAAGGGGACTAGATAAAACTGTGAGAAAGGTGTTTAGTTGAACAGTGAGTATTAGAAAAAATGTGATAAAAAAAACTGATTTAAAAAAATGATGCATTTGATGATACAAGACAACTAAGTCAACAAAAACAGATAAACCAGTTTCAGAAGCAAGCTGACAGATCACTCAGGAGCACTGTGAAAATCATTAGATGTGCTGTGTTGTTTCTTTTACAAAGTAGTTGATTCTCCTTTTGATCAGCCTCTCTGTATTCTGGTAGCTTAGAGAAAAGAAGGCAACAAAGGGCATCAGTCCATCAGAGAAGAGAGATGACCTTGCTATGGGAGGAAATATCTTCTGTTCTGCTGTTGGTAAAACTATCCTTTCTCCCTCCATCAAAACATGGTAAGAATGTAAATAGATAACGAGCAGCGTTTTAAAAAATAATACATTCATATGCAAAACATCCTAGTAAAAGAAATCTGCATAGCGGCACAGTGACATAAATGTTAAGACTCACTGACATACTTTTGACCGATTTCAGCCTCCAGCTCTACTTATCCATCAAAGACACGATATTGGTACATTTGTGTTTTAAGTAAAATGTATTCCTGTCGTCTTAACAGGTTCTTTGTATTTGCTATGTTTCATAACGGCCTAGTGTTTCTGGTCGGTTTTAGATCTCACTTTTGACACCCAGTGCTAGTGCAGGAAAACAGCATATATTTTATGTAGCAAGGCCAGAGTAAGGATGTAAAGGTTGGGGTAGTGGATGGATTCAGGATGCATCCAGTGCTGATGTTCTGTGTGTGAAGAAAAAAAAAGAAAAAGTGTAAAAATAGTTGAAACTTTCCTAAAACTATCTGAAATCCAACACAGATCACTGTTTATTATTTAAATAACTATATTATTCTCCACAAACTCCCAGAAAATGCCATACTGAAAAGTTAACAGTTAAACAGACAATGAAAACTCTATCATAGTTTTATTGTGTAATTATTTTTTCAATTAAGTGTGAGCTGCAGGAAAACTGCTTTTTCACATAAAGCAATCCACACTCTCTGGAGCTGGTCATTATTAAAACAAAAGCATAAATGGAACATAGAACAAGACACAAACAAATTCACAACTGTGATTCACAACATAGAGGAGCTGAGACTTATTAGTCTGATCACATTCAAAGTAAAAAGAGTCTCTTAAAAATATCAGCTAAATGAAAACCACATTACAAATAGATACATTTGCTCAGTGGCCAACATTGTGGCTCCATTGTGGTTCTCTTGTTGCCTCACAAGACTTACACACAGACACAGAGCGAGAGACACTTTGCCACTGATATTACAGCCTAGAGGCAACTCTGAGCTTTTGAAACTTTACATTTCATATTTCAGGAAAAAAAAAAATGGCATAAACTTCTACACTCAAACTAGTCTCGAGTAATTTCATCTATGGTTGCTGGTTCAAAAAAAAAAAAAAAAAAAAACACTAAAAAAAAAACTTCAGTGATAGGCTCTCTAGAAAGTAGGCCAAATTTAATTGAATCAGAATAGGAAAAAGGTTTTTAATTTGTTCATCTTGAGGCAAAGCATGATCGGTACAAATTATTTAATTAGCAGTGACTGCCATAGTGAAGTATGCCTACATGACTTGCTTAATAATTTTGATTTACCTTAACAGTAAGCCTGAAATTAGCACTAAACATCCTACGTTTGCTTTTCTCTGTCTCTTCTTAAAATATCACCCAGTCTGAGCCAATTTATTTTTGACTAGGCTTATGTGAGAACCAGATGTAATGAGCAGGAGCTATAGTGAAGCTGGAACGTCGTTGCCATGGCATATTAGATAAGGAGCAGGCAGGAAACTATTTATTTTCCATTTTCAGCTTCAAAGTTTACTTTAAGTCCAGATTTTATGAAACAGCACAACTACAGGACTTTAACTGACTTTTGCAGCTCAAACTACTCGGGCCTCTAGAAGTCTTGGACATCTTATTTCAACTGCATATAGATGTATTTTCAGCTTCACACAACTCAGTCAATTTCAAATAACAGTTTATGGTCCGTCACTAGATCAAACTAAAGTTGTTAAAAGTTACATACAAAGTCACCACCAGCACTAAATAACTGCTGTTACTTAAATACATCAAAGCCGTGTGATACTGACAAAATTAATGCACATCTCCTTAGCCAACTAGAATTAAGCTTGCACCCAGGAACATCTACAAGAGGGTTGCGATACCAAAAATCTGTATTCTAAATGTTTTATCTAATATTCTCTTCTAACCTCAGAGCGAGTGGAATGAAACCAAACCCTCTAAATTTAATAGTAATAAAGGTTACGCTTTAGTGTGTCTGTGCAAACCGTACTTGTATGCATAAGTACTTGTGTGTAGTTACTGTTTACTATATTAGCATAAACCGTAAGTCTGCAGCATTCTTACAGTGACTTTTAGCCTCACATTAAACAAACATCCATAAATCCCAGTGCCCTTTAATACAGGAGCATTTGCGGCTTTGACTTTACCACATGTACGGTGTATAGTGAATCTTGTTTAGCTCCATAGTCCATCTCCATAGTGATAAGAGAAGCAGTAAAGTCACCTAAGGCAGTGAAAGATGAGGGCAACCTTAATGAGCACAAAAAGTAGCCACTGCGCTGTTAGTGGTAATGTTTCCCATCTGTATTCCCTACACATTATCACCCTCAGTTCATATCTTTCCACACACACACACACACAGTTATTCCCCAGGCTGCAGAAGATCAAATCCTGCTGTAAAAGTGATGGATTACACAGAAAACACTTACAAATTTTCTCAGTAATGACAAAAGAAGACTGAACTGTGATATGCATTATAAACTCGTAACAAGGTAAGCGTGACACTGGACTCAGTTACTGAAAATAAGGGCACTGTCCTTGAAAACCCAAATCTTAGCTTTCTGCCAGGTCATGAAGTAGAGGTTTGGCTTCATGACATTGCTCATCACCCTCTGACCTCTGAGCTGTCCGGGCCACCAAAACAAGAAACAGGATATCTGTGCATTACACAGCCAAACTAAACTGTACTGAAGGGAGCTGAGTTTAAGCTGAAAGCACAAGTACAACTCTCTTAAACAAATTAAGTATCTAGTGTTGCTGATTCAGCCAAATTTTTAAACTCAAGGTTTGCCAACAAGGCTGCTGAGAAACACTTTGATGCAGGGTTTTCACTCTACCCTTGTGAAATGTTGACTGGAAGAGTAACTGAAGCTAAATCTGCTGGAAAAAAAGAAAAAGAAAACGCTTATGCTCCATGCTTTCGGAAAGATAAGTGTTCAAACAAGTAGGATTCTACCAAAATTAAATAAAAAGATACTGACAAAAAATGTAAATGTCAAGACCTATCTCCAAGGCCCTGTAGTAAGTGACTTCACCCTCAGTTTATCCAGTGCAGTTGCCCAGTGACCACTAGTAAAGGACTTGTGTGCTCTTCTATTCCCAAAGATACAAGCCAACTCCTGTCACAGGTTAATCAAGGCAAAATTTCAAACATGGCCTTTGACAATAGGCAAGGGTTGATGACTAAAACTGGTACCTGATCAATTACAGAATAGGGTTACATGCTACAAAAGCACTGGTGTAGAAAGTGTAAAAGCCTCTTCAGCAGAGAAAACTAGGCATAACTAGTAGCTGCATATCCCATACTCATAAATGTATATTTTGCAATCCAATTCATTTCGAAATATGAACACCCCTAATCAATAAAACTGCATTTTGTGCTGCATATATAGTCTTATATGCAGAACTTTTATAAAGTCACCGGATTGTCAAAACATCAGTTTTTGATGGCACACAAGATGTGTTTCATATTTAAACAGCAACTCCTATTGACACAATATTTATTTTAATTTAGTGTTGCACCCTTTGTCGCAGACATTATCCTAAAGCCACAACTCATGGTTTCTCCCTCTAAGTCTGTAATACTGTTTGCAAAACACAATGTCAAAGTCACTGCCAGGCAAGCTAAGACAGCACACAGCAAAGCGCGCACGCGCACGCACACGCGCACACGCGCGCACACGCGCACACCACTGCTTATGTATGCCGCAAAGTACTTTTAGCTAAAATTGCCTCTGCTACACACTTGCAATAGTTGGCAACAGAGTGATGTTAAAGAAGGAAAAAGGAGAGAGCAGAGAGATATGCATGAATGAAAAGACTGAGAAGGGCAAAGGAGAAAGGAGTTGTAGGAGAAGGGTGTGGGTAACTCAACAAATTGGATATCCAATTAGATTATGAGCTTGGACATGCCTTTTTGTGCACTCAGGCCCTCTCCGGTTTGTCTCATTCTCCGTTTCAGTCCCCGTCACACCTGACTAAAAGACAATAATGTGAGAGCCTAGTGTGCATTTGGCCACAATGAAACACTTTATCCTTGGCCGCCTTCCACTTTGCACTCAAGTAGCACAGCCAAACACATACAAAGAAATATGCACACTGCTGGCAAAGTGTCAGGTGCTCTAAGAAAACAGAATACACATAAGAAATGATGTTGCAAGTCGATCTCCTTTGCTGTTATCTCTCAATTTTCATTGTTCAACCACTGTAGTACAAGGTGTACCAAGTTGCAACGTGCCTGATCAAACACCAAATCTAACAGACAAAGACATACTGTCATTGCATACTATACAAAATAACTTAAAAATAACTGTCAGACAATTCTTGAGGCAATGCATGGTCTGCAGATACTTCAAAGTGTGTGGTAAGCGTAGAGCTTCACTGAAGAAAACTTAAAAACATAACAGCACTTTTTCTTGGCATCATTCATCCACTTTTGCCATAGTGGGTTGCTTCCCTGAGAATTGGATCAACTTGCATAGATATTACCAAACATGCCACAGCACACACACATACACACCAAAAAAAAAAAAAAAAAAAAAAAAACATGAAACAACTGTTTTTGTAAGGCACCAGAGTGAGACAAGGCAGAAAGAAAAGCGATCAGCACTGCTGGGAAAACCAAAAAAAATATGTGTAATAGTGAAATCAATCAGGCTGAAAAAAGCAAAGTTTATGTCCATAGCTACGTGTATGTATTCCTAGAAGAATTACCTCAAACAGCAGGACTGTAGCTGGTCAAATTATTACACTTATATCAATTCTAAATCATTATTTCTAACTTTGTCAATGACTATTTCCTTTTCATTTTGCTAAATTTCTTATTCAAATTACATGTATGTTTGAAAAGAAGAAAATTTCGAAGTAACCCCAAACTTTTGAGTGGTAGAGTGTGACGTCTCCACACTTCACCTTACTGTGATAAACTTTCCAGTAGTGTCAGCACTGGAACAAAACAAGTCTTACGGAAGTTTGAAGTACAAACACAGGTTACCACTGAGAAAGTCCTCACATTGTAACATGTATGATATAAATGAGGTGCATCATGTTTGACATGAAGGTTGTGGGCTGCCTGAGGCAAAGACACTTTCAGGAGTATTTCAAAGCCACGCGTTTTGGTTTGGACAAAAGGGTTGACATCTAGAACTGCTTACTCAACAAAAACATTATCTAAAATGAGAATATTATTAATAGGCCAATGAATCTGTCATGAGAAAACTGATAAAGGGAATATAAAAGAGGCTGACACAGACATTTATGCAATTCATTTACCAGCTATGCTTAATCAATATTTATACCAAAGGAGGAAACTGATCTCCATTTCGGACCTGAAAAGCAGACTGACCGACTATACTGACAAATAAAAACATACTCAACTCAATAAGTAATGACGCATCAATCTAGTAGTTTATAAAAACTGAATCATCTCATGCTGGCATCTCCCTGTGATGCTTACTGGACCCCTATCTCCCCAGCAAACCGCAAATACTTTTCCTGTTCTTTTTGATGTGTCTGCCAATACAATAACAGAGCATGTAGTCACAAAGAGGAACAAAATGCATTCTATGCCAAATAAGACACACTCACAGATTGAAAATAGCCTCACAGGTAGAAATGAAACCCCCATGACAGAATCACACAGAGACAAAAACAATTGTTCTCGATGATACACTCTCACTCCCAATCCCATGAACGCGCGCACACACACACACACACACACACAAATGTGCAGGCATACAGTGATTGAGCCAGGAAGACACAGGAGGGATTTGCCCAAACGAGCTGCATATGAAAGATGAGTGTGGAGTGTAATCCCTGCAGAAGGTAAATAGACTGGGGAGGTTTTATATAGAAGCCAGGGAGCAGAGCTGAGAGTGTCACCTCCCGCTGCGGCTTTGAAGACTGGGGTTGGAGAGCGCAGAGCCAGATAGGACAGGGAGAGTAGGGAGAAAGCATCAGTTTTTTTTTGGTTTGGTCTTTTGGGCTGTTATATCAGTCTCCCTGCCTGCCTGCTTCTCAGTCTGTACATTTTTTTTCCTTCGTCTGTCTTGTTCTATTTTCCTCTGTCTCTTTTTCTGTAGTGTTCTCTGACTGACTTTTTCTCTATGAAGATAAAGATGAATCTTTAATGATCGTCTGTGAAAACTTTTCCAGAAGTCACAGAATAAAGCAGGGGGGAAATACAAACACGAAAACAGAGTACAAGGGATTGAGATTATATAAAGTTATCTGAACTGTCATGAAAACCTTGTAAAACCAAAATATTTTTCCAAAACTTGTCAGAATCTAAGAAAGGCAGCCAGTTCCCTGCAGTTCATTTAGGACACCCTGCAAAAAAAAAAATCTGGAAAGAGTCAACAAGCCACTGGAGTGGTGGACAAAAACAAGAAGCTTTATTTGAAATGAAAACGGCGGCACATAGGTATTAGAGTGTTGGAAAACTAAATGACACTGATAACTCCCAGAAGTTGCACAATAGTCACACCTTGGTCATGTTTACTTTTCAAAAGTCTGCCAGACGTTATCAACGTGACACAGGACAAGTACCTAACATTGGTGAAGGCAGCTATCTCTAGAGAGCGCTCAGGCTCTATCATTTATAGGATGACGCTTTTATTTCACCGTCAGTTTTTGATTGATCACTTCCTCTGAACAGAAATGATGCCCTGTCAGTGACCAAACCTTCTGGCAGAATTTAATTTTAGAACAGACATTTAATATCGCTTCTCAGTCACAGGTGGCGACACAGTCACCTACACTGCTGGTTCACTTCACGACTTGTTTGTTAGTTGCTCCAGACTTGACATTGTTACTGGAGTTGAAGGGATTTCCAGTGTTTGTAGAAGTTTATTATCTCTAGACATCGACATTCCCCTTAAATTTCTGTAGTTCAGTTCAGAACATAACATAATACCTCTAATACTAATGACTGAATTCCCCATCACCTTCAGCTCTACATCAAGATTAACCCTCAGGCAGACGTTGCAGATTTGCAACAGTTATAAACTAACTTTCTGATTACTCCACATAAATATGTTTTATTATTTAATTTTAATGTACTACCCCATATGGTAATTCTCTCCAAATATCAGATTTTCCCTGTTACTAAAAGTTAATATGAGCCTGAAAGGGTTAATGAGAGTATAGGCCAACATGCTAAGAGGTACTGTAGCTGCGTAACATTAACATGTTAAACGATAACCATGTTTACATGTCTGGTGGCATGGTGGTGTAGTGGTTAGCCTCACGGCAAGAAGGTTCTAAGGATCAGGCTCTAATCCATGGCTCCAGCTAGCGTGGGTGCCTTTCTGTTGGTTTCATGTTCTATATGTGTCTTGGTTCTCTCCAGGTACTCCAGCTTCCTACTAGAAATAACTTAGTTGATTGCGGTAAATTGGGTACTCTAAATTGTAAATAGGATGTGAATGGTTGTCTGTGCCTATATGTCGGCCTTGTGATAGACTGGAAACTTGTCCAGAGTGTACCCCCCATGTCACCCCATGAAAACTGGGACAGGCTCCAGCCGTTGGAATAAAAGATGGATGAACCTAAAAATGCCAATGGCTATGTACTTTTACTTCAATCATATAAAGACCTAGTGCCTACTCAAACATCTGTACTATTATACTAATCTACAAGAAATTCATTGTGCATGTCATGTGGCTTCAACGGCACTTTGTTAATGCATCTCTTATAAGTCTGTCACTCAGCATCTTACTTTCATCTCTTTATCTCTCTTTACACTCTCTCCCTCCCTCCACCTCAAGCAAGAGCTCTTCTCACCGCACTCATCAGCCTCCACATCTACCTCCCTCTGCCCCTTCCTCCCTTCATCTCCCACGTTGTCATCCTCCACCCCATCCTATCTCTTACTCTGTCAGCAGCGAGATCAAAAGAATCAACACACGGGGTATTTAACCCCTTACTAGTCCTGCTCATCAGCACCTTCTCAAGTCCTGCTGTCAAACAGAGGTCGATACTCATACAGACAGAATCCTACGTATGACTCAGAGAAGTGAGGCAATACACAGTACATATGGTAGCAGATTGTACATGCCAAGTAAAAGATGATGTGATGCGAACACTAAGATAGTAAATCCTTAAGTCAGTTTTAATTACTACAACATCGGCATTTTTCCTTTCTTTAGGAAAATTATTTAAGCTCTACCACTATATTTAGCTTGTTTCATCAGCTATTATTCCTGGCAACAGACCATTATAGCTGTTTTATATAGCTCTTTTCTAAAAAGCAGCATTTTTAAAAGTGGTTGTAGTATACAGGAGTATCCCCTTTCCTTAATTTGAAAAGAGATATAGAAAACTAAGTTTAGTTAAATGTCAGATCAGAGGGATGAGTTTGTTAAAACAAGTGTGTGTACATAACCTACATGGAATATCTGAATCTAAATACATGTATTAAATGGAAAAGGCTGTTTTATTTCTAATTCGCTTCCTGTGACTTTAAATACATTAGAGAATATACTGCAATTATTCCACAAAAATACTTATATATGCACACTCACTTTTTAAACTGTGATGGCAGCGTACGTACACACTGTTCAAAAACATAACAGCAAAATTCTCATATTCTGCATATCTACAATATGTACACACGTACACACACACACACACACACACACACGGAGGAAACCCTAAGCCTGCAAGCAAAGATAGAAAGAGAACAGGTTGTTGGCCTTTAAAATGCAAAAAGTGCTGATGCTTGCCATCGATTGATATCTTTCATCTGTTCGATGGGATGAACGCATGCATAATCACAATTACAGAGGCCTCTGATCTTTAATCTACAGCCTATTCATTTTAGTCGATGCCTTTCATTTATATTCATTAGCTCTTTGAAGCTGAAAAGACAGATTTCCTTTCACACTGCTGAGGTCAGATGCCGCTTGCTGTCACAAAACCTTTGTACTCGAGTGTCATTTTCTTTCTCTATGTATCCATTCATCCATCCATAAAATCCATATTCCGGAAAGTTACCTTGGCCTTTGAGGCTATTGTACCAAACATTCAACCTAAACTTCGGGGGGGGGAAATTGCTGCCTCATCAGTTCTCACAAATTCTCACTTCGAATGCTCCTGCTAGAACATTACTTCAGTTTCATAGTTGTTTCATCATAAAATGGGTCTCTAATATCCAAAGAGAGCAGAGGAGAGGCCATAAATTAGCACATTTATTACTCTTTCATCAGAGTTGCCAAAGTAAGCTTGTGTTCTAAAGTGAAGGGAAGCAGACAAGTCAGACAGACTATTTAGATGTTTCCCAAAAGAGGAGAAAAGGCTAAATGAAAGCCCTCAAGGTCTCACCACTAATTGACCTAACCTTTTGCAAACTATGTGTGAAAATACAAAATAGCTAGTAAAAAGGAAATTTTTTTTTACAATGGAATTGCACCTCATTCAGATAGAAAAAAAACAAGCCTGTGTTGCTTCTATATTTTAATCATATGCAAGAAATAAAATAAAAAATAAAAAATCAATGCATCAAACGATAGCATAAACATACAAAGTGACAAAATCAGCAAGCATGCCTGGTCTATCTTTGATAGTCTTTCACCTCAACCTTACCTCAGGTATGCCATATTTTTATGTGCCGTTATAAAACATGACGAGTTACCAAGGTGACCCCATAAAAACACAATTACTGTAAGTCTGTTTTTGAATAAATGAGTTGACTTGCATTCTCCTGGACTCTATAACCCTTTCTCAAAGCCTTCTTGGCTACAGTGCTATGGGTAACTAATGTTGACAGATCTTTTTGGCAGTGATGACTGGGGCTGTTGATGAGATGGTATGGTGGTAAGTATGAGGAGAGACGCCTGCAGCTATGAGCAATGAAATTTATGAACAGAACTTCTCTTTTGCCAGCTGACAAAGTGTCTGTCTCATGTCTGAATTTAGATTAAGATATCTTAAATAGCTGGTATCACCCGCAGATGTGCATTTATCTTAGCTTAAAATATGTTTTCACCCATTACCACAGAGAAAAAAAACATAATGATGTGAACCAACTGATGGTAAAAACCATCATCAGTTTGACTGTTGGAAAAATAAATAAATAAATAGACCGTGATAGAGCAGCAATAGTGAAATCACTTAAGACTGAGGATAGTCTATTTTCTCACAAAAAAAAAAAAAAAAAAAAAAACTAGCAGTGAAACATAATGCACCAACATTTCCATCTTTCTAAATTATATTGACGCCTGATACCTATTCATCCTTTTGTCTTTTCTTTTTTTTTTTTTTACCCCATTCAAAACCTAGTTCCAACTCAACACTCATAACAGCACAGACAGAAGCTTGTTAGCCAGTTGCAGAAAATTTGTTATTTTCAGATTCACAAGTTGTCAAATCGTTTTTGTTAACACATTCACTACATCACCAATTAGGTAAAATCAGCAGGGGGTCGGGTGCAACTTGTTGTGGCAAGTGCAATTAATTACAACATCTAGCCAAAGCTTAACAATAGTCCATCATTTTAACCATCGCCAGTCGTGTCATCATGGTTCATTCACAAGTCATCTGTTGTGAATGACTGAAACCTGCATTATGCAAATCCTCTTCCTGTGAGTTGACAGCATCGGTGCTCGGAAGCACCCTGTGAGGTTTGATTGAAAATGTAATTACTGTTTTTCAGATTAATTTGTCAGTAAATTAGCCTCGACTATGTCACAAAAACACCGGCTGATTTTAATCATTTTTCAACATTAACCTTTTGGTTGTTAACAATCATGAATCTCCCCAGCTGAGCAATATACTGTGGAAGAATTAGTGATGTTTACTTCCCAAGTCTTAATGAGCCCCAAACTCATAAGCTTGCTAATATCTGTTTGGTAAAGGGTCAGAAATAAGGTTCCATTTGAATATGGTAACACAAACAGGGTGGTTTGTCAATAGAAATATCAAATGCCTTTCTATCAAAATAATAAAAAAAAAAAAAGAAAGTTCTCCGACTTAAACTGAACCGGTTCTCTCACAGATTACACAAATGCATCTCTGTTTAAAGTTAACTCCTCTAAAGCTCCTAAATTACTCTGAAGCCTGGTGACTTAATTACAGCTTTGAGTGTCCCTGAGGAACCGGTTGGTTCGTCATAAAATACAGAAAAATACAGAGAATCTTGCCTCACTTTAAGGCTGTAGGCATATACTCCCTAATATGTACCCTCTCCCATCCTTTGGTCCTAAGTTATTTTATTAATTTACACAGGTGGAGAATACATGTTTAAGCTTTGCAGGAAATTACAGTATGATTGATTGTGTTGACACGAATTCCTCCCTGCACTCAGCATAAGTAATTTATTTAGTCAGTTTTCATTGAATTTGGGGAAAAGAAATAAATTTACTAAACACAAAATATTTAAACAGACAAGTGCCAGGGCAAGAAAGCTTTTTGAATAAACCTCAAATGCACACTACTGTTCGTCATTTATGTGGCCTTGGCCAAGTGGCAGAGTTTTTTTTTAAATCTCAATCAGATTTTTTTTCCCATTACCTAGTTAAACATTCCCGCTGAATAAAAGAGGAAACACAACAGAGACGGACAAAAAAACAAAAAACACAAAAAACAAAAAAGAGACAGAGACTTAAGTTAGTTCAGGATAAAACACTGCAGGTCCTGGAAAGTCGATAAAGTTGCGTAACTCAATTTCCTCTAAGTCCAAGAACATCATGAAGATAATGGATTTTTTTGTCAAGGGAGCAGGGACTTGGTGGCGTAAGATGCCAGCTGCACAGAACACTTCACACATATACTGTAGTGCATAGAATTTAAGCAGAGATAAGGATGACTAAAATGTTTAAAAAGTAAAAGGGAATGAAATGTGTTTGAAGAAAAGAGAAACTGCGGAAGAGAGAAGGATGCCAGCTAAAGATAAAATGAAGAGGATGGAGGACAGAGGAATGGATATTTTAGCTGGAGGATAAAAGAAGACCCTAAGGGAAATACAGCAGGCATGGGGAAGGTTGAAAAGAAAAGAGTCTGTGAGAAGAAAATTGACCAAAGGAAGAACAGAAAGAGAAGGAAGGTGAAGTATTGAAAGGAAGAGAGTGAAGAAAGGACAAGTAATTTGACCGGTGCTTTGAATGGTATCCACAGGGAGCATTGAAGAGGGAGAGGAACTGATGCAGGGAAGGACAAGGAGAAAACAAAAGGAGATAATTATATAAAGGCATTCAAAGGTTAAATAATTTTGCTCGAGGACCCGGCATCACAGATGCACGTTCATCAAAAGAGAGAAAAACAAGCAGAGGGGGAACAACGGAAGGACAGAACAAAATATAAAGACAGAGGGAAGGAAGGAGGGAAAGGAGGGAATCAACGATAGTTTCACTGAAGGATTAAGGACCCTGAGGGCCATCCCAGAGGAAGGGAGAATGATCAGAGAGAAGCACTGACAGTTAGCTGAGATTTAAATTCTCACAAGTTTTACATGAATTACCAGGGTTTTTTTTCTTCCCCCCCCCCCCCCTTTTCCACATTTTGTCACATTACAGCCACAAACATGATTCAATTCTATTGGAATTCCACGTGAAAGACCAATACAAAGTGGTGTACACGTGAGAAGTGGAACGAAAATCATACAC
>JAUYWH010000006.1:16854645-16883189 GCA_034779795.1 Ctenopoma multispine | reverse complement strand
AATTAAAAACGAAAAAAAAATTAAATTAAAAAAAAAAAAAAAAAAAAAAAAAAAAGTTCCATTTCACACAAAGACCACAATTTCTGAAATTAATTAACCTCAAATTGTGCCAGTGCTGCAGCACAATTACCAGAGATAAAAGACTGTGGCTCTTTTCGCCAAACCCAAGTATGTGTGCAAAATGTGTGTCTGATAAAAAAAAAATCAGACACACAAATCTGATAAAAAGGGTAAGATAAAAATAGTTCCCATGTCAACATTCAGCAAAAAAACTCAAGGTTGGGATGGATAAATCAGAATGAAGTCACACGCAAGTTATTCATCTATAGTGACATGTAATGAACAAATCAAACAAAGTCAGGGTAAATTGTCCATTTCATTTCTAGTCTTTTATTTCAAAGGTGAAGTGGAGTCATTTTAATATTACCTCCCTTGATAAGTGATTTAAATACAGTCCAGAGCACATTATGTATGTGGGTCATTTTTCAGCTCCTTCCCAGTAACATTTATAGCTGAAGTAATATTTTTTTTCCAGCAACCTAATTGGTCTTTAGTTTTTTTAAATGTGACCTTTGTGAAAATAAATCAAGTCTAAAATATTTTTCCTCATCTGACAAATGGAAATATGCCAACAACATTGAGAGCAAATATGATAGACCCATTAAAGCTCATCAAATGGGCGGCTATAATGTTAATAGGACACAAGCTCTTCCCACCGCGTAAACAAGATCAATACATATGTACAAGTTGGTGTAAATCAACTTACAGAACTGCCAACTTCTATTGTTTTTAAAGTCAGATGCACAGTATCTGTTCTCATGCAAGCACAAGCTACAAATATGAAGCACACAGCAGCTACTATGATCTATATGAATGTGAAACTGTGCCTGTGTTAAACCAAATCAGCTGGCCACCCAACCAAACGTGGCCATGGAAAACATTACACTGCCAATAAGAGCTCATCATAAAGCCGCCGTGAGAAAAGAAGCCATCCATCAGAGCCCGATGACAGCTGGATAATTTAAACTGCAGCGCGCTGCAGGCTTGCGTGTGTGTGTGTATGACTGAAGTATGTGAGAGCATGCTCCTCATCTGTGTTTGTCTGTGAGAGTACTGGTCTACTACCGCTCAACCCCACAGCCACTGGCAGGTAATGAGAGCTTTATGTGTTTTCATTACTTTGTGCCAGACAACAGCATCACACTGAGAGCTGTTGGCAGAGACAGTGGCTTAAGGAATGGAGTCAAATCAGATTAAGGAGCTGAGATATATGGTACTACAGGTGAGCAGGCAGGCTAAGTCTTGCTCCTGCTCTGGGGAGCAACACACGCACACACATTCACATTGCAGCATCACAAAGTGTAAAAGCATGCCTACAGCTGTGTGTGCACACAAACACAATCACAGTTATTGATGTGCTGAAGGATGGCGAGTGAATGCATTAGCTCACATCATGGCTATCACTTTATTGAAATTCCAAAGTAGCTTTTGAAAAAGGCAAAAATGTAATATTTGATCTGTAATGATCTGTCGTTTTAGATTTTGTTAAAATCTCAGCCAAGGCCATTTGCCGACTTGGAAAAATATTAAGCTGCTTTTCAGTAACATCTGTTGTGTTTGAATGAATCTGAATTAACTGCACGCGTGTCGCCACTGATATGGCAAAGCTTTAGGGTCAACCATCCACAACAGGCCTAAAACAAGCAAAGGCACCAGCACAGAAAAAAAAAAACAGATGGCACAACATAACTCTGTGTCAGTAAAAGACAAGCAGTTGAGTAAGATGGTTTCAAACCTTTGAATACATTAGACCCACGATACACTGCCTGGCCTGATCAGCAATTCAGAGCCTACATCATATGGCTTCACACTTTGTCGCATTATTTACTTATTATTGAAAAATGCCAAAAAATATCCAGATTTCATTTGTCAATTTCGCTAATTAACACAATTTTAAATGTGTATGATTTTTGACAGCTGCAAGACAGATAGAGCGTGTTTGTTGTTCACAAGCTAAAGGGGGCCAATACACCAATATGATTCACTGTAAGTGGCATTGATTCACTCGCACTGACTCAGTTTCCACCTTCATGCCAATCGCTGTCCTTATGTTACTACAGTCGAATGAGTTTCACACAGTCACACTGAATCCAGGCATTAAAGCAAATACTGCAAACACAGTCAACAGAAAGATTGGATACAAGCAGGTGTGGTTTCCCTCTATAGGCAGCTGAGGAGACGACATGTCCACGTAAGTGTTCCAGCTCACACATTTTCCAAAACTCTGTGCTGTATGGCTCCATTCAATTTTTTGAACTGACAGTGACAAAAAGATAAAATGAGACTAAAAAAGAAAAAGAAAAGAAACAGGAGTTTTAATCAGTCAGGATCTGAGTATGAGCTTTGACACCAACACAGAGTCTTTTATTGCTACAGTCGACGTCTGCACCATCAGTTCATTCATTGTCTGAGACAAATAAACATCGGTTGCATAAATATTTATACTCCGTTTGAGTGCATCCTAGTTTATCTACTCTTTCACTGCATATTGACTAGAGATGTCATTGCAAAAGAAAAAGAAAAAACTCAAGCTCTTTGATTCATAAAGTGTCTCCAGAATCTTTGCCAAATTGAGATTAGAGTAGTTGGCACAGATGCACACAATGAACAAGCATCAACAAACACATTCAGCATGCATTCACACAAGAATCACATTGTGTCTGCATGTCAAAAACTTTGGAAGACTCAACAGCGTAACCTCAATCAGTCATGGTGTAAACACAGCCTCAAAGACATGTTGTTCAGTCAATACAGGAAGAGGAGAAAGTGAGAAAAGGCAATGAGAAGCGATAAACGGGGGGGTTAAAGAGCGAGAAAGTGAGACCAAAGATATGGGATTTAAAAAAATGACAGTGTAATAGAAGGCAAGTGCCTTCTGACAGTACAAAATGTAATGCTGCTGCCTCTAGACTCGTATTTATCCCTGATGAGTGTGGCCTGAATCCCACCACCTTCATCTGATTTTTGCTACAGGCAAAGTATAAAAAAAAAAAAAGGAAATATCATGGATTGAATTTATCACTCTTCCTTGCAATAAGAAAAAGGCAAAGGCTAGGTCAGGAACAAATGGTGCAGTGGGAGCCACAGGAATTATTAGTAGTAAATTATGAATGTGGGACTGCAGAGACTGAAAATTGGTCCAATAAAGGAGCAGCAGAATGAAGCTAAGTGATGAGCACTGGTGGCAGGAGAACAAGCTGTGGCATTATTGGGAGTAATAGAAACAACTGAAGTTACTCCTGGAGTACGCATCATATAGTCAGTTTATTAAAACTTAATAGCTAAATGTTTTGTTTTAATGGCCAATATGTTTTAAAGATGCACACAGTCGATGCTGAACGGAACAGGTGCTACAGGTAATAGAAACAGAAGAATACGACAAGGCAACAATATTTTCATAGCCGTTCCTCCCCAGCTTATTTTGATCTCGTCTTGATTCTTCTTCACTCAGAGTAAAGAACTTCCACATTGATGATAATGGTCTGCTTGGTTTTAGTTGCCTGGGATGTTGGTTAAACAGTATCATTTACATGGCTGTGTTAGTATATAGTCAAGTCACTTATTTAACTGGATGTTTAAAAGGTTCATAAGTTTAAAATATTGGCTTGAAATTTCTCTGCCACCTTTAATTTTAGGATCTTCTACTTTGATTTTGCTAATGATCATAGAGGTAAGGTCATGTCAACATAGAGAAAATAATTCACTGTAGTTATGGGATTTAATGACCTTGTTATGTTAAATAAGCCTAAATAATAATACATGAATAGTGTGTCGTGCCTTTTTAAGATATAACTATTGGAGAAACTAAAAGCAAGTCACAAAGTATTCTTGTATCATGTCAGCCTTTATCTGCGTCTCTTTCTGGCTGTCTCTTCTTCTCAACAATCAGGTCAGTCACGGTGTCTCGCCAACGCGCATGTGCTCCCACAAATCCTGCTCTCACACGACTTGCAACCTGACTATGCAAGAAAAGCCGCATGAGGCTCGGGAAGATGAGGAGGGTAAAAAAAATAAAAAATAAAAAAAGGGGGGGTAATGAGGAAAGGGGAAAATATGCTGCATTGCTCGCCATCTTCGAGGACGTCCACAGCACAGGCACGTTATCTTGAAAAAGAGATGGAGGGCAACGAAATGAAGAACGTAATTAAACAGATTGTGGTGTTTCCAACAAGAAGGGCTTGTTGGCAACACCACAATCCCCTGAGACTATCATCTATTTTTGCAGCCTGACGAGCATGTTCTTTCACTGCGATGTGCGTCAGGGCAGGGGGAGACACAGTGAACTCAGTGAATCAGCGCCATCTCTCTCTCTCTCTCTCTCTCTCTCTGAATCTCTTTCCTTCACTATCTCCCACTTTCTCTCTCACACACACGCGAGCGCGCATATTCATCTCCCCATGGATGCCATGTCACAGACTTGAAAAGAGGAGCATTTGCATTTCTCTTCCCCTGTGTTTCCAAACTCACATGCTGATTCACGTGACAGCGAGTGCGTGCGTGTGTGTGTGATCCTGCCTGTGTGTTTGTTAGTGTGCGACTATGATGGCGTACAGTATACAGCTGCAGTCAACATACTGCTTACAAGCATGTCATGTTTGCACATTTTCACGTGTCTGAGCTTTTATCACTTCTTCTGCGCGGGGTTTGCGCGTGCATGCGTGTGTATATATATTTGTTTTGGCACGTGTTTTATATCATCAAGAAAGGCCGTGCTTAAACCAAACATCTTTACACTGTTAGACATGGAGCTTACAGACGCGGAGAAACACAGGAGGGACTTTGTCATACGGGAGTATTCCAGCTGAGAGCAACGAGGAAGATAGAAGGGAACACATGGATAATCAGCAAAATTTGGCAACATCTTTCAAGCATGAACAATTTTACAGTGTGTGATAATAGGCAAAAGATGTGAGAGGTTTGTGTAAAACTCTCGAGACATGCAAATATAGCTGGAGTGCATTTGTCCAGATAACTATCTCCATACTGTATACCCATACAGATGAATAACAAGTGAAAAAGGAGCCTCCAAGTCATGTTTCAGGGAAAGTTATGACCACTTCATTTAAGCTTCAACTTAAACTTTTCCAAGGGCATTAGTTGCAAAGGTTAATTAAATATTTTTAGGTTCAGAACAAACAGTCAACTACAAATTTTCTTCAGCAATCTCAAAACATATGAAAAGTTTAAAAGTTCAGAAAGTGATAAAGAAAACCCTTTGTAGCTGGAAGAAGAAGAAAACCATTATTACAGCATCTATTAGAAAAACCCAAACCTGTCATGTCTGGCTGTGAACCATGAGAGAGAAAATGTGTGTTTTGTTTTTTTTAAACCAGACAAAAAAAGTCGTTGCAAAGATGTTTTCAGACAGCAAGCGGCTGCAGTCACTGCCACCACATGGTGGATGGTCTCAGCAGTAACAGGCTGCAAAGCCGTCAACATAGCACCAAGCTAAAGTGCAAATAATAAAGATGTATAAAACTCAAAGAATAAAAAAGCTCAAAACTTCCAAAGTTCTAACATTTACTGTTGTTGTGGATTATTTATTTAAATACACTGATAAAGGGTAGTTTAAAACTGGGGAAGTGATGAGCATTATGACAAACTAGTACATGTACCATTTCTCAGAGAATTTAATCAGAATTTTAAGCCGATGCCCCAATACCATTTCTCTGCTGGTAAACATGTGTCATTCAAATAACCGAGAAAAATCAGCTCCTGTATTGCTTCCCTCACAGTATCTATCTAAACAATCATGAACTCTGACATCAGGAGCGCAGAGCCAGAGCGGCAGTCCTGAACAAAACACAGGGTGAAAAAGAAAGAGGAAAATAGCATAACAGAAATTTTGACTGCAGGATATACAGTATTTCACATGTCCTGCTTTTGACAAAATTCCCCAGTGCTTCCACTTTAATACTTCTGAATATACACTATGTATTGTACACCAGAGGGACTAAAGGAGTTCTGAGTCAGCCTATTGCAGCTCCTGAGAGTTCAGTGACTATGACAGAATGACAGAGTGACAAGTTGGCTGGTGCTGTGATTAACCTTGTAGTTAAGAGTCACAGAAAAGGCTGAGTAGTTTAACCTATCAGAAAAAGTTTGAGAGGAAATGAGAGGCGCAGGATGTTACTAAGCATTTTATCTGAGCTACCTCTTACTCTCCCCTCTGTCCTGACCTGTGGAGATGAAGTGTTTTAATTAAACTCATTATCCTTGGGGAAAGGGGTAAGGGTGAGCATTAGCAGGGAGGGAACAGGAGGGCAGAGGTGAAGGAGTAAGGGCAAGAGAGAAGAGATGCATGGGGGGGATAAGACCACAAATGGAAGGGTGAAATGAAAGATGCCATCACTCAAGCTCTAACTTTATGCCTTTCAGAGCCTGTATATACATTTTTACGATTATACTGTATACTACTAAGAAGTAACAGAAGCCTGTTGCAGATATGGTGCACTTGTCTGAGTTATATAAGAGGGTAGGGAAAATGGCGTATATGCTCATTTGGGCTGGTGGACTTGACACAAATATATAAAAAACACACCAACCAGTGGATTTAGATTTACTAATGAGTTATATAAAAATAGCTCATATCAGTAACTCGATGTCAGATAAGTCTTAAGAATAAGAGCAACACTGCTAATCACAGACAAACATACACAAACCACATTCCATTATGTCGAACCACATGCACACAAAAAAATATCTGAGCTGCTTGCAGCATTTGATTAAACTGTCAGTGGCAGGAGTAGTTGTCCAGCACTGCAGTCTAATGGCCATTAGACTCAGCAGTAACTGAGGGTCGTAGAGTGAGCAATACTGATGTACACTTAATGGATATTTCATTGCCACTACTGGGAACATCATTAGGGTCTGCTAGCCTCACACTGCACTGACGTTAAACAATTACAGTGTTTATGAGTTCAATTAATTAAGAGCATTTGACTGTAGGTGTGAGAAATTTTTAGTCTGTGTGGAAAAAAAGTGCTACAGGAGAAGGTCTGTTTATTTACAATGTAAAAACATTGTGTTTTGGGATGCCTACGTTTGTGCTCTGTGAGGTTATTTAAATCATTGTGTGACACCACAGTCAGTATATTACTTTATGTGAAATATGAAAACTACCTGTCAGCCTTTAATGATCTGTCAATTTCAAATTAAAAGCAACAGGTCACACTGTACCTTGAACACCAGCTGATTATATAATACTTATATAACATTGCTTTCTCTGTAAATTCAACAGTTGTTGACCTCTTCATTAGCAAAGGGGAGAACACTAACAAGTACCTGGACAGGTAAGCATGTTGACAAAGCTATTTATAAAGTGGAAGCATTTTGGATTCAGCACCACCTGTATAAAAAAAAAAATCATAAAAATGTAAAATGTGTTTCCTGCCTTATGCAAAAACCTTACAGCAACATTAATAAAATGTCAATTTTCCCATTTCGTTTCACTTTAAAATCTATCAACAATCAAATTTATAGGCTGTGATTTATCGATCTAAAACTAGGTAAATCAGAAATGAAACATCTATTTTGAGAGCTTTTAACACCAGATTTTAACACCCAGGACGATTTCATTTTAAGGTCAATTTAACTTTACAACCTCTCTCTTGAATTGTCTGCATCCATTCCTAGTAGGCCTGAGCGATTAAACTTATTTGACTCAGTATCGAAATGTCAAAGAATGTGATTTTCAACCCACAAAAGCATAAATTAGAGTTTTTCTTAAAAACATACAGACAACCAGAAGGATCCCTGCAGGCTTCACATGCAGAGACGTCACTCCCCTGCCTGCACAGGAAGTAAGGGAGAGTGGATTAAGAGACAAAAATGTCCTCCGCTGAAGAATACCCCAGTGAAACAATGAAACAGCACAGTGGTCATTTGGAGTTATTAAAAAAATCAAAAAATAAAAGTTTACATTAAGGAAGAAATGTTTGAAGACATAAGTTGTTTTTTAAGGGATGTTTTCAACTACATGCCAGCAGCCTACATGTTTACATGTTGACGGCATCCTGATCTAGCATTTATAGTTTGTCTGCAGTGAATACAGAAGAAACAGAGCTTTTTTTTTTTTTTTTTTAAATGACCAACTATTGCACAAGCCAAAACGAGTAAAGATGTATTGAGCTCTGCTTTCATAGAAGTAGACCGTTCAGGGAATTTCTCAGGAGAGTGTAAACGTTTTCGTTTTCGTTATCCTTACCTTGTAACACGTCTGGGTAGGGAGGAGTTTTAAATTAGTTTTTTTAACTAAATCAAACAAGTCTGAGTCTAAAAGAGCTGATCTATGCATCATTAAAAGGAGAATCTTCAGAGAAACCAGAGCAGGGTGATTAAATTGTAGAGCTGTTCAAACATTGATGGAAGCACAGTATATATTGATTGATGTTTGGCCAGAGGTGTGAGGACAACTCAGAATGTGGTGGCAGTGCTGTCTCAGCAGGACAGTGAGGTGACTTTATCTTGGCTGCATCACTGGGACGCTCGCTTTCCCCAAGCAATTTGGCACAAAGCAGTCTCTAGCAAATGTAACTAATCACCTTATGTTTGGCACTTGTTTAACGCCATAAACACTTCATCCACCAGCATTTATCTGAACCACTCTGTGCTTTATCACAATCTTGAACAAACCAAAATGGCCCAACATAATTTACAGTAGAAGCTACTGCAGCATGATGGGCAGTGAAAGCAGTGCTTGTGCAACCCCACTAGCACGGTGTCTTGAGGTAAGATAGCTCAAGATGTCAGATTTAACTTTTTTTTTCTTCATTTTAAAATGAGGCAGAAGGTTAATTTCTCCAAACGATAAATGAAATAATATTTTTTTGTTTGGTTATTCAGAGCTTGGGGAGTGTTTGGTTGGCTGGCTGTCTATTATTTTCATGGATATTTGCTTTAATCCCTACAGACAATTGTTTACCAACCCTCAGCATATGACGAAATGATGACCTCATTCAGCTTTAAACTAGGTTGTTTAATGACAAGTTTACTGAAAGGAGGAGGCTGGATATATATTCATTCGCTTTAATTTGGCTTGTATTTATAAGAGGTAAACAAAAACAAATTCTAATTCTCATTGTTCCCATGTTATTGTAATGGCACGGGTGAAATTATGGATTTCTAGTGATGGCTTTAGATGATTGTGTGTTCGCCAGCAGGATTCCTTGTGAACTACTTGTCTGATTGCAGGTTGGCAGACGTTGTAAAGAGGGTTGTGTCTTCAAATGACTGAGGTAGTGCTGATTCAGCGGAGATTGTGAAGGTTAAGGTGACTCATTTCTAATCCCCCCAATGAGTGTTTTATTAGTTTAGTTTCATAGATCATAAAATTAATGGATTCACTGTGCTGCACTATAGTATATGCATTTTAGGACATTTCTGTCAGTAGCCCAGTAGGAAGAAGAAAAAAAAAAAAACAGCTTACTTATGTCTATGTAGCTACAATTTAATATTGTGAACTACTTAACTACTTATCTTTTACTCTTAAAAATAAAATACAGTAGCACTGCTGCGGCTAGTTGAATTTCCAATCACTGCACCAACTTTGCGCAGCCCCGAGGGACCCATCTTTCGAGGTTACAGTACATCACGGATATTACTACTGTGAAATTACCAACTTCACTCACCGGATAAAGTAAAGCTCTTGTGGGAATAGCATTTACAATATCTGCAATTTCATAGAACCAGGGCAATGGAAAGTGCCAAACTTCACCATAAGGTTTAAACTGATTTGTTAAACCTGCACCCACTGTACTTATGGAACGTGCAGATTCCCTGATTAAGACTTGTGAATGTTCTATACCTTGTCATCAATCAATCAATCCTAAATCAAGAATTTGTGTAACAAACAATGTATGTGTAACCTCCAATTCTGCCTTTCAATTGTTAATGCCGTTTAGAAACTGGGTTAATCCTGACAACAAAAGACAAACGTATGTTGTCAAGAAGTAAAACTGTTGACGTCTCTCAGCCCTCAAGTCTTAAATTGTTTTACTCGCTTGGCTGGGTCAACTTGAGCCCTTGGTGTGAAGTTTATTGATCCATACTAAGAAAAGAGATTGAAATATGCCAGTGACACTGCTTCCCACTGGATCTGAAGTATTTTTCTCTGACTGCTCCTTCCCTCACAATCTATCTGATGAATGTACATTTAAACTAAAGTAACTTGGAAAATAAAGCTAGAGACCGAACAGAGGCTACGGCTGCAGAGCCAGAGCGTAAATGGGGAGGAAGAAAAGAGAAAGGGGGGGAAAAGAAAGCCTCTTGCAAAATAGATAAAGATTAGCAGTACTAGAAAGAAAAACTAAATTGAGATTTGAGCAAGAGGCAGAACGTGCAGTGGTACAATAGAGAAGGCAATATACACATGATCTTTATGGATCACTCTTCACAGCACACCTCAAATAAATCTCTAGGGAAATAAAATATGGAGAAACACTTTAATACAAACCCCACAGAGAATCCATCTGCCACTCTGAAAGTAAGAACAAACATAACTTAATGAATACGTTTGTCAGTCTTCTGTGCAGTCATGCAAATTCTAACGGATGCTTATTTTTCCTGCACCTCAACACCTCTTCATCCATCTCCTCTAATATTCTGCCACATATATTTTCTCTTGTTCCTTTGTTCATTTTCCTGTCTGTAGTTCTCCCTCATAATTCTAACCTTCATATTAGAACATCTAATTTGTGCTGTAACCCTGCAGAGCTTCATTGTTATTTTAGTGTGTGTTTTTTAAAGAATTGATCATAAACTGAAATAACACCATTGCAAAAATGTGGTAGGAAGCTGTTGAACATTGTCTGTGGCTGTAGTTAATTCCACCTAATTTCCCCAGTATGTTCCCATTTTTTAATTGGGTTGCTTCTAATACAAGGAGAGTTTGATCATGATCATAATCAAGTCAGCCTATCCAGCAGAAAGCCGCTACTAACACTTGTTCCTGTCCTTTAATCCAAACAAGTATGACACTGCTTCTTGCTGTATCTGCAGCTTGTTTAAACTGACAAGACATTTTGATGAGAGCCAATTAGTGGTGTCAGTCTTATAGCAGGATGTTCAGTGCCATTATTTTATATATTCGGTTTATTCGGAGCTTCATGTGTGCAGCTCCAATTGCCAGAGACCTCTTTGCAGCCAAGCATAACATGAGTATAGGATTTATCTTCTCTAATAATTTTAGTCTAATTTCTTCTCGTCTTCTGAAACCATCTATTCCCTCTTTGCCCATTTGCATTTTTAGGAACTTTGGCTCATTCTGCCTTGGAGAACCGCTTCAGTTCACCCATATTCTTAGGACGTCTGGTGTGAATGGTTCTCTTCACGTCTTTCACCAGCATTTCGATTGGTTTAAGGTCCAAATCCTGACTGGGCCACTCCAAAAAATGGATTTGTGTCACAAATCATTCTATAGTGTATTTACTTTGATGTTTTCAGTCACTGAGCTTCAGCTGGCGGACAGCCACACTGACATTATCCCGCAAGATATGTCGATGAACTATGAAATAAATTTGCTCCTCCACAATGACAAACGGTCCAGGTCCAGAGACGACGAAGCAGCCCCAAATCATGATGCTCCCTCCACCATACCATGGCTGGGATGATGCTTTCAAGTTGGTAAGCCATTTTCTTTTCTTTTAACGCCACTGCTGTGTGTTCTTCCCAAACAATTCTCACTTTGTTTCATCCATCCACAAGACTTTTTGCCAAGGTGGTCTTTGACAAACTTCAGCCATGCTTTTTCCTAGAGCAACCTCTTCACTTTCATGGCCAATATCTGCATAAATATACCTTTACCTATATTTAGTATATGCATTTTTCTTTCAGTTTTGTCCTTTCCTTTCACATTCATTATGTTTTGTATTTGTTCTTCACTGTTGTTTCTCTCTCCCTCCTGAGCTGAATGTGGCACAGCATCACCCGCAGTGGACTGATGGTTCACATGCAACTACTCATCTCTCCAGAAAACTGTGCCAGGTGCATACTCATTTATACACATGCTCACTGTATCCCCATTTCTCTTTACTCATCTTGAAAAATGTGTCATGAATGTGTGCATCACAAGTACACAAATGTCTACATTATCTCACTGAACATTACCTCACAGAGAAAAACGTAAACGCAAGCTTGTAGTTGCATCATACTTCACTGTAAAAGGTCTGCTAAAATGAGTCACTGTAGCCATGAAAACTGCACAATCTCAGACATGACTCATGCATAGTGGTCTACACATTTCGCACAAATGCATCAACCTGACACATTTTCTTTTGCCCATTCAAACATCAGAAGGAATAACCAACAATCTGCCAACTGCTGATGTGAAAGATGTCAGGCATTTTATGCTCTAATCTGCACAGTCAGCTCTTCTACATTTTGGAATTATAAAAAAAAAATAAAAAAAGTTCTCAAGGCTTTTGCTACTCCAGTAAAAACCTATGATGGAGAGCATTTTCTTCCTGAAACCTGACCCCAACTTTTTATCTCTCTAAGCAGTTTCCTTGCATTTAAATACACTATCATTTACTTTGCAAACCCTTACAAAATCAATGTAAATCTTTGATGTAAAAGTGCACTGTTGTCTTTCCAGGAGAATGTTCTGCCTTAGGGAATTATGTCCTGGGGCTCCTTGCTATGTGTATGGGTTTGCATTAAACCACATGGTAAATGGAAGGACACCGCTTAGCAAGCTAATTGTAAAAGCAGTGGCTCCACTCCAGCGACTGCCCTTAGGACTGGAGCTGGCAGTATCAAACACACAGCAAGGAGAAGCAAAGGATATTTAGGCAAATACTACTATAAAACTAATCTGAACACTTTTTTCCCTTTATTATTACTGCTAGTTAGTTACTTTGGATATTTAATGGCTAAAGTAGCAACTGCAGTGGTCGCATTGTGAATATGTAATGAGATGCATAATGAGATGTCAGTTTACGAGGCACCACGTCCTCCAACTTCAAACATTCATATTGGTCATTTGTTCCAGCGCTCTCATATGACCAAAGTTTGTGGTAAGAGCACCCCCACATAACGAGGCAAGTGGTTGTTGTTTAATGCTTATTTTCATACAATGTCACCAAAATGTCTAAAGCTTTTTTTGCCCTAAACAGACAAAAACAATTGTACAAATAATGCAATTAACAATTTTCATTATCTGTCTAAACATCTGGGGATAAGTAGTCGTCATGCTTTTACAGGTAGAACCTAAAATAGCAAATATTTCTTTACATTAGTGGAACCAGCACTGTGCATTGAAAGGTTTGGGCTCTGAGGACAAAATTTGGAACACTGCAGATTTTTGCTGCCTCCAAAGGCTTGAAGCGATTGCTCAGAAAGATGCCTTAACATTTCCAGAATAGTTTAAAATGGTCCATGACATCCAGACTATAACTTCAGGTGAGTTAATTCCAATTATATAAAATTAATGTTTATTGTAAACTACTGGTAATAAGATAAATATCAGTTTCAGAATTTTAAATCATAAGTTGACTAAATGTTGAATGGGTTAAACCAACTCATTAACCTTTAGAAACATTGGCCCTCATTCACCAACAGCAATTCACTGAAGATTCATTCATATTTTCTTGTTTGGGATTTGTTTTTGGTAAGAACAGAATCGACACACTCAAGAGCATAGTTACACACTTTTGAGTGTTCACATTTTGGAGCGAAATAGCTGGTTATTGCATTTTTGTTAATTCAACAGTTGTATAATATAGGATTCAATTTAATTTTTTCATATTTTACCATTAATAATCATTTTGTTACTTTTGAAATAAACAATACATCAATTAACATCACTGAAATGTTGTGTTCTACTTCACTACAAAAGGATGTGCTTCCTGAACCTCCTGGCACCAAACAGCAAACTCACTAAGCTCACATACAGTCAGCCTGGGCAAGCCTGTCCTCTGAAGGAGAAGTGGTTTGTGCTCCACCGTCTACGTTCCTTTTCCATTTCTGTGCGAGATAACTGTGTGTGCGTGTGGTCCTGCAGTCTCATTATCTTTACCTATGCTAAATGGGAATAACTAGAACATGCTTTCAACTTAAAAAGACATGGGATTCATCAATGTATGAACAAGACTTTTCTTAACAAATTTTAGTCTTTAGACTTAAAGATCAGATTCATGACTAATTTATGCAGAAAACCAGGAAATTGCAATCAGGCCCAGGCCCACGACTTACTTATGACTGTAGTCCAGTTCTGCTGTATACCAGAGCCACTGATCCAAGATCAGCACCAATACCCCCCAAGAGGAACGCTAATATGAATCTTGATCTGCTTCAACGTTTTTCCTCATTAAAGTTCAACTGTGGGGTTTTTGGTACAGTCAAAATTTTATTTATTTTTTATTTTTTTTTATTTTTATTTTTTTAAGTATGTTCAAGCACGCTGCTGTCCCAGACTCCCTTTTCCACATACATATTTGCTAGATTCAGCACCCTGGCGAAATCATGTAAAGAGCATTGAGTGCAGTGTTCTCCATTTGAGGCCAGTTAGTGAGAACATGCTGCAGGGTAGCTACAATTCCCATGACTGATAACGCTGAGGTTGCAGTGAATGCCTCCAAGACTTGCAAGGATCAGTCTGTCCTTTAGTGGGAAGTTTAGTGTCCAACCTCTCCTACAGACATAACACACTTTTCCTCTACAAGCTTGACATTGGCTTACTGCTCCGGACACACATTAGTGCGACTGAGACAGACACGCACTCAACCTCAAAGGAGAATCACTGGTATTACTTCCGATCCCCACCCACCGTGATTAAAATGTGATGGCTTACTTATTGTTCCGCTCCTCTTTTTTTGTGCTGTCAGCCATTGATTTCCCTGGTCTGATCTAATCCTGGATTCACATAGCTGAGTATTAATTAGAGAGGGAGGTGGAGCAGGAAAGGAAATAATACACAGTCCATATTACATACACTTCATACGAAAGCTTTAAAACTGTGCATTCATTAATAAATCTCTAGATTCTCAATACCAACACCCTCTATGTCAAAGTCTTGCTTCCGTTGTTATTTTTTCCTCACTACTCCTGCTCTCAGTGCCAAGGTGCAGGTTCCCAGTATCTGAAATCATGATATCTGTCACTCTGAAATGAAACTAATGCATATCCCCGCTGTAAGGAGCACTCTTTCTAGCTTTATGAAAACTTGAGTGAACAGAGATCAAAAGGACTCATCCACATGGTTGGGGGGTAAAAAGTGTATAGTTCCTTCATGCCACCCACCATCTGGAGTAACTCATACCCAGTGTGTTTTATTGTTCTGTGTGGCTTTGCTTCCATCTACTGTGCACAGGGCAAACTGCAGAGGGACATTGGGGCAACCTTATGCATCTTCTGTCAGTGAGACTTCAAATCAAAGGAAGAATCGTCATAATGACTTAGTAACTCATGACACTTACTGCTGAGTAAACAACACAAACAGCTGTCTCTTCATTTTTCACTCAGTTCTGTTTTCTGATCTCAGATTTTTCTCATTCTCAGAAGTCTCATTCTGTTTGTGTCCGTAGGGTAAAAATAGCTGCATTAAAGTGAATTAACTAGAAGCGGTAAATATAAGATTGGTAAAAATTTGGAGTGTAACAATTCTATACATAACAATATCCACAAGGATTTTCAATACTGTACAACTATGATGGAAAGATTATGACAATCAAAGGTTGATAGGTAGATAGGCATGAATATGATGCACATTTGCACTTATTATGGTGATGTTAAGTGTGGCATAGCTGCCTGTAAGCCAAAGCATGATGAGTACCTTCACCTGGGTTTTCTGGTTAGCAGCAGCTGTCTTCTGCCTATTAGACACATTGTGTAAGTCTGCATGCACACGTGGATTCATCAATAAACAAATATATCACAGTTCTCCTTACCCTCCAGGCACATGCTGCCTGAGCTATGGCAACCCTCCTGCTCATACACAAACACACACCATCCTCACACTCAAATGAAAGCCCCCAAATCTCCCTATATCCATGTCCCTGCACCCAGTAGGCCCCGAGTTGCTCTAGGGTTGACAAACACACAAATTCCCTCTCTGATCAATTCAGATGTAATGCCATCTAAATATGGAACAAGCTGCAGTGAAGGGAAAAAGGAAGAGAAGCATCAGGAGAGGAAGAGGTTATTGAAAATTGACAAAAAACAGTAAAAGTGATTTATAATTTGTCAGTACAAATAAACATTCACGTGATGAAATAGAAATAGCAGAAGCAACTTTATTTGCTGAGTGTTTGACTCGTTTTTGCACTCAGTGCTGCAAAAATCATTATGAATTGACACAAAGTGAAACAAGTGGAAACATATCTGAACGAGGAGAGGTGCACCCTGAACCCCAAATAAGCATTAACTTTCACATTCATACTTACAGGTAATTTATGGTTACCAATTAATCTAACTGCGTGCGTTTGTTTTGTGGAAGGAAACCGGAGAAACCCCCACAAACACAGGGAGAACTTGAAAGCTCCATAGAGAATCACCACAACAGGCAGGTGTGCAACATGGATTTCTGAAATCAACTGAACTGTAGAAGAGAAGAGCTAATAAAATAATTAGTTTATCCAAATAAATGGTGTTCAGTCAAAGGTGCTTCAAGTCACATTTAACTATCAATACATCATAAACTCATTAAAAGACAGTATAATCACAGTAATTAGCATGCTTACTTGAAGGATCTGTTTGTATGCCTGTACACCGCAATTTACAATCAGCTTTGTGCTTCTTTATGGGTGCAAGGCAGATTGTTTTACCTTCCCAAATAGAAAAGCACGAACTTAATGTGTAATATTCTAGCATTCTAAAAAGAAAGGTTCACTTCATCTTTTCCAGTCTAATTGGCTGCACACTGTGAGCTGAAGGGCTAGCAAAAGTAGCCAAAAACAATATTTGAGTGATTGTTCTTAAAACAAATAAACAATTGGAATATAACTATTTTGCATATTACATCAATAAATGTAAAAACCAATACAAGGAGAGATTACTATTTGTTAATTATTAACGGTATATAGAACAAGTATTCAGCACTCCAAGTAAGCTGTGCTCTGATGTGATTAACATGAAACAAAATTTTCAATACATGAAATTTGAAATTAAAAAAAATTAAAAAAACACTGCATATTTTCAGGATGGGTCCTCAGGTTACAGTACGCTAACTGTAGCTTACTTACAGCTTCAAAGTAGTCAAAGTTCAGAGAGCAAATCACTCTGCTGCCAAGTAGGGTTGCAAACTTACTACACATTGTGCTTAGTTATTATAGTTGTTATTGGTATTATTAGTAGTATTAATAAAAATCAATCATCTTTATAGAACAGTTTTATAAACCTGCAGTACAGTGTTTCACATCAGCATTAAACAAGGCAAAGAACAGGAAAAAGAACTGTGACGTGCAGAGTTAGAGTTTTTGCAACAGGCTTGTTATGTTCTGATAATAGACCAGCACATAACCAAATGTGGTTCATCAATTCTTGGGAACAAGTGACTACAACCTACATTTTGTTTGCAGTTGAGCTGCAAGAAAGTTTGAGCCATCTAGCTTTTAATCTTGCATAGGCAATCATTCAGAATTCAGCATGCCATAGTCTGGAACTTTCTGTTTAACGCAAGTCATATGATGGAGCGTCAATTCTAGAAAAAAATGTCTTGATAATTTTTTAGCAATAGTCTTTCCGTGTCATGTTCAACTTCGTCTCCCACAGCTTAATGTTCTCTGTACATTTGTACTCTGTACTATTATCGCTAGATACCTCCACTAACGCAGGTACGTTATATGCGTGCTTCGCAGTGTAGCAGTGGAAAAGTGGAAACAGTTTTCCGCTGCGCTAGACACCAAAAATTGTTTATGGTATTAACACTGGTATTGCAGTATGAAAAAATTCCATATCATAACAAAAAAAAATAAAAATAAAAATAAACCGTTTTTGGTAGGAACCAGTATACCGCTTAGCACTATTATACAATCAAATTTTGAATCTTTGTTGACAGTCCTCACGAGCTGATGAATAGCAGCAGAGGTTTAGAAGATGATAAAAGGTACTCCAGTATATGTGACATTTTCCACACCCACACCCACACACACCCACACCCACACCCACCCACGGACCATCAAGTAAGAACCAAAAAAATAAAAAGTCACTGATGGATGGATAAAAGCTTGAGTGCTCTGAGCTCCCTTTGCCAAACTGCCTTCTTGCTCCCACAGCAAACCATAGTTGCAACAAAACTCACAAGAAAATGCGTGCACACCAAGTACTAATAAGGGATGTGTGCCAGTTCTGACAGCAGTGTTTGTGTGCAATCTTTGGGCTGAGACCTTAACCAGGCTGGCTGCCCATGCTGTAGCTGATGCCATCACACAAAACAAAAACATTAAAGGCAGCACAAACAATGTGAAAATTGACAAATTCGTTTTTCAGATTACCTCCCATTTTCAACCATATAGTAAAATTGTGATAAATATAAAATTATGAGCATTCCTTCTACTTAAAAAACTGTTCACTCCAAACATCAAACGGCAATAGAACTACTAACTATCCTCATCGTGTAAGACAGCGATGCCTGAAAATGACAGCAGTCTGTTGGAAGGTCACAGCCTGTGCACTACATATCCATTTGAGCTTTTTGGCATGGTCTTCTGCTATGATAATGGCTGCCTGGAGGGGGAAGTCACTGGATTGATGGAGCCATTTTAATCTCAGAGTGGCAGACCTCTATGACCTTGTCAGGAGGTGTCCCAGGTCTGGGTGACTGACGAGACTCCCCACAGGCACGGAGCATAGCAGGGAACGCACCTCCCCTCTGATGCAGTGGAGAATAGCGGGAAAATAAGACCAAGAGAGAAGGAGTGTGCAGACTTCACTACTCAAGCTCACAGCTGAGGTTCATTTTACTCCAGTAGAGACCATATAGGTCAATTGTATTGGCAGCAACAATACAACTGCAGCTGCTAGATGTTTAACAACATCTAGCAGCTGCAGTTACATTACATGGCCACCTTTCGAAGTCTTCTAATGCAGAAGTAGCCAACCCTGGCCCCTTAAAGTAACTTTTTATGAAAAAAATAAACCCTTGAATTTCCTTCCGCACACTCACAACCCACAGATTAGTATACTGAAAATTCGGAGTTCATAACACAGCAGTGCACAAGGCAGCTATTGTGGTTTGACCGAAGTCAATTATTACAGTCTTGACTGATGATACATCAAACTGTGTGTGTCAGACTATCAGTGCCTGCAGAGTGACATATCACATCCTTTGTCTAAACGTAATTCACACTTCAATCAATGATCATCAACACATGTAACCTACAATTATCTGCAGCATTTCTGTCCAGGTCAATGGGTCAACGAGACAAATAAAGCGCTGGGCTTGTGAATCACATTTGTTCTGTTCAGTTATTCAAAGTTCCCTGAGGCACTGCTTACAATTTTGGCTGTCAGAGAGCTGCCAGTTTAGAGGTTGGGTTGTGTGTGCCGTCGCCGTCTTACAGGATTATTGTCATCACATCGTGTAAATGTGATAAAGTTCCTCAATTTTCAAATATTTCTTTGCATATTTGTCACACTTAAATGATTTAGATCAGGTTCTCAAACTTTTTACACTAGGTACCACCTCAAAAAATATTTGGCTCTCCAAGTACCACTATTATGACCAGTGTTAAAATACAGGAACACAGACCTAATCATACAATACACAATTCGCACAAAAAGCAAATATATTTCTATTAGAATTCATATTTATTATACATTAGAACCATGTCTACTTTTAATTCAGACACGTGAGAAGACAATCCCAAAACACCAGATTTCAGCTACAACGTCATGTAAATGAAAACACTGTAGTGAGTTTAGGCTAACACTTGTAATTCCGGATGCGGTGTTAGTAATGTTTATGGAGATGTAAAGCGTATAAAAGTCAGACGTTGTCCAGTGAACAAAAAACAGTTCACCTGTAAACTATGATGTAATCCATGTACACAGCTAAGTTTTTCTTCTCTTCAGTGACACCTCCCGGGCTCTGTAGTATTATGTCTTTAACGTCATTTAATTTTATAAATAAAAAAAAATTTAATACAATTCAGAGGTGTTACTGCATACTACTAGAGGGAAGCACAAGTAGCACACGTACCCTAGTATGAGAAGCACTGATATAGATCAAACACATTACACAAAGGTAAGCAAAGCACAAAATGCAGTTTTAAAATGTCCAAATGCCTTGGCCTATGTGAAAATGTAATTGCCCCCAAACCTAATAACTGGCTGTGCCACCCTTGGCAGCAACAACTGCAATCAACCATTTGGGGTAACTAGTAATGAGTCTTCCTTTCTTTCTTGCAGAATTGCTTTAATTCAGCAACATTGGAGGGTTTGCAAGAATGAACCGCCTTTTTAATGCCACAACATCTCACTCAGATTTAAGTCTGGATTTTGATTAGGCCTCTCCAAAACCTTATTTTTATTTTATTTTTTGAGTCATTGAGATGTTTCAGATCACTGTCCTGCTGCAGTAACCCAAGTGAGCCTGAGCTTGAGGACATGAACTGATGCTCAAACGTTCTCCTTCATGATTTTCTGGTAGATTTTTATGGTTCAGTTTCAATTATGGCAATTTGCCTTGGAGTTGAATTACAAACTCTGACCTTAACTGCAAGGGAGGCAAGGGAGGCCTGCAGTTTGATGTTGTTCTGGTTTCTTTTATGACCTCCTGGATGAGTTCTCATGCTCTCCAAGTAATTCCTTTCCTAGGAAGGTTCACCACTGTTCAAAGTTATCTCCATTTGTGGTAATGGCTCTCCCCATGGTTTGCTGGATTACCAAAGCCTTGGAAATGGCTTTGTAACCCTTTACCTTATTTTCTCATCCATCTTGAATTTAGTTCATGACATCATGTGTTGATTTTTGTTTCACTTTGTCAGACAGCTTCTATATAAAGTGATTTATTTTTATTTAGGTCTGGCAGTAATCAGGCAGAGGCCAGACAGGTTTGGACAGGTATTTGCCACCTTAAAAATAAAATCATCTTTTAAAAACAGCATTATGTATTTACTCGGGTCATCTTTGTGTATTAAAATATGTTTGATCAGAATCATTTAACTTTGACAAATAAGGGGCAAATACGTTTTCCACAGCACTGTATATACAGTACATCACCAACTTGCTTCAGAAAACTGCACGCAGACTGTGGTCAGCAGTCCAACCCAACACGTTACATCCAAGGCTTAACTTAGCCAGATAATTAGTTGAATGTCTGAGTCCAAAGTCAAATTAAAGCAAATGTTTAGCCATCTGTTACAGATACATTTCATACATTAATTTCCTGGATGATTTGGACATATCCATTGTTATCATAGTAACAAATAAGTGCAGTGTAATGCTACAGCAAACAATCCTTGAGCAGCCACTTTGTCAGAAATACAACAGATGAGCAACTAGTGCAATCAAACAAACATTTTGTCCAAAATTAAAAATCTGTCAAATATAACTGATCCAATTTCATACTGCACATGCAACAGTTTTCCCACACAACAGCAGGACACAGATGACTGTTAACTTGCTAAGACGTTGGAGTGCTCCTGTCATATGCTGCACTTCACCCAACAGCTCACTGTAGCTAACCCTTTCTGTCGCATCACCATCTGCAATATTTCAAACTAATCCAGTGTGAAATGTGCCAAAAATTACAAACTAGGATCCAGAATTGCCTATAATGTTTGCATTTGTAAATGCATAGAATTTCCCATGAGCTCTTCACCAAAATAAAAAAAAAATACAATTACTTGGTTGACCGTTGAAACCTTAGTATGAACTAATAGCACTAAGAAATGTTAACTGAGATTAACTAATACAACTACAAAGCAGTATGAATAATTGTATTGCTGAAATCTCTGACCTTGCACACAGGGCAATTTTAATTCACTGTATGAATGGCAGGCTGCTATACACGTAACACTAAACTCAAGACAAAGAAAACCAGTAACTATTTACGCATACATATTTATATTACACTGCTCAAAAAACAAAAAAAATACATTACACATTAATTGGGGGGGGGGGAATCATGCTGGATATCCATACTGCTATTGTAATGTGTTAAGAAAAAAAAAAAAAAAAAAGGATGCCACATCATTTTAAAATTATTTTGGTGGCGACCAGTCAATGCCTCAATTCCTATATCCTCAAGGAACTGCCTGCATACTCTTGCCGCAGGACAGGAATTATCATGCACCAGGAGGAACCCCTATTGAACATCTAACATAGGCAAATTGCTGCTACATAGTAAGCACATACGTAGATGGATATTAGAGGTCGACCGATTGATTGGTCAGCCAATTAATCAACTCTCCAAATAAAAAAACCAAAAACATTCCACACTTCCCAGAAGTTTGGAGGGTTTCAAATATTTTAATAGCGGCTTTCTGTCTCCTGCAAATTATGTAAAATCTCTCATAACATATTTGCTATCTTGCGCACACAAGTAGACCACATACCATTCCTCACAGCAGCACTGGAGGGGCATTAAGGGATTGTAGAGGTATAGATCAGTGTTTTTTGGACTTACTGATTGCCTTTCAGAGAAACAATTTACCATTGCTCACTTATTGCTGATCACTGAAACCTGAAAGCAATCAATTGGAAATGTTATTTCCAGTGTCAGGGTTTAGTTGAACAGATTGTTACTCCATTGATTTACAAATCACAACAAAGAAAAGAATATATTTCACATAATTATTAATAATAGAGCAATTCTACTGATCAACATCCTATACTAATGTCTAGAAGATAATTATATGCTCTGCTGTCATGAGTTCAGAGAATTATAGTCACAACTGCTGCTGAATGTTAATCTGATCCAGGTGCTTACGTTCACCTACAAATTCACCAATGCCTGATCAATGTGCTCGCAGAAAAAGAGGAGTAGCATGCAGTGTTTATGTTCTCTTTGAGAATAACCACAGTTGTTGGAAAGAGACTGAAAACATTGAAAACACAACCATAACCGAGAGAAATAGTGAAAGTACAGTGGCTGGGACGTTTTAATCAAAGCGAAAGCAGGTTTGACGTGCATAATTTAAAAAAATAAATAAAAATAAATCACAGAAAGTTAATTTACATGTGAAAAAAAAAAACTTATCCCAGTTCTAGTGTATGTGTGTGAATTTTTTTGTGTGTATACTGTATATACACAAACAAAAATTCACCCAGGGAAATCTAGTGTGAATCTAGTGCATTTCCCTGGGTGAATTAGTAGCCTTTTGGTGTTTATCATCATTATCATGATAAAATGAAAATGCTTGTTTCTAGCAGATTAAACTGTCTCATACATTCCTCGTAGTGATATTCATTTCATCAGGGACCTTGAATCACCCTAGAAGACCAAGACTAGATGAGATTTGCCAAACAAATTGGAAGGTATATGCCGTCCAGTTTGTTCAGCAAAAACTGGTATTTGTAAAAGTGTTTTACCCACTCTGAACTCCATGTGTAATACTACAATTCCAAATCACATTTGTTCTGCTGAAGGTTGATTGCAATCCACGACAGATGACTGGTTTCGTAACAGCTTGTGTGTTTGTGGGTGTATATTCTTGTCACACTACATCAGTGTCGCAATTAGTGTTCAATTGTAAGTAAAATTGACATCCTAGTGTATGTCCTTCTCTTGTTAATACACACAGCATTTATAAATAGCAGGGTTGCCTGCAGCAATTATTGCAGTTGTTATAGCCCAGTTGTGACTGGCCCAGTGGTGCTCCTGTTTGGAAACTTAATCAACAGGTGAACTCTTATTATTTTGACTGTTGGGTGCTGCAGTCAAAAACAAACACACGCACACACTGGCAGGCCTAACCTGACAACCACCTACCCTCTGGTTCCCCGCCAGGTCAGACTCGTTAACTGTATTCCATGTCCATTTAAAGGCACTTAGCACAAGAAACAACTCTCTCAATCGTTCTCTCCATCTCTCCTGTACCTCACTCTGTCACTGATCATTTATTCCCTCATGCCTTCTACCACTAGTGTGTTTTATGATGTTTTTTTCCTCCTCCCTTTCTCCCCCATTGAATGGGTTCTGGCCATTTAGCAAAGCCTATTACGGTCTGTTGTCTTTCGAGAGCAATGGCTAGTCAAACCGGCCCTGCCTAATCAGAGTGCAGGGAATTCATCACTATCTTAAGGGAAAAGAGCTGTTGATGCCAGTTGTTTCTCTCACACTGTTCCACAGGCAAAAACACACACAGCTCAAATAAACAGCTCCACAGAGAGTGTGATTCAACAATGCTTTGCTTTACTTATACAGTATCTAAATATGCTCACAAAATAACAAAAAAAACGTACAAAGACTTAAGAAAATATTCTTGTATTTAGCACCCAAAAAACAAAAAATGCATATAAGTACCTGGTGATTCATTAAATTTAAAGAAAGCAAAAGAAAAGATAAACATAAGGAAAATATTCCTGATGCAGGCATCATTAGATTTGCAGTTTGTAAACGCCCATCATCCATTTGCATGAAGCAGCAGTTACTTAGTGAGCCTTACATGCACTTTTCCCTCAAACCTTCAACAGAAGTTTTCTCCTTTTAACGTCTTAGAACCTCATATTAACCAAATATACATTAATGACGTTACAGTGCAAAGTTTGACAAAGGAGTACAAAACTCCTGTTCAAATTTAGCCGATCGTGTCAGAATTTCTAATTTGTTGAGCAGAATCCTGTGGCCAAATCCCAACCTAATCACAAAGAGACAGACCTGATTTTGGGGACCATTACGTATGTGGTGGCAATGATAATCATTGTCAGGAAAGCTAACAGCACTTTAATAATGTTCATTAACTTACCTTGATTATCAACAGTAGCTTTTTACCACCCCATCTTGTCAATGTGCCTGTGACTAAGCGGTCTGGCTGTCACATGTTTCTTTACATTATAACATACCTTTATTTGGGGCCCAATAGGATAGGCATGTTTGGGCTCAAACTGCACAAATTATTGAAAACGGAAAAGTATATAACTGGATTTTCATAAACTGGCCATAAAATTTGATCCAACCTTGGGCTGTAAGAACAGAAGTTACTTAATCAATAACACACAAACGTTTTTATAATCCTTTGTTACTTGTGTAAAAAAGTAAGTGGATTTAATAACTAAAACACGGTCAAGACAGGCAACTAGTTAATAGAAACATGAGTCAGGGAAGAAACTCAGCATGTTGATCAAACAGGAAGTCACTTCTTGATACGGGTATCCAGACATCCATTTAAACAAACAAATGTGCAAAAAATGCTTAATCTCTGCACTCTTTATTGCCTTGAAAATTTGATTGGTCTTGAATATTTGACAAATTGAGGAATTAAAACTCAAATATGGCCAAATAAAAGATCTGACATCTGGATCTGACAAGCCCATTTGTCCTCGTTTAAATTACAGGATGCTCAATTACTTTTCATTACTAATGTAATTTGCTCTCTAATTTGGTTAAATGAGCTCTGAACTTTGAGATGGAACCCTTTTTGTTTAACTGTCTAGAAAACACAGGACATTAGATTTTACAAAGACTTGACTAGGGATGGGAATTGATAAGATTTTTACGATTCCGATTCCATTTTCGACTATGGATTCTTTTTTTTTTTAAAAGAACACAGGTCTTCTTATCTTATCTTTGAACAAGATAGAAACTTAGAAATAGCATGACCCAACCCAACAGTGAGATCTTACGAGATCCACAGCCTACTGCCCCTCGATGGGGTCACGTGTTTTGTGAGCAAATGCTTTTGCATATTCGTTTGATGAAACATCTACTTTGCAAGTATTGCAAGTTGCCCTGTTGTCATCCTTTCTCGTAAAGTATAACCAAACTTTTGTGCCGCTTAGGCGCCATGTTTCCTGCTGGGTAAATGACGCTACGCAACATGCGTGGTGAAGTCATTCGAGGCGACTGGAATCGATAGGAGAATCGTTTGCAAAAATGGCAAACCATTCCAAGGAATTGAAACAGTGGGAACCGGTTCTAAACAAGACCGGTTTCCGATTCCCATCCCTAGACTGGACACGTCTGTCTTGTATAGACTTTGACGTCCAGAGTGTTTAACAATGAGAGTTCAGTTTTTTAAACCAACCAATTCCAACAACATAAGTTATGAGGTAAATACAAATGTGTTAAAGTAGACAGTAATGTTCTGACCTCATCGCTTGCCATATAATCTGAAGCAAGCTCAGCACAGAGGCACTTTATGAAGGAACCCCACTATTTCAGTAATGAAGACACACACATACAAACACACACACACTAAGACCAACCCAATATAAACACCAGTATTTGTGGACTGTATCTACTGATTCAAAATGGATAAATCTACAACCAACATTCAAGCTGATGTGCCGCAGCAGGCTGAAGCTGGACAGAGACTCGATGGATTAAGACTCATTTGAAACCTGATTTGGTCTCCTCAAAGTTCTTTTAGAATTGGGACAGATTGGTTGTCGTTTGACAGAGAGTTTAAGGGAGGTCACAACACCTGATTACCTGCTTGAACGACCAAAAACCGGGTTCTTGGACAACTGGAAAGATTTTAAATTGGGCAATTTGGCCTGCTAGCTTACAGCTTGAGCAATTTCATGATCCAATTTTCCACATGGCTGCTGTCAAAAAAATCCAATATAAACTGTAGTGAGTTTTTTTTTATATATATATTACTGGAATGGTGCTTTAAATGTTGATGCTAAAAATGCAGACTTGTACTGTGACATAAGTCTGAATTTAACTGAACTTTCCACATCTTTCAGACATCTGCAGCTCTATAATTATCCTTCTTACTTCATCACAGTGGAAGTCCACAAAGTGACACTCATAACTTCACAAGAACCCAAGTTGTTGCCAGTCAATTTACTCCTATGATGTTAGCATAACAGTCACAGTTCAGGCCGTGAAAAACAGACCAATTAAAACATGTTTGTGTAAGTTAACATATAAGATAAATAAAACTGCACATTGTAGCATTAAGTACAGCAAAGCTGCCCCTCAACCAGTTTATCAGCCAACATATTTCTGCAATGTGAACTGTGTAAAGAAGATGTGACCAAAAAGCCAGACTGAGATTCAACTGTAGCAAGTAGAGCTATAGATCAAGTCCAAGTCCTGGACACTTCACGTAAAGGCAAGATATCATGTCAGCTATGTACTACAGACCTGTAGAGCAGAGGGAAAACAATTCAACATATAATAAACTAGTAAAGTACAAGTAAGCATCACAACACATAAGCACCAAAATAAAAGTTGCTGGACATGCACAGGGCTCTTTCGTGTCTGACATTTTGATGATTCACTGGAAGGAGACCACATATGTAGTGATTTTTTATAAATGTAAATGATAAAAGACATTATTATTATGGGCTGCGAGTCTTTTAGCTTTTTATCAGTTTCATGTTGCTTGGCACCACAAATAAATCCTTAGCAGCAAACAGTTGCAGCAGCTTCACCTGTGCTTCTCTAAATCATGTCAGACATTTTGATCTGCCTCCAGGTGGAAAACCCCCCCGAGTCAAATGTGGCCAATTAACAGCAGTGCCAATGTCAGTACAAACACTTACTGGAGCTTGGTGAAGTCAAGCTGCGGTATTCCTGGTCCTCTCACGAAGAACGAATCCTCCTTTAAAAGAAGTTTTAGTCCAGAAATCACTGAAAAACGACGAGACCTGGATAAAAGTGCGCAACAGCGTTTGCGTGATTACGGCAGAAGAAGAGTGGACAGAGCTGCGCAGTTTAAATAGTCCGCCTCACTGCAGAGGTGCGTTAGATTTATGTCACAGCCGCGACAGGATGTCACATGTGCACCTGAGTTGTCCTCCTGATCCTGCTCTGCTTTGCTCCATCCTCAAAGCTCAGTCAGAGTAAATGTGTTGAGTGGAGAGAAGATTAGCCCCTTAGTTTTAGATTTAAATTTCTTGAGTTTTAAGCATGATTTCTGGAGCCAAATAAACCCTAAATGGGCAAACAATTTAGTCCCGTATGTTCAAATAAGCCGATTTAGATTTGTCTTAGTTAAAACATCAGGATCATACACTTTATAGTTTGTAGATATTTATGCATGTATGTAAAATTGTTTTCAATAACACATATAAAGATCATAAATTATTACTGTATTCAGTTGGGTGTCTTTTTATTTAATATAGAAACTATTACATTGCAAAGAGAGGTTTTATGGGAAATCTTTTTATGTGGCTTGTTCATGAAAATCAGATCCAATAAAACAGACTATGAAGAGACAAAATGCTCAGCTAAAACTAGTGGAGGAAGACAGTTGGCAGCTTTCCCTGATTTTGCAGAGCATGAGGTCACTGAAATAGAATAGAATAGCCTTTATTGTCATTGTACAGGGTACAACGAAATTGGAGTTCCACTCCCTTGGTGCAAAATACAATAATAAATATAACTGTAAAATGTAAAAAGTACAATCAAAAAAATAATATGTACAAATATA
>JAUYWH010000006.1:16833976-16851550 GCA_034779795.1 Ctenopoma multispine | reverse complement strand
AGTGGACTTCCTGTTTATACCTGTCCTAACCAATCCTACCTCTTCCTCGCGGTCACCTGACTCGCTCACCTGACAGTTCTCTTCTTACGCTGATTTAATGATGGAGTTCTTTTTCATTTATCTCTATGAGGATTCATCCCAGGTGGGTCATTTTCTTTGTATTTTAATTAGAATAAAAGCACTGATTGAAAACACTTGTGAAATCAATAACAAATTCTTCTCCAGTAGCCACCAATCAAAAACACACCAGTCAAATACTGACTGAAAGTGTAGAAATGTCTTAATTCAAATTCAGCCAACACAAAACATGAATGCATTGGCTGAAGGCAAATTAAGGAACCTCTAATTGAAGTGTGTTTCATTATGAAACCCACATAATATAAACCTTCATTAAATGGCAGCAAAGCATTCTTTCCACACAAGTGCTCCCCAGTTGCTTTTTAGAATAACACAGGATCTCTGCAGCTACTTCACAGGGACCATGGAGACAGACGGAGGATGTGGTTTAAATCATGGACTATTTAAAACACAGGCACATAGGAAGCTGGCTGGAGCTGGCTCGCTGGATAGTTAACAGACATTTTATAAATCCAAAGCAATAAGCTTGCAGGGAAAGAAAGGAAAGCACAGAGAATGAGAATGACACAGAGAGCTAATACTGATCATGACGATGATTATATCCAGCAGCCTAACATGGAAAAGGCACCTATAACCAAAAAAATCTAATTTATTTTATCTCACCCAACGTAACATTAATAATCTGCATTGTAATAACATGTTTTTTAACTGCCATAACCAAAATTGTCATATCAATGCAAGCAACAACTCTTATTTCAGGAAACATCTACTGTAAAAAAAAAGTCATCTTAGATGACAAACAATGGAGAAAATCTACATCAGCAGTTTCTATACAACTAAACTGTAAACACTATGGCTAAGTATCACTGCAGTGGGTTAAGTCCAGGGAAAAAAACTGTGGGCTGGGTCTCCACTCCTAACCTCAGTAGTTTTCTTGCCTAAACCCAACCTCATATGGGACTTTATTGTTATCAAATCTTACATCCTTAAATTTCTTCTGAAACACCTCTCACTGTTCTTACATAACACATTAAATAAATTATTTTGAATATGTAGTACCAGTGCCTAAAGATTTAGACCTTCTTCACTTTTTCTGCTCAAGCCAAAATGAAAACAAAATAGTGGGTCATGAGAGGATACAACTTAGAATGGTTATTTTCCTACTGACCTCAGATGGGGTTAGCACAGGGACAAATCCAGCAGGAGAGCATTGCGAGTTAATGGGTAGGGAGGTCAGAGTGAGTTCATATACATCTTTAACTTGTGTTGAACTAAACTTTGAACTAAAACTTTCAGCCAACGGAGAAGTAAAACTTTTACCAAAAGGAATTAGAAAGCTTAAATCAGATAAAAATACTTAAGAGATGTACTGGGAGGTTGTTCTGATGTGAACGCCCACTAACAAAATGTGAAAATGTGTTTTTCCTGATGCACTGTGATGATTGATGCGTTGCTGGATGTGCCACAGACGTTCCCCGTCAGACACAAGCATTAAGAAAAGCTGCTGCTCTGTCTGCACTGCAGAACTGTGTCAGTCCACTTGTGTTAGCACTTCAGACTTGACACATGCAGCTATTACCCCAACAAATAGATCTGGTTCACTGATACCTCAATTTAGTTCAATTACAGCAGTTTGCTTTGTGGTTGGACGACTGCACAGACATCTTATACTTTCCTCTAGGTAGGAATGATTAAAAATAATGGAGGTTTAGATTACCAAAAACATGCAGTTTAACAACAGACTTTCTGACACCTTGTCACTGAAGGTGTCTAACTATTTTCTGACTCATAGAGAGTATTGTTATTTTTACCTGCATGAAACACAGAAACCACTCACACAAAAATGTTACTTTTTTCGCCTTGAGTCAGGAAAATGAATCATTAGTCGTCACCTCTTCCCTTTATTTGGTCAAGTTCACACCCCCACACTTGTCACCCATTGTGATGAGCTGTCTACCTTGCCTACAGCGTCCTTAAGGCTGTCACAAATTTTGCAGAAGGGAATCTTCAAGAGGAAAAGTAACACTGATGTCGCCGCCTGTGCTTGACCTTGCTATTTTTGCCACATGTTTAGTGACTGTAGACCTTAAGCCACAAATTCACACTGACATTGTATGCCACATCGTTGTTATGAAAAGGTGGTAAATGAAATAGAACATCACATTGCATGTGTAGAGGGCAGTATATTAAAGGTAAGGATTAGGTAAATAAAAACATTTTACAGATATTTATAACTTTATCACAGTAAAATGATGTTGGTGTTCAGAATCACATAAAATGATGTGGTGCAAAAACGAATTATATACAAAATAAGAAAGAATACAACACAGAAAGTCACAGAAATACTTGCATTAATGTGGCACATTGGTTAGTTGTCTGTGGGACAAGAGTAGGTGTTAGTTGGGTGATCTCAGCCTTGTTGATGAGGCTGGAAAACTGTTCTGACGGTGTGAGGCTTTGGTCCTGATGGAGCGCAGCCTCGTGCCAGTGGGGAGTCTTTCAAAATGTTTCTGTCCAGGGAGGGAGGGGTCAACCATAATCTTCGTACTCTTCATGGTTCTGGAGTCGTGCAGTTCCTAGAACGATGGCAGATTGCAGCAAATGCAAATGATATGCTGCAGTCTGCTTTTCTCCTTGACAGTGGAAGGCACTGTAGCAACTGGTGATAGAGCAGGTCAGGGTGGATTTAATGAAGGCACTGTAGAACTGCACCATTATTGACTTTGGCAGGTTGAACATCAGCTGCTACAAGAAGTACGGTACATCCTCTGCTGCACCTTGTTTGTCAGGAAGCAGTTGCTCTGTGCCCGCTGGGGGAGTGACTATAGAGCCCCGGAATCAGAAGCACTCTGCAGTACTGAGCTGCATGGCTTTAACCTGAGAAAGAACACAGCCTTGTGTGGAGCCAGTGTAGATGGTTAGGGGGTCAGAGACGAGTCGGTCCAACTTCATGCAAATTTATTTCATCAATTTATTTATTGACTTAATATCTCAGGTTACATTGGAATTCATGTAATAAAATGATGGAATACAGTTTCCCAAAATGGCAAAAGACTGATCTTTTGAAACTGCTACTACTAAAATGTACTACTATTATCAGCATGTATAACAATAACACAGGGATTTGCAACAATCATGCAACTATCTGACAAAAAGAGCTTATGAGAAGCAGACAAAGTAGAAATCACAGGAGCTGGTCAGGATGGATTCGATGAAGGTATTATAGAAGTGCACATTTTAAAAAATTCAAAGGAAATGTGAGATTGTAAGTGAGTGACGTCATTTTGTGATGTCACAAGTTGTGTGTGAGCATGCAATAGAGACAAACCTAAAATGTCCTTTGAGTTGTTATAATGAGTGTGCTGAGATGTGATCCGAAAGCTCCACTTCGCCTTTTCATACAGGACACACAGATGCTGGAAGCAAGTTTGGGCAATAGAATTTTACAAGATGGTCTGAATTAAGTTTATTGTCACAGACAATGACTCAAAGATTTTTGCAACAAAACTTTCTAATGGAAGAAAACAAACGTGATGTTGGTGTGAGGAGATTTGATAAAGAGAAGTGTTTGGACTGATGATTCACTGAAGGAAGTTCTAAAATATCGAGCCTCGTGAGGCAGACATGTAGTTTGATCAGGTGTAGCTGAGCTCGTGCATGGCAGTTATCATTGTTCATGTTGTTCTTGTTCTCTTGTGGGTCCTGTTTTTTTTTTTTTGGTTTGGTGCACTGACAGATTTTCTTTAGACCAACAAGCCATCGTGCATCTCAGTGGAATCAAACCCCCTCAGTTCTGCATCCTTTACACCCTTGATCCCTTTTAATGTTCCCTGCTTCCATCCCTTTGAACCAAGTGTTGGTTCATTCATTAATATTTATTTCCCTTTACATCACTTTGATGGTGAAGCCTTTTAAATGTTTCATTTGGTTCTAAGCCATTAAACAGCAACGTCGACGTCTTTTCATTCTAACGTTCACATTACAGCTGGAAACAGGATATGTGGAGATAAAATGTTTACTCTGCACCTTGTGTCCTATTTCCTAGATGTCTGTGTGGTCTTATGCATAGGAATTATTTTAATTATAGCTTTATCTACACCCCCTGCTTTTGAATTGCTACAAACTGAATATGTCAGAAGCAATAAATAGCTTTTACCTGAATTTACACGAGTCGACTTTTTTGTGTAGTTTTCCGACTTGTACCTACCTCAGTCTGTTTTTTCATTTGTACTGCATCTCATGACACAGACATTGATTGAGGTTAGCCGTCATTAGGACATGGCAAATGGTAAATTGCTGCTGAGAGAACACAGCAAGAGGCCTTTTCACAAAAGGCTGCAGTGAGGACGCGCAGGTACATCAAATCAATTTACTAGTCAAAGGGAGAATTACACAATCTGTTGCATAATGCCTCCTGTGGTTCAGAAGGCGCTTTGAAAAGTCTGAGGAAATTATGCAAGTGCTGAAATTTAAATATCAGCTTGAGCTTGGAGAATCATAATAGACGTGTGAGTTCATGATTTTGGGAAAGGTCTAATGAAAAATGGTGTCAAGTTGCATTGTGGGATGTATGGTATATGACCTAGGTTTTTTTATCTGTCTCTCACATGTTATCCAACACGACTGATGTGCAATGCTGAATCACTGTAAAAAAGGACTAGAACAGAAAAACATTATGAATTCTATTTGTGAAATACGTACAGTCAACAGGAAAAGTATTTTTAATCTAGTATGAAATGTTTCTAGCAAAAGCATCTGTTTCATTGGTGATCAATATTTTTAATGAATGAGAAAATCTGCAACCGTTTCATGCAACATTTCAAAATATTCTAATTTATAATCGTTTGGCCATGTTAAAATTTGAATGACCTTCACTCACACAGTCCTAAATATCTGTTTGTATCTCTGTAGTGAAGTACTTGGATCTTTTTGTACTCAAATGTAGAAATAAAATACTTGAATACAAGAACATTTCTATATTCAAAACTTTATTGAAGTAAATGTACAAAGCTTTATCACTAAAATACCAACAACTTAAAGTATCAAACTTGTGAACAATAGCATTCAGTGTGATTTATTATTAAAAGTTAGCTACTGGGGTACTGCTATAGACAGTGACCTATTTTAACTACTTTATTAGCTGTTGGTACTTCATAAATGTAGTAAAGTATAATACAGCCTCCCTTAATTATAATGCAGCATAAAGTGAAAATTATCAAGAAAAGAAAGGTACCTCAAAATAAAGTTTAAATGCAGTACTTCAGTATACAAACAAACCCTAGGATAAAGAGAAGAATCTGTTGCATATAGCCAGCGGCAGATGATGGATCTGGGCAACACATCACATGTCACTGACACTTCTACAACATCACAGTCAAAAAACTCCCATTTCTTCTGTTCTCACACATCAAGCTTTACAGTGTGCGTGTGAGGCACAACTGAATGATGAAAATGTATAAAATGAAGAGAACCCAAACACACAGACCCCGTGGCAGTCACTTGAAATGAGGTTGGCATCGTCATGGCTGAGACAAACAGGAGTGAATCACATTAGCACGGATGAGTGCTGCCTGAGGCCACAGCACTGGCTGGTGCTGTATTACATCCAGTGTGTGTGCATCTACAGCTGTGGGCTTGTATGAATATGAATATAAGCTGTTGTTAATATACCCTTTTGAACCCAAAGGTCCAAACCAATGTCGAAGCTAGTAGCTAAGTACTTTCATTTCTATCACGAGGCACTTTGTCACACAAGTAGGAAGCTAATATTCAAAACGTCAAGGTACAATATTCTATTAGCAGTTATACTGACAGGAATGAGAAAATCACCACGTATGTTCACATTACGAAGGTTTCTCATCTGACAATGCGTTTGATTACACTTGGAATATGAAATAATCATTTTTAATATTAGGAAATAAAAGACCGTTTGGGTGATTTTCCTTTTAAAACTGTGGGACATTATTATGACACTTCTATGACAACCCTGCCTCGTAGAAATCGTGCTTTATAAAAGGAATTCCCCTGTAGGTGAAGTTCACGTTCACATTCCCATCTGTGGTTAGGTTTAGGCAATGTGACATTACATTTAGAAATTTAATTTGAAAGAACAACCTCAATATTTAGCCCTGTTTCCTATAAATTATATTTATGTGGAACCTTCTCTTTGGGCATATCAGTAAAGAATTATCATTAATACTTCCACAGTAAGTGACTGGAATACAGTTTTTTTACTTTTACTGTTACGTGTTTGCCAAACTTACTTAATATCAGTATAATGTTCACGGACAAGATTTAATTTTTTTTGCAATATTTGATCTTGCAACACACTACAAAGTTTTTATTGATATGTTTAGGAACTCACAGATCCTGGTCTGGATTAATACAGAAATAGATACAACATGTTCATTTACATTTAACTAAAATCATTATGTTCTAATAACCTTAACCAAACCATAGATAGCCTAGAAGAAGCACTGTGGGTGTCATCCACTTCCACCCACCATCTACTTCATCTGAGACTGTCCTCTCTAAAAAAACATATTCTTGTTTGTGCAAGCAGCGTTGCCAGGTGCCTTCTAGCAGCCATAATAAATATGAGAGATGTAGTACAGTATATAAAGTCAAAAAGCTCTGCATAGACAGGAGGTGAGAATGAACAGGTGCATCTACAAAACACCAAACTTCAATACAGCCAAACTACTTTCTCAGTGGCAGTATATTAGTCTGTACGGTTAACAATGCTGTGTCTCTATACCTAAAATACTGCATTCTGTCTTTGGGAGTGAGAAGATGACATAAATGGCTTCTGTATTACACTGTAATTAGCATATTGTTATTTTCTCTATATGTGTCCCGTCATGCTCAGAGTGCTGGCATACAGTATGTTATCTCACAGCTGCTAAAAACCTGTCCCTCATTTAAAAAAGGGATGATAAACAATTATTTGACCTGCTGGAGTAAATAAAAGTAGAAAGGCTCCTGAGTGTTGATGTGAGTAGTGTGTGTGTGTGCGTCTGTCACTTCTTTAATGAGCACCTCGCAGGCAGGCTGCTATGATGAGGGCTGGTGCTGCTCTCCTTTCCACGGAGATGAAAAATGACGGTGGCAGCCCAAAGTGTAATTATGAAGTGGGCCTAACAAACAAGCTGTTCTCTCACAGTTTAATGCCTCCAAGGAGAAAAAAAATGGATTTTTGTGTAATTTTCACTCTTTGTCTTTCATGTGTTTCACTTCCTCGCATAGCTGTTGGTTGGTTTGTCTGGTGCCGCCTCCTCCTCTTCCTCCTCCTCCTCCTCCTCCTCCTCGGTCACCTACACACTGGCCTCTCGCTTCAATGCAACTTCCTCCGTGACTTTTTTCAAGGAAGTAACGACATCACCAGTGGGTTGTCATGGTTATTAAGCTGTAGCAACGACACTCTGAGATGCTGTTCGATCTATTCTTTATAACGCACGTGGGAGGATGTTTGTGTACCGTCCTGTTTGAGTACTGAATATTCCCTCAGACAGGTTTTAAGGCTCTTTGTTGAGGGCATGTTACTAGCAAACCCTGGATGTTGTTTGTGGTCTCAGAAAGAAATTGATCTCTGCTTTTAAAACCAAATTTCATGTTTTCCGATCTGGGGTTGGAACTTCCCAAAAGGAATTCATTTTGATGATTAACGCGATGAGAAAAAATCTAATTTGTATGATTTTTTTTGTCAGTGAAGATTTTCAGGCATCCAGTTGAGGTTATCTGGAAGCTATATTTGCATCAGTTGGAATACTGCATGAGCAACCAAAAAGGATATGCCACAGCCCTGTTCATAACTCTGCACTGGCTTTTAACGACTGCCTGCATCAAAGCTCACTTCAGTTCAGTGGTCCTACTGAGGTGAAAAGAGCTACCTAACACTGCTTGCTCAGAGGACTGTATGAACGTGTGTAGCCGATTTAATGACCAAAATGTGGGACCCACTGAGAAACTAACGACTCTAACGACACTGCTATGGCGCTACTGTGGTTTTTAACATGAACATGCGGTTGACTCCTTACGTAAGACGGTGAGGCAAAGCAAGCAAAGGAAAAAACTGTTAGGAAGAGCTGCAGTGCCGCATGAACAAAATTCAGCCTGGTGAAATTAGATGAAGGTGCACCTGGTTCATAATGGGAATACATTACGTAGCACTTCAGTGAGGGAGCTCAAAAGTGTAGATTTTGTACATTAGCAGGTCATTTTGACCACATGATTTCATTGTTGCAGAGTTCTTCATATATGCTTGCAGGTATTACTGCCATAATAATACATACAATGGTGGACAATTAGCTGTGCAATAATGATTATTATACAGTGGGTGGTTCAAGACACGCAATCTGATGCCATACATTTTAATTTGTTTAATGCCTGAAGTAAACTCATACTCAATACTGATTAGTCCTAAATTTAATTCCTCACCCAAGGTGCTATACAACAGAGAAGTGATTTAAATGGAAATTTGCTTATTCCATTTTAAGCACTTGCATGAGACTGGTGATTAGAATTTAATTTAAAAGTTAACAAGTATTTTACAAAAGGCACAGTGTGTGGCTCAGCCTATGAGAAAGAACTGGAACCATATATTTTATAGTATAATTATAAATATGAGTGGGTGTGACAGTGGACATTATAATAAATTGCTTTTGCAGAATAAATGATTGAGTCTTTGCTCTTAAATCTGACAGCACGGGAAAAGTATGTTTGATGCACTTGAGGCACAATCGAAATCTGAAGGCAATCACGCAGGGTCTACACTCCAATTACAGAATCAAACACGAGGAGAGAGGCAGGAACCATATACTAAACTCAGTATCCATACTAAAATGAAAAAGTTTTTCACCAGCATCATGGTAGGTTTAATATGAAAGGCAAAAGGCGACACAAGAATCCAACATAGAAACTCTGAGACAATGAAAGATATTGAGTTTCCAGAAATTCCTGGGTGACTGCTGCTCTGCTTCCGATTTGATTTTATTATATAATATTTTTCTCTCTTTGGACTCAAGAGAGCATTACTGCAGAGGATACTGAGAGCAGGTCCTGCGTAACCACACTGCCCCCTGTTGATGAAAGACAGGACTAGGAGCTTGGTGCTCCTCTGATTCCAGAGCAAAATGCTTTCTGACACGGTATATTTCATAAAGTTTGCTATTTCCAACATTTAGTTCCATACAGGAAACTATGGCACTCACATCTGTGACAAAGAGAAAGTGGGGGATCGGTAGAGGGAATAAATCTACACAGCTCACGCTACATCGTGTGACAGGGTTTTTAAAATAGTGAAAATGTTGTTTTTTTTTATATCTGTGTCATTTAAGATGCTTTCATGTGCTGTGCAGCTGCACGTAATGTTGCAGAAACCATCATGCCGATACCATCTCTGCTGATCTTTTCCTAGTCTATTTTATGCTGAAATTTAAATGTATTAAGTCCTCCCTTCTGAGGTTTTAATAAGACATGGATTGGTGATCCATGTAACCTTCTTCTGATTTATCATCCATTATTCCACATCAGACAGACTGACTGTTCGGAGTAATAGGACAACCTGCCACCTTTCTATTAAATAGACCATGAAATTGATTGAGCTGGCCTCAATGTTATTATCTCGGTGTTTCCCACCTTCAGCGTACAGTCTTTAATAACGACATGGAGGCAGGGAGAAAGGAACACTGTGTTTCTGCATTATTCAGACGCCACTCAGTGACGGTGGTCAGGTGGCCTGCTCCCACCACTTTCTTTCTTCTCTAACCTTAATGATGTGAAGTCTCTCTCCCTCTGGAAATTCTCCACAGAAGCTTTTCAAGGCAATGAGGGGTGAAATCTGACTTCTGAGAGCCGACCGCAGCAGGGCGCTTCAGAAGAAGAACAAAGGAAGAAAAGAATTTTAACTGGTCATCTTCACATCACACAGGCGATGAAAAAGAACTAAGAACAAAACATCACTGGGGTTGAAGGATGCTGTTGACTGGGCAGCACCTGTCTTAATATCTATGGCCTCTGTCTCCCTCCGGTGGTAGAAAGCAGATTTATATTTAAAGCTTTTGATGTTGATTATTACTATGTGAGCTGGCAGGAAGTAAGCATATCTGCTTCTAATGCTTCCAGCAGCATGTGGACGGCCAACTTCCAGTCATTCCTCCTATATCCGCACTATGTGGGGTCGACGGATAAGTGCAGAATACACAGTCAGGCCTGTTGGCCGGCGATCATCTGCTAATCTGCTTAAATGGTTTTATTCTGTATTTGTACAGCAGATGCTTACAGCGCAGCAGGAACACTAAATATTATATAAGTATGACTCCATCCTGCTGCAGTTCCCCACATTATAACAATACACTGACAACAACTGAAGGTGAAGAAGGTCACATTTTAGTTAAAGCCATGCTGGACTCGTTCTCTAACACCCTCCTTTGTTGTATTATATCACCTGTTCTTGCTCAGTAAGTGATTTTTCTGATCAAACACTGAACGTCAGGCAAACAGGTTAACACTGGGCTAAACTGGATTGCATTAATGATTATATGAATCAGTAACTTCGCAGTGGTACCTTGGAGTCTGGGAAAATGTGTTGAGAACTCTTCACAATGTTTCTTTCATTTTATGAAAGACAACTCGGGTCCACTGGCCCGATATCTACAATAACAGGTTAAAAAATGACGTTTTAGCCTTAAAATCTATATAAAGTAAAGCTTATTCTGTGTCATATGTGCAGTGGTGAAAGTTTGAGCTTCTTCAGTGATCCTAGTGTTTAGTTATCTGGAAGTTGAGACATGGAAACTCACTACTCATCCATGTATTGACAGTTGGAGACTAGAGATTTATCCTCCAGAAGAAGCTACTTTTCGTGGGTTCTTGTTCTTTGTACGTCAGTTAATAAACATTTCCAGACTTCTTTCATTTAACAATTGAGTTTTTCACCATTTTGATATTGTTACAATTTATGACACAACATCTTCTTGGACTTCATGGGTTGGTTTTTGTCCTGACATGCATGGACAACAATGAAGAGAAAAGTACTGCAGGATGTCATCTAAGAACATGGAATGAAAGTTTTCTCTTTCTCTGTAGTAGCATATCAGTACATTATGTCCTGACAGTGAATTCCTGAAAATCCGCACCTCCCTCAGCGAATGTAAGTTTAGCTAAGCCAATGTCGAGGTGACGATGCTCGAGAGGGGCCTCAAAAGATAAAGAGAAAAGAAAAACCATGTCAGTTTGGCCCAACATGCAGCGATCGAAGCGAAGTCAAAGACCAGATGTGACTTTGGGAACATAATGTGCTCGGCCGAGTGCACAAAGCTTTCCTGACAGGACAAAGTTGGTTGGGGTTTGACATTGATTTTACGGGTTCTTTGACTATGGAGTAGAGAGAAGACACAGAGGGTGCTGATGACTGAACATCATCATGCTGAACACTTTTAATATTTAGGATCCAAGAAGCTGACTGCAGCGAAGCCCCAAGGCTCTGTAAGTGTTCTCATCTCTTGTACAAGCACCCCAACTGTGGCAACCCAATGTAGCACTGTATATAATTATAAATGTATTCCTTTTGGATAATTCAGTGTTTAATGTTTCATAATGTTTTTAAGGGTTCTGACTCTTTTTCTCATTAACATGTCATAAAATAACGGGATGCATGCAGCAAGTCAATGAGTGAAACCATTGCTCCCGTATACAGTACTGTCGTATTTAAACGACAGAAATACAAAATGCATTTATTTAATCTGATTATTCAGATTATTCTGGTAAATAAGTAGAATGTAATTGCCTTTTTAGTTCAGTATTTTAATATAGTACTTGATAATATTACAGTTTATTATATTAAATATGATAAATCCATAAATTATACCATTTATACATTTATATTTTATGGTTGCATAAGTGTATTATTGTGATTTCTATTTAACCATCGTCCCCAACAAATACATCATCAATCTTTTTTAAACAATGTATATTTGTGTCTTGATTTTAAGTAGGAACAAATGTTCTTGAGATAGATCGCCTCAGATGGGGCGGGAAAGTTTGAGAGAAATGGAAAAACACTTTGCTCATTTGAGCCTTCTGTGAGATTTGTTGCTTTAACCTTTTCTTTATTCTTCAACAAAAACTTTATTTGCTTCAAATCTTTTTCTCAGAGCTGTACAGCGACCCTGAACTGCTTTACACAGATGCTTATGTTGCTGCTGTGAGCCAACAGGGAGAAACAGAAACACACAAACCCTCAAAAATCAACAGTTTTCCAGCCAGTCATATTCCCACCGGTGACTGGAGAGTGATGGAATGTAAACGCACACGTTACTGTGCCAACACCTAAAAATGCCCGATCAGCAGAAGCAGTCTGCAAAGATGACATTCAGCGTGAGATAAAAATTCAGACTGCGGGGACTGGAGACAAATAACTCGAGCAAGAGGCTCACGGGGAGACATGAAGATAAAGAGAAGGACAGAGATACACGTCATGGTTCAAGCTCACAGAATATGTGAGATTAAGCTTCTGATATAAAAAAGATCTCACCACTGTCATCCCAAGCACTCAGAGACCCCAGAACAGACAAGATGCATAAGTCAAACACACCCTGATTTGATACAGTAGACAACCACTGTGTTCCCACTGGGTGTTACACTCTGTCAACACGCTGCGACAGTCTTCTCTTATCAACGTTCCCGTCGTGACCTCGACTCGGGCAAGCTGGTCAACTCTGGGGTTTTTTTGTTTTTGTATTTATGAGGCAGCTTTGCGAGGTGACTGAGGGTGGAAAGCAAACACGTGCGTCTGGAGCAATCTTACTGCTGACCTCGCTCGGAGACTGAGAAACTATAACAACTCGGAGAGGTCTCAACTCAGTGGCCCGAAATCGTATCGTAATCATGAATAATTCAGTGATATTTCAGCAGTAATAATCAGCGAGCTGGCTGCACATAAATAACATGTCAATCAGTGGACAAATTTAGGTCTTTCAATCTCTGCTGGCCTGCACTCTCTTGACAGTTTGCCCATTTGGATTATGTGTATAACACATCAAATGGAATAATTACAACTGTCTGACAGATTTGCGCATAAAGATTTATTACACTGCTGCTGACAGTCGCACTGTTTTGATTTTAAGGTGCCAGTTGCATAATCATACACGCGTTGTAAATGGATCATTTTTGAAAAAGACCAAAAGCAAAAAGCGTCTGAAACAAGCAATAACAAGGTAGTTTCAGCAATAAATGAAAATGCAACCAAAATATAGATTATTTGTGACCTTTTAATTCACATTTGTTAAGTCCTTGGTTCACTAGAAAGTAACAGGTCAGGGTTCAGATACACAAAGACATCCCACTTGTTCAGGGATACCTCAGACAGTGCTTTTACCGGCACACTACATAAAACTGGATCAAGCTGAATAAAAGACTAGAGATGCAGATTATGTGGAGCAAAAAAGAAGCAGACGGCGCAAAAAAAATGTAAATTGAGCAACACTGAGCTGGAGTTTCAACATTCTCCAGTGTTGCAGTGTCAGTCGCAGCATTTCTGTTGTGCTGCTCTTAAAGGTCGTTGTTAGTTAGGGGTAGGGTTAGGGTTAGGTTAGAAAATAATAGTCAGTAAACTTTCTTTAGGCATTTTGTAGGTAACAGTGGCAAAGCTTTGCTGGTTCCAGCTTCTCGAATGTGAGTATTTTCTGTTTTTCCTACGATAGTTGACAAAACACTTTTCATATATGTTGCAGGACAAAAAGTGTCTCTTTATTTGTGCTGCTGTGTGGTCAGTTTAAATGTGTTGTTTGGTGTCTCTTTGTGGTCTTTTTGTGTATCTTGTTGGTTGGATCATGTCTCTTTGTCATTGAGTGTCTCTTTGTAGTCAGTTTGCATGACTTTTGAGTGTGTTTCATGTCTTCTCGTGGTTGTTTTGCATCTCTTTGTAGGTCACTGGCTATAATTTCTTACAAAAAATGTTAATAATCACCCAAAACGAAGGCTTTGGTCCGGGGGACGGACTTAGACCAAGCTGTGCAGCTGTTCAGTAATCCATGGAGTAAAAATGAGAAGTCAAAAGGTGTTGATGTTGTTAATCTTCTAAACATTATTCATTTAAAACACAGATCAGTTTGTGTTTGAATAAAACAGATGCAGACAGGAATAATCACGCTGGAGCAGAGTATGAGCTGCAGGGGGATAATGCTCTCTGTGTGTGTCTGCAGGATTAAAAAACATTTTTAAGATGGTTAGGGGGTGTGTGTGTGTGGGGGGGGGGGTGCAGCAGACCGTTATATTTCTGCACGTAAACAAACGTCGGATAAGTGTGTGTGTGGGGGGGGACGTAAAATCTTCCATTTCCAGTGAAAGCTCGACCATTTTGTGCGAAGTGTCCCGTATGTCTGACCGACTAACACACATTTCGTTGAACAGACAGGGAGAGGGGACGTCACAGTGGGGGCGGAGTCTGGAGCGTTCAAAACACAGCCTGCACCGATAACCCCCCCCCCCCCCCCCCCCCCCCCCCGGCTGATTATTTGCTTCCTGCCTTTCTCTCTTTCTTTGCGCTTATCTTGTTTTTGTGCCACAGTTATTTTAAAGAAACGTTTGTTTTCAGCCTCTGACGTGATTCGCTCTTTTTTTTTTGGACGATGCGGCTGCGTCCAGTGTTTTCATCGCAAAACACGTTTTGTTCCGAGATACTTTTCTCCAACAGCATCCGACTGGTTTGTTTGTTCGTTTGCGATGAATATGGACTAAAACAAACAAACTTATAAATGCACCTGCCGTCGAGGAGAGAGTCTGCGTTTGAAATCGAAGAGGTGAGAAAGAAGAGAGGAAGAGAAATGTGTTAATGTGTGCAGGAGGCTGCAGCAGCTGCCGCCAGTGTTGTCCCGCCTGGACTCTCTCTCTGTGTGTGTGTGTGTGTGTGTGTTCGTTCACCCGCAGCAGAAGAAAACAAAGTCACATTTTAAAGTTTGCATTCAACTCTGGTTTCTCGATCGGCTGAGAAAAATGGCGGTGTTGTTGTGCGCAGTGACGCCCGTCGGCTGCTTCCTGCTGCAGACTTGTCTCTGTCAGCGCAGAGATGATGATGATGATGATGATGATTACACTGAGTGGCGCCCAAAAGTCCTGAACACTGGGGGACCCGAACATGAATTTCAAGTCTCTGTGTGTGTGTGTGCGGCACTGAACTTTTTCATTGTTGTGGCCTCATCATTTCTTTTCCTCTGCTGCTCTTAAAGGGAACCTGAATCCTCAGCTTTGAAACTTTGGGCCAAACTTTTCACATGAGAATAAAGGAGACGTGCACATGAAAATAGTGGTGAATGAATGTGATGTGTTGACTGCAATAGGCACAGCTCAAGGAATCCTCACTCTGTATGAAAGGTGTGTTTACAGGTTGTGGTTCTGCAGATCCTTCTGCTCACACTGTTGTCTCTTGCTCCCTTTTTCTCCTCCCCCACTTTCTCCACGTCCGTCAGGTGTGTGTGCCCTGGCTGCAGCCTGGCCTGTGCTGCGGTGGCGATGAAGAACCCGGGAGCTGCCCAGAGCCACCGGCTGGTCGGCCTGCTGGAGGCCGCTCTGGTCCGAGAGGCTCGCCTCTGGAAGGTACCGGTCTTCAAGAACGGATGCATCCAGGTGAGACGGTTGTCCTGCACGTGCTGAAAGGGTTCATTTTGAATTGACAGATTGTGAACAGGTGAAATAATGTATTTGAAATCGATACCTCTACAGTGGAAATGAACATCGTGGTTGGTACAGGCCGCAAGTTTTACAGTCCACTACCAAACAGTGCTTAAGATTTGTGTGAGCACCTCTACTCATGCAGGTGTCATTTACCTTCACTTCTCAGGGCGCTGACATCTCTTCATCCCAACACCAAGAAATGATCATTTGGCTTGGAGAAATGAGCAGGTTGTTCCACTTCCTTCCAGAGACCTTTGCACTTGGAGTCTGTGTCCTCAACCGTCTGCTGTCCACTGTCAAGGTTCCAAACTTTTTTTTCTTTTCAGAATAAATTAAACAATAAAGAAAATCTGCACAAATAAAACCTTATTGGACAAGATTAAATTTTTAAGCTAATGGCCAATTCTGTTTAAAGTTATAAAGAATCCGTATGTGATAGAGATGTAAAAGGACGTTGCTACTTGCCTCCTCTGAAAACGAATCCATTAATATTTTTAATATGTCTTTTTTTTTTAGGCTCAACCAAAATACCTGAAATGCATTGCTTTTACCTCGCTGGTGCTGGCTGCCAAAATCAACGAGGAAGATGAGGTAAGATTTTCACTACCAGAAATAAACTAAGTCACTTTTTGAAAGGCAAAAAAAAAAACCCACAGACTTCAGGGCTATTTTCAAAACAATACGTTTATTTGCTTCCCTTCGCTGGTCTCTTTAAACAGGTAATAGGTTCTGTTAAAGACCTGGTTTTGCAGAGCGGATGCACCTTTTCAACAGCAGAGATTCTTCGCATGGAGAGGATCATTCTGGACAAGCTGCACTGGGACTTGTACACCGCAACACCAGTCGACTTCGTTCACATAGTAAGTTGGATTTCAGCAGATAGACATGCAAACGGGACTTTTTTTCGTATTGTTCCAACTGGACCTGAGCTGTCAGAGCATCTCATGGTGATCTGACTGAAGCGCTCTGTAAATTCACGTTGCTTTAGAAGTACAGAAGCACACATTAAACCCATCATGCTCCCAGTTATATTTGCTTCAAGGTGGTGTGCACATAACCACACACAACTTCCCCAGTTCCTACAGTAAAGAATTGGTCCTGGTAGAGATTGTGCTTTTATTTGCATTCAGTCTGAGGTTGGAGTGTGTCCTCACTGGAACCAAGAACACTTCTCTCACCAATGCAAATAGAAGAATCAAAGAGGATATGTTAGGTTTACATTTGGCTTTTAACGTCAGAATTAAACTGATTAAGACATAATTAAATGTTGGTTCATTATAACATATAATACATTGCTGCCTGTGATAAAACTTTCTGCTCATTAGAGGTTTATCTTTAATCTTCACTGGAATATTTCAATTTAACCCTAAAAATCACTGCTGTACACCATCTGCATTACATCGTAGTCTTAATGCTGTGTAAAGGTCCACTCCGTAAACAGATTTTCACTGTCTGCTATCTCACTGCAAACGTGATAGTGTCAGAGTTGGGGGGGGAAACCACGTTTTGGATAAATCCAGTAGAACCCGAGCCAAGTACTCCGATTGCATGTATGGAGACAAAAAAACGCCACAAAGACACATTTCAGCACAACATCTGAATAGAGCTGGATGAGATTCCTCTAACCACATGTTAGCATTGCATTTGCAAGCTGCCAGCAAAATAACATGCGTGTTGCATATCAGGCCAAGGCACTTCCGACTAAGTCTTACCCACAGCCCTGCAAGTGAAACCCAAACCCTGCTGCCATCAGAGGGTGTGTGTGTGTGTGTGTGTGTGTGTGTGTGTGTGTGTGTGTGTGTGTGTGTGTGTGTGTGTGTGTGTGTG
>JAUYWH010000006.1:16780773-16833876 GCA_034779795.1 Ctenopoma multispine | reverse complement strand
GTGTGTGTGTGTGTGTGTGTGTGTGTGTGTGTGTGTGTGTGTGTGTGTGTGTGTGTGTGTGTGTGCGCGCGCGTGTGTGTGTGTGTGTGCGCGTGTGTGTGTGCGCGTGTGTGTGTGTGTGTGTGCGCGTGTGTGTGTGCGCGTGTGTGTGTGTGTGTGTGCGCGTGTGTGTGTGTGTGTGCGTGTGTGTGTGTGCGCGTGTGTGTGTGTGTGCGTGTGTGTGTGGATAGTTTGTGCTGTCAGACCTCACGAAACTTAACAAAGACACAGACAATTTGGGTCGTTAGGGTATCAATAACATGCTGTGGATAGTTGACTGTCTCTAATGTCCAAAAGATCCAACGCTGCGTTACTCAGTTTATGGCACAATATTATTTCACAGCTTGGATCTGTACCCAGAGGTTTCATTGTTAACCGTCACAAATCATTGCCTGAGGCAGTAACCACTAACAGAACTGTCACAAAACACACGCACACATAATGATTTAAGTCCTTTCATGCAGTTGGTCCAGGGCTGTATCCATTCAGTGCTTTTAACAACACATCACCCAGCATGTAATGATGAAAGATCTGTATCCTTTCATCAGTTTACATAATTCATTTCCCACTCTGCTTTAGCAGCATGATTCTGTGGATATGGTCATGTCAGTCCGCCACCTGTGTTCAGGCTTAAATATCTGGATGGATTGTCATGAAATTTGGTTTCTCACACAGTGAAGCCTGTGCGAACTATGTTTCTGATGCTATATTTCAGCAACTGTAAGATGGATGCAATGACAGGCGCTGATGTTCAAATCAGGGTGAACTGTCACAACATAACTTTCCACCCAGCGCCCATTTATCACATCAAAAAATGTACTTTGGTGACATGAATTGTCCACTGAAAACTCGTTAGTGCTAATTGGCAAATGTTAGAACGATAACACTAAACTAACAGAAAAAAACTCTCAACACGTTATTTCCTATCACACTGTCACTGTGAGCAGGTAAGCATGCTCGCGTTAGCATTTAGCTGTGCGGTGCCTTAGCCTCACTAGCATGGCTGTGTCTTAGACTTAACAATGAGTTCACGTTCCAGTTCAGTTCAGCCCGTGCTTATCATATCAACAATGGGAGGGTCAAAAAGCCAGTGTCCCACCTGTGCAGACTCACAGAGGTGCACTTTAAAGCACAACAAAAGGTAAAGTAACTAAAATGACATCTAGCTCAGTGAGGTTGTAGACCAGCTTTCATGAATACAGCCCGTACGTCCCTGGAGCCACAGCATTGGAAGGTTTTCCATTATGCAGGTTCCTCGGCTGAATGAATCATGATGTACACCTTCTGTAACATACATGCAACATGGATTGTTAGATTATATTGATTATTTTGCCCCAGCATTTTGTCCAGCAGTATATTTGTAAAGCCTTATTGTGCATTCTGCGAGTCAATCATGTCATCAGCGTACCTCCATACGTATCAACCTACATTCCCTCAGGAAATAAATAACAGCGCTTAGAGTTGTGATATTGAAAATTGTTGGGGATTGATACGTTTCCTTACATGTGCAAGTTATAGTCATCGTTATCCTAGTACTTCACTTTAAGTAATACAAAATCCAAGACTTTTAAAGTAAAGAGACATAATGTATTAATAAAAACTATAATAAAATAAAGATTTTTTATAATAAATCTTTTGCAAATAAATATTTTTCAAACTATGCTCTCAGTATCTCACAATTACATTCCCCCTTCCCCTGAAGATATTACTCTGCAGTCCCTACATTAAAAAGTGTTTTTCTCCATTGTCTATAAAACAGCAATCAATAAGCGGATGAATTCTTCACATACTCTCCACTATGACGCTTTTGATATGAATAAATAAGAGGATTTGCAGAGATGCCTTGTCATTAACACTCAGTACATTACTTTGAAAAGCAGAATCAGCCACGTGACGTTCAAATCTTTCTCCATCTGAGCTTATATCATGGCTCTAAACATACAGTGTTGTTTGCTACATTACCCAGAATTCAGAATTCTTTGTGTTTCCAGAATGGAGTAACGAAGGAAGGAAAACTTGGGGGCGGAGGAGGACGAGCGTTTAGAGGGTCTTTAAAAAAATCGAGCAGCTGTTTTGGGGATTACTTTTTTTGCGCACCACATCGCTGAATCTGCCTCCCACAGGATTCCACCTCCATTAAAACACTTTTTTTTTTAGTTTGCTCTTTTTGCTACAGACTGATAAATGAACTGAAGCAAATGAGCTAAATACATCATGAATGAAAGAAGCTGGAAGGAACTGGAGTATAACAAAACACTGAAGAACATGTTAAACTCCCTTTAAACCAGAGGCTGGAGCTCGCTAATCCTTCAGAATATGTTTGAATTAACCTTCGCACAGGTCGTCACGTATAATTCCTGCCTTACAAAGGGGAACACAGAAAAGCACTGCACGTACAGTACGATACAAGACGAGATCACTATTACTCATTCCACAGGTAAACGGGGGTCTTCATTAGTGAAACCTGATGCTGAAAGTCTCTGTCCAGTGTCCTCCTGCACCGTAAACACCAGAGGAAACGGCTGAAAGACGGTGTCCTGGTGGATGAGAATGAAGGGATGAATGATGCGTTCACATATATGCATGGTTGGATGTTAAATGCGCCGTTATACTTGATGTTGATGATGTAGTAGAGGTAAGGGATGAGTGAGGGGTGGACAATAAAGTAACCATGACATCATTGTGCTAACATTTTGGTCTCGCTTCTCTTCGTTCCTCTGTTCGTCTAGTTCCACGCCCTGCTCGTCTCCAGCCACCCCCACCTCATTCCGTCCATCGGGCTCTGCTCCGGCAACGGCTGGGACTCGGCGACGGACCCCTGTGTGCTTCCTGGCGGGCTCGGGCATCAGAAGACACCTCCGGGCTTCCAGGCGGCGCTGTGGACCAGGCAGGTGCAGCACTGTATGGCCTGCCACCAGCTCTGGCAGTTTAAGGGCTCCACGTTGGCCTTGGCCATCATCACTTTGGAGCTGGAGGCGCTCACACCAGACTGGTTCTCGGTGTTCACAGACCTGCTGAAGAAAGCACAAGTAAGAGAAATGCATGGTCTTACTAGGAAGGCCTAATTTAATTATAGGTAGAGGGAGGAGCGCGTGACATTAAATCTTTATTCAGTGTCTGGAGGGAAAATGTTTACTAGTGCCCAATCAATATTTAGTTTTTATTATCAGATGATTTTGGCTTGAAGCAGATGCAATAGAATCAGCACAAAAATGCCAGATGCCATTACCAGCAAATATTACAAAAAACATTTTCAGTAATGTCACAGCTGAAAACGTGTTTTCATGAAAGCAAGGAATGATAGGATCTGTCAATCCATAAATGTCATTGAAGGCACATTAAAATGAAGAAATATGTTTTTATCAGCACAGACATTGATCCCTCATTAATTCAACTGAAATTTATCCAGTTTTTATCTGGCCATGTACCATAAACCCCCCCCCACCCGCCACCCCTTGTGTCTTTCAGGTTGACAGTGCCGAGTTCATCCACTGCAAAGAGATGGTGGACGAGTACCTACACAGCCTGGAGTTCTCCCTGCCAACCAACGCTGTCTACATCTTTGACAGCACTCAGATCCAGGAGGAGCAGGTGTGCAGTCCCACGCGGCGCCTCAGGCAGATCAGGAGGGGGCGGGGCAACGGAGAACAGGGCGACTCGGACGAGTATTATGATGGTTTCAGGTGTTTGTATAGCGAGGAGATGACCCCGGGGGCGGAAGGTGGCGGCATTGAGGGTTTTTTTGATCCCCAGCAGAAAGACGTCTCCCCCTGCCCACCGCTGCATCCCGCTGTCAACTAGTAGGACGTTTACTCACACCGTCCACTCTTACAGGTGCACAGTGCTCCCCATCCTTGATTTTAGCACATTTCTGAGCCTCAGTCGTACATTTCATGAGTGACTGAGGTTAACTTTAATCTAAATTTTGCTCATTATTTAAACAATTTGAGAAAATAAAGGTAGAAATCATTTCTGGCTAAGATCAGCCGTAACCTGTTTTAGTCACTTCTGTGCAACTTATCACCTAAATGTGAATCTGAAAAATTGTGAAGACTGGAATGAAATTTGAAAGTTTCTTTGGTACAGAGTTAACGATCCATTTCTCTAAGTTTCTACCTATAAATAACATCATTCCTTCTACTTTTTTAACTTTCCTGTCCTTCATACTAACCACAGGTTGCTTTGGCTAGCCATTTGGAGGCAGCGGATGAGAATTAGATGGTTGTTTGTTGTTTTGTGAGCGTGGTTGAAGGTGAGAATGACAGTTTATGTTTGAGAGCGGATCTTGAGTTTGTTTGTGGTCGGGCGTCTTGGCGCTCAGGTTCCCACCAGAGCCACAAAGCACTTTGAGAAAAAGACAAGCTTTTTTTTTTTTTTTTTCTTTATGCAAATAATTATATTTTTCCACAACCTTGTTTATTGTTATTTTATTATCTGAATCTCTAACTCACATGTACTAAACACGCTTCGTGCTGTTTATTTACAAAAGCTACTTTTTATGTTTAATGCTTTAATTTCATTACCAAATGCTGCAAATGTCTATTTCAGTAATGCTTCAGCCTGTATTTACTACTTCAGGCAGTTGTTACGTATCCAACAAGAGCAACTTTGGGAGATTAATTCAACACTAGACCAAACTGGAGATTTTGATATCATGAAATGATCTGATGTGTGATCCAGCATCAGCGTTTTCTTATTATATACTGTACAAGAGCTCCAATTATCACGCTCAAGAGTCATCTTACTGACGCTGACATAAAAGGAAATGGCAACCAATTAAGTTTTGATTTATACTGTATTTATTGTTGGCAGATACATAAGCATGCAGTGTGTCCAGGTGGACTTTACCTCTACTGCCAAACACTTGAAACCTATGGACTGAACAGTTTGATTTTCATTCTTAGACGTACGACTGCGGAAGTTGTTTGTGTTGGGATACAAACCATTGCTATTACCATTTAATGTGATCTGATTACGGTCTCTCTTTCTCTGTAGACTGTAAAGTCTTTTTTTATTGAGGCAAGCTGGATGCTACACCAGTCACCATTGTAAAGTTTTGTTTTGTTTTTTTATATTCCTTCAGAGATCGAGGCAGCTCTATCTTGTTTTCTCAACCACAGAAATAAAGCTACGACTTCAAAAGTCTTAGGTGTCATTTTCTGGTTTGTCCATTCAGATGGTGCTGACAGGTCCACCTGTGTGGAGGTCTAATTAGCAAGGGTAATTGGAAACATCAGTATGAATGTGATGGGCTTTAGATGTTTAACTTAACCACCTGGACAAACACACACACGGTGAAAAACTCTGAAGTGCTTCACTAAACATTTTGAAAATGAGTTACAAAGAGCTGAGGAACATTTCATTCAGCTGGGGTCCCCCCCCCTCTCACTATAATAGGCTCCCATGAACGGGACCACCAGACTTTAAACACAAACGAGTTGTAGGTTGAAGTTAAAATACAACTTTTGGTGTGCTCACTGTATGTGGAGGACTTACCACACATCTGATTTCTTAAGTGAGCCTGTCTAATTACTTTACTACAGAATTATACCTTAAGTCTACAGAGTGTGTACCATCATGTTGTTCTATACGTACAGTATGTAGGACAGACAGCTAACACTCTGTTAGCAGAGTGCGTGGGCAAACTAAAGGAAAGGGACAACTGTGAACAGATGGTACTGCTGGATGAGCTCCAGTGAGCCCTGCAGGTGGTGGACAGAATAATAATAGTTCTGGCAGAGGCTTCACAGTAAACAGACATCACTATGGGAAGATCTCAGTACTGTGCCATGACTTCCTCTGTAGGTTTTCAATGAATCACACATGCATTCTGTGTGTTTAAATAAATACTAATATCACGTTTGACAATTATTAAACATACATGTACGGTATCTATAAGGTGCTACAGGCAAAACAGTTAAAGACCTAACAAGCACAAAATGACATGCATCCAAAAATACATTTTCTCAATATCAGGAATAAGCAGTTACTTAATCTTGCTCTTATTTCTTCAATGCAATGTAACTGTCCCTGGTCCTTGGCTGGAAAATCCTAACACAACCTACATCATTCAATCTATGTTGATCTGTTTTCACACTAGAATGAAGAAAGTCTGACAGAGAGATGAATTGCGGAAGCTGCCCTTGAGTGTTGAAATGCAGCCATGTGGTTTTCTAAACAGGCCAACAACCAGCTGCAGTTTGTGTTAACACACATACAGGATACACACACACGCCGTTAAACCACATTTGCCTTTCACCCACACACACACACACACAAGAAAAACTCCTTTTTTGAGATCGAATTGATCAGAAATGCAGTGAAGCTTCAAAAGGCTAATTGACATCATACACTGTAAACATGTCGCAAACACACACGGACACACCCAGGTGAAGGTCAACAGCATGATGGAGAAAACGGGGAGGATAATGTGCAGACTGAGCAAACGTCTCTCAGCTGTTCAGCTGAGTAGGAAACACGGCGTCTCGAGCTGACAGCTGCTGAAGTCGTCGGCCTCCGTGCACTGTGTGTGTGTGTGTGTGTGTGTGTGAGAGAGAGAAAACGCGTCTTCACCTGCCTGTGTTTCACTTTCATCTCCCTCCCCTTCGGATTATCATCAAATAAAACATGGCAGAGAGACACATGAGAGTCGGGAGGGGGGGGGGGTTTGCATTTATTTCCAATGACAGACAGTAAATACAGCTGCTCTCGTCTTCATCTCTTGAGTGTAAACTCTTTTACAGCGAGCTGAGGCTTGTATGTTTACCTGAACCCTGTGTGTGTGTGTTTATACTGGCTTCATGTTTCTGAGTGTCCACTGTCACAACACTCACACATCAAGGCGATATCTCATAGTTACATCACTTATAGTCGTATGAGCTTCTTACAATATCATATTCAAAAACTAATACAGTTTGCATATTAGGCTGTTTAAGCTCTAGATAAATATTCACATACATTTATTGCATTAATATGAAACAGCACCAGAATATTGCATAGGTTTTTATTAAGATTTAAGACTAGGTTTGAGGTTGTCAGTACCTATGCATATGCAGTTATATATACAGTATACAGGTACTCTGTTTTATTGCTCGACATACTGCTTTTTAAATGTATTATTTGGGGTTATTTGATACAGGGATTTATTCTACTCTGACATGTGCCTATGCTAAATCTTCATGATTACAAACAGGTTAACAGCCACACCAAACCTGGACAACATTTCAAACAGCTCAGGTATTTAGAAAACTTTAGGAAAGGCTTAATTTTCACTGACATTTACAATTTAAATGTCCCGTAAAACCAAGCACATCCAAATTGTTGTCTTTTAAATACATACTGAACAGTTTTAGATGTTTTACTTGAGTGTATTAAATTGTAGTACCAAAAAGATAAGGTATGAAGGATTTTTACTTCTTGTATTTGTGTGAATAGTTGATGATAAAACACAAAAAAAACCTTCGGAAAAAGTTTAAATCACAACATAGAAAAACAAAATGCATATATATATGAATATATATATATATATATATATATATATATATATATATATATAAAAAGTGTCCAAAACAAATAGAATGAAAGATCCTGAATAAATGAGATGACCACTGTTGGTAAGTGAACCTTTCTCCTCAATCTCTCCATCTTTCACTCACTGTTCTCTCCTGTGGCTTCATCATCATCATCATCCTCAGTGTCTTTGGTCCATGTGCACAATATCATGATGGAATGTCAGAAACAAACAAACATACAAATAAAAATAAACAAGTGTCGCTGCTATGGTGATGGAGGACAAATCCATGGTCATGTGTGGGAGGGTGTGCAGCGCCCATAAATTAACTGAAAAACAATGACAATAAACAAAAGAAATTGAATGAACAAACATCTACTTTAAGTAAAAGATAAATGAATAATAATTATAATTTATTCTATTGAGAAGAAATCAGCATTGAGGTAAAGAAATGCAGTTAAAATAAAAATGTGTTAGTGAAAGAAAATAAAAGTGTGAGTCGTAACTACATTCAGTGTGATGTAGTTTATCTTTCAGCAGGCGGAGCGCGACACTTTCTAGTGTTTCTAAATGCTAGTGTTTTATTATCAGCACTTTATTTAAGTGTAACACGGGAGGTGAATATGAGAGATGGCATGAAACACAAAACCACAAAATGGAAGATCAGTTTCCTCAAGCGCCACCGACAGCGAAGTGTGTGTCAGCGGCCACAAGATGGAGCCACATGTCCATACTTAAATTCTCCAATTTCAAATATGAAATAACTGAGACTGAACACCACATCATGTACAGATCACATGAGTACAGACCAACATCTAAACCCCAGCATATGTCGGATCATTCCTGATCTTCGAGAAAGCCATTTGTTTTAATTATTGTCAGTGCAGCTTGGAAATGAACCTTCGGAGACGGATGAGCTTCTATGAAAATACATATAAGTAATAAAATAGTTTCAGTAGGAGCCTTTCTGAAAACGTTTTTTTGGTGAGTTCAAAGGACAAGAGTTCACACTGAGGCTACACAAAACAACAATAAGTATGCCCACACCTGAACATTACATCTATACGTGAACAAAAGATCTCAGTTCCAAATAACGTGCATTAATCTGCTGTTGTAACGCCCTCCTCTCCTCTGGGAAGGTTTTCCAAAAGAATCTGGCACCTGGCTGCAGGGATCTGCTCCCATTCAGCCACAAGAGCATTACTGAGGTCAGACTCCGAAGCTCTGGCTCACAATCAGTGTTTCAATTCATCCAGAAGGTGTTGGATGGAGTTGTGGTCAGGGCTGTGTGCAGGCCAGTCAAATTCTCTCACGCCAAACTTCAACAACAAGTTTGGTCTGTATGGAGCTCCTTTTGTACCAAACAAAAACTGCTGCAACGAGCTGTAAATACACTCACTGTTTAAAATAGTACGGTCATTTGGTATAGTTAAGATTTCCCTAACCCTAACCCACTGAGCCAGGAAAAGGATAGGTCAGTCTACATACTTAACGCCAAATAACCAGACGAAGCTGAGGGTTCCTTAAATTTAATAAATACAGAAACTTGTGCTTGGATAGGTCTGCAGCTCTATGAAATATACAGGATGTGTAGTTAATTACCTGAACTACTACGCTATCCGTATCACCTATTGGACATTAGCTTTAAGTTAGCTGTATTCTGAACCACCTATTTATAAGCCAAGCTCTTGCATGCCTCAGCGTTGAGTTCACTGCCTCCTCTCTGAATATCCTGAATAATTAGAGCGAGGCAAAGGAAAGAGTGAAAGGACAGGAAATGTTAAGCTTGGGCAGGACAAAAACGGGAGGAAGTTTCCTTAACACATGCCAGGCCTTTATAATAATAGCTCTAATGCTTGTGTGTTGGTTGACAGCAGGGCAGCACATTCAATTTAAGACTCATTAATGTGACACTTTGTCACAGGGCCTAACAGAAAGCAAACCACCTGCTTAAGGACTTGTAACAGCAGCTAAAGAGGAACAAAGAGCTAGAGGGGCCAAAAAAAAGCTAAAGAAGCCTGTTTACGAAAGGAAAATCATTTCGGTAATTAAGGCACAAAATGGAAACAAGTTAAAGAAGAAAAAAAGAGCAGAGTTAGAAAAAGCAGCTTCCTGTTATAGAAAAAAGTATGAAACCAGTGAGTGACAGAACGGAGGGATGGACTTACTTTTTCTTGTCTTTGTCTTTCTTGAGTGGCTGAGATAAGGACAGCGTCTCGGCTGCCACCTTCTTTCTGTTGAAGGCGTTCATCTCCTCCTCCAGGTCTCTCCGCTTCTCCTCCACCTTCCTCTTCTCCTCCTGGTGCATCCGTTTGAGCTGCTCGAACTTGTCATGCAGCTGGGAGGGAGGCGATGTGCGTGACAGAGGCAACAGAAGAGAGATGTATGAGACCATGCAGGTAAAGGAAAAATACTCCAAAGTCAGAAAATGAACAGAAATTCCTTTATGTTTAATTTAAAGCTGCATTAAAAAATATTTATTATATATTATTACTGAATCAATTGATTACGTTTGATTTATCACCAGAATCTGCTATTTATATTTTTATTTTTAATTAACCCACTGTGATCTGTACCCTTCCTGTTCAGCACCGACCACTGTGAAGTTAGCTACTAGCTATAAAAGAAGTTGAAAATGTAAACAGAGCTAAAGGGGGAGTGAATATTGGAATTAAATCTGTTGACAGAATGACAGTGATGTTGATCCAAGCCTGATGGATGTCTAAGTAGTCAACTGTCTGCTTACATGTTCACTGTAGCGAGTTTAAGTTCTGCTAAATAACTGCAGCTTTAAAACTCAATGTGACGATTTTTTTTTCCTGTGGTAAACAATCCAGAGTCCAACAGGATTTAAGGACACTTCAAGTTCATTCTTAAGTATAAGTAGCAACAGCGCTTGCTGCAGTTTAGCTAAACACTGAGCAAACTATCAACGTTAAGTAATGACTACAAACTTTCAAAATGGATGATTATGTTAACATCTTCATCAGATTGGTGATTCAGTATCTCTGTAAAACTTCTGTGTATCTACAGTTACTGAACAGCAGTAATGAACATTGCACATGCGTATGTCAGTGTAAACATTAGTTTTACTTAAAAGTGCGGCAGTGAAGATGCAGCATTTGGTATGTGGACATATCTGTGGCCTTAAAATCTAATTTACTGTGTCTATAGCCACAGGGTCACTTGAGACCAACCTCTCTCTCTTTTTCTTTCAGTTCGGCTTCTGTCTCTTTCACTTTGTTGACAAACATCTGTCGCATTTCTTCCTCTTTGCGCTGCAGGTCCCCTAAGAACTCTTTCCTCTTGGCCTCATACGTCTCTTGAAGGCTGGAGTGAAGAAAGAAAAAAGTCAGAAGAGAGAGTAACAGCAGATAAATATAGATGAAATAGCTATTTTGAATCTGCATGCACAAGTATGTGTGGTGTACCCACTCTCCCTCTCTACCTGAACGGCTGGCTGTCGGGGTCCGTGTCTTTGAAGCCCATCTCCTCCAGCTTACAGCGTCGGTACAGCTCATAGTGGCGGGCGTGGGTCTGCTCCCTCAGATCCTCCATGTTGACCCTGATCAGCATCTCTCTGAGTTTTACAAAGTCACAGTGGCTCTCATTCTCGACTAGGAAGAAGAAGAACAACAAAAAACGCACACGCCATAATTAGAAGAGCAGTTTTGACCAATTAGGATTTGCTGTTGAAAAGCTGGTTCTGGATTACGTTAATGAAATAGCACATACAAATGTGCAGTCATGTCATGTTTCTCGCATTTCATTCTGTGCCCTGCTGTCTGTTTCACTGCTTTTAACTATTTTTTAACACCCCATCTGTCAGCCTGTTACCCTCCCTTCCTGTCCATCTCTCTTTGAAAAGCAGGAAATCACACATCTCCACAGGAATGTGAGCATCACTCCAGATTCATGTCCCTCATTTAACTTGATTGCAATGATACAGACAGTAAATGAAAAGTTGATTTTGTTGTGTTCTTATATCCACATTAAGTGGGCAGGGATCCCTGAATCTGGACTGCACCTAGTTCAATTTAAGACTTCTTAAAATGTGAGATCTCTTTAATACAGCATTAAATTTAATTTAATACGCAATAAAAAACGTTACCAAAGCAGCAGCCCTCTGGACACTGTATAACACTGGGAAAGGTTTATACATCATTTAGAGAGATGCTGAGGAAACCAGCTGAAAATGCTGATGCGGAGGTTTTACACAGTATCTTGTTTGTTTGTTTGTTGACCAAATACATGTTAACCAATATAAATGAAAAGAAAGGGACTACAGCTAGAATAACCAATAACAAATCATTAATTAATTTAACTTTACTGATGTTTTTAGCACATTTACTCATTTTGGAAGAATAAGCTTCTTAGTTGTAATAGCGACGGCACCTGCTTTCAGTCTGTCGTGCTTTCCACCACAAGCTGTGAACGCTGAGGATGTAAACAGTGATAATTATACTGAAAGTGCCCAATTAGCATGGCATTTAGTTTGTCCTGACAGAACATGCTGGAAATACTCCCCACAGTGCCTGATAGCAAACCAGACTGCATAAAAGAAAATAACACAGTCAAACGACTCAAAACTCCCACCGAAAGAAATAAGACTTTCCTTCAGTAAATAACCATTAAATAACCTTCTTATACTTGATACTGATTTTAAAACAGATTTTTACAGAGAAACGAGAGAAAGTTTTGGTGATGAATCACTCACTATTATTTTTACTCAAATTTGACAGTCAACCACAAATCATTTGTGGGAAATTAAAGACAGAAACGAGCTGCTCTCTGGGCTGCATCCAGACTACCGAAAATTGCCTGTTCATTTGGCATCTAATATTCTCTCTGTGCCGCCACCCCTGCTGAGGGCTGAATGAGGGCCAACCCTTTAACTGACTGCAGCCCTGAGCCCTCAAGATATCTGAGCGCAGGGATCTGCAGAAATACGCACGCAAAGACAACATCAGAAGAGTGAGATCCAAACAGAACACGGACATAGTGTTCTACAGTTATCAAAGTGAACGATATTAACAGAGAAATGGCCAAAATTTAACTAAATGAAGAGCACCACGTTCACTGGTCTTATGTTTTTGTCAAGGCTTCAGTGGTGTGCATTATTTATTTTGTAGACATGCAGTCAACTTAAGTGTATGTGCACTAGAGCTACACGGTAAGGTGTTTAATAAGATGTTTAATGACATTTAAATAGTAGGAGGTAACAATAATAAAGTCTTCATATCATCAGTCTGTTTCCATCCGTACAGGCATCTTTTGGAGCTTCTTACTTACTCTCTCATGAGCTGGACAGAGTCAAAAGATCAGCTCCATTATTTATCACCGACTCTCAGTCATACATAAATCTACTGAAGGCACATTCATGCATTTTAAATCTACTAAGATGATTTTGGAATCTGAGGACACATAGTGCATAGGTAGCACTGTCGTCACCGAGCAGGTTGACAACGAACACTGGATTCGTAAAGATATAATCATACTGGGTTATTATTAACTTTAACAAACTTTTATACATTTTCAGATTTACATATGTGAACAGTTTTTTCTAGAGCTGATACAATTATAGGTGTTTTTCAGTCATCTGTCACTTTTTACCAACACTATATTCTCGTAAAAGCAACCAACTAACCATCTTCACATGAAAAAACACTACAGTTCACAGTTTAAAAAAATGACCCCACAGTAGCTTGCAGGAAATAATAACCAGTAATCTGGTATTCTGTATGACAAGAGATCACAGATTACAGAGCATCAAGATCCTGAGAGGACATAAACACAAACTGAGCCCCCATCAATTACTTTTTGTCAGTAGACAGTCCTTCCACTGTCTTCCTTCATTCAATGGAAATTTCCCATGGCTCTTTGAGAGGTTACCATAACCCGTCTATATGACATCTGGCATCTACAAACTGTTTCCACTGACACAGACCCTCCTTTCAGTTGGCTGAGCGTCACAATACACACATACTTCTGCCCTTTGCTGCCTCTGTCCACAGATACTATGAACGATGAGCCATCAGACTAAAGGACAAGTAGTTCTCTTTTACTACATCCTATAAGTCTGATTTTTGTTGTTAAGCAGAAGTAGTCTTACTTGATAAGATAACTGGTTGAAGACTTAAAATAAGTCCTTCTTTCACAGTTGATCATTAGTTGTTTTGTTAAACCGACTATGCTGTTCGTCCTCTAGAAATAAATATTCTTCAGTATTAGTTTGACGGTTGGTTCCAATCTTTAATTTTTGGTAGAGTTACCTACTGTTTGTTTACATTATGATAACGTGTTGTGCATTTCATCCATATTCTGTTCTAGATGTCACGGGAGTGCTGGAGCCTATCCCAGCTGACATTGGGCGAGAGATGGTGCACACCACCCTGTGCAGCCCTGTCCTAACATCTTCCACCATTTCTGACAAAATAAAGAAACAAAGAATGGATCTTTTGTGAAGGAGACAAACCTCAAAAAGAAATCAGTGTAGAGTAAGCACAGATAAGCTTTTGCAGACTGGACTGGACAGTACTGCAGCTTCATAGTGACTGACTGAGTCTAGAGGGATATGTCCCACAGGAGACACACAACAGGCTTCATAAATAACCACAGAGTGTCCTCTGAGAGTTGGGGAATGAGAGTGGTCAGTGGATAATGGAGAGAGGAAAGGAATAGATAGTGAGGACACAAGAGCAGCAAAATCAAGGCAAGGACAGAAGAGAGAGATGGAATGAGAGAGAGTGCTTCGCTGACAGTATGACTCCCATCTGAGCAGTAATATTCTCACAGCACAACTTTATTAAATTACACTAAATTACAACTGTGGGAAACAAAGGTCTCAAGATCCCTGACACAACAGGCGGCAAACGCACGCAGACAAACAAGGTAGAGAAACAACATACAATGTATGGATGCAATGAAAGACACCACATACATCACACACACACGGCCAACTTCTCCATACAGTCGCCCTTCATTTCGTACTGTCACTCCGCATGAAGTCAAACACGCAGCTGTGGACGGCACTCCGCATTAAGAGAGAGGGTAAAAATAGACAAAAAGACTGTGGGACGCCCTCATCACTTCACCATGAGCAGATAACATTTTCTCTGTTCTGTAACATGTTTGCTTCCATGTCAGCACCTAAATCTTTAACAGTGCACAGGCTTTTGTTAGGGCTACAACTAATGATCACCCTATTATTTATTATTGATTAATTTGTTAATTATCTTCTTGACCATTTGTCTCAATGTACATTCATTGTGTTGGTATAGATACACAGTTCTCCCATGTTTTGACATTTATTACTACACTTAATTGACCTGTTTAAATCCTGTAACTGTATGGTACAGTATGTACAAACTAACCAGCATCATCAGATTTACGCTGCCAAACAGAAAACCTAAATTTGTATTTGCAAGCACTGTTTAACTGTCAAACATTTTGTCTCCCAAGGATTTTATATACAGAAAACTACCACTTAAGGTCTTTCTGTTGCTACACAACACAAGTCTCAACTGAAAGTGGTCAGAGTTCAGTGAAGTAGTTAACACTTAACGTTTGACTCACAGGAAGTTATCAGGGCTACAACTAACAACCACCAGAATTGAAGATAAATCTATTTTTTACCGTCATGACCACACTAAACTGAACTGCAAAACTGTTTCCCAGAGGCCATGGTGGCATTTTCATGTACCTTGTTCTGTCCAATCAACCGGCCAGAATACAAACATGTCCAGTTTACCATTATAGAAAAGTAAGAGAATAGGAAAATATTCATGTTCAAAGGCTGAAACCTGTGGATATGTGCCACTGTCACTTTTTTTTTTTTGACTGTTCGAAAAAAATTTGCTGTCGATCAACTCGTAAGACAAGTTGTTAATATAACTTGTTCATATCACCAACTGTACACTTCTGCCTACAGACTTGTGCCGATGATCACAGCACACAAGAATGAAAATCACACTTTGGAACTCCTGCTGTCTTATGTCCTAAAGTATTCCTTCACCTTTACCTGACACGTAATGCACCCACTGTAGTGTTTGCTTGTGGAACACACGCACGCACACACGAACTTGCTTGTGGACAGTCCTCACCTTGCACAACACCCCACGGGTACTGTCTGGCTCTCACTGTTTTGTTTCCCACTTTGACCTCTTCCACGCTCCCGACCACAGCAAAAGGCAGATGGGCCTGTACAGGAAAAATGGTAAGAGTTTTAAAAAAGGCCAAGAGGTCACAGGTGGGACTGGAAACAGAACCATGGTCTGATTCCTTGGGTCCCAGTTACTTCATGCCGGTATTCTTTACAGCACAGCAGCTGTTTCACAAGTTTAATTTAACTGGACAAAAACATGATTTTTATAGCAACAATAAAAAAACCCCAAAAAGGATAAATTAAATGTGAGTGTTTATCTTCAAATAAAAGTTGCTGCACTGTGGCTGCCATCTCTATTATCATTCACAACCAGACCACACCAGAGCACAGTGTAACCATGCTTACATGGTTTACATGTGGTTCAGTCGGGGCTGAGAGGTATATTTTTTATTTTTTAAGTGTTTAAACACACACAAACACGCACACACACTTTCTTCGGTGAGGCATCATGGGGAAAACATGCTCGATTCGCAAACCTCAAAAATTAGAAGCCGAATTGAAACCAGCTGGCTGTTTGCAGCTCGGAGGAACAAGCTGGTGAGTGTGGGCGCTGATGTAACCGACTATGAATAAATGTGGATACTGTATAAGGACAGTGCCAAAGACAACCAAATCCAGTCTTATTTATCCATGAGAGAATATATCATTTAAGCATTTGTTCATGTGTGGGTGTGTGTTTATACAGTACAGTCCAATTATAAAGCTGGAGAGTCGGACAGTATTTAGATTTTTTTTTCCCTACATAAGAGAAATATTATTTTCAAGAAATATCTTAAAGAGCAAATACATTCATGTCCACATTTGCTACCATTGTCAGATGTGTAACACATGTGGTGCTAAAGACATGGTTACAAAAGTGAACATGCCCACAGATACCCTAAAAACAAAATCTTGTTCGATCTATCAATTATCAAACAAGTGTCGAAAATTTGTTATTTTTATTTTCAACGCGTGTTTTCAACGTGTTGGAAAAGTCTGAGCTTTACAGTGCGTTATCATTCAAAAAGAAAACCAAATAAACTACCACAAGGCTGAAAGATTAAATGAATGAACATGTACTGTTGTGGTGGGATTGCCACAACGTGACTTACGTTCATGGAGGCGTTGATCTCACTGACGGCTTCATCGTCTGTTGGGAACTGATATATCTGGACACCGTTGCTCACCAGCTCACTCATTATCTTTATTTTGAACTTATGAAGCTCACTCTTGGAGATTGTGTCTGCTTTGGCAATGATGGGAATGATGTTGACCTAAAAATAGATAAGAAATATAAGAGTGTTATTAAAGGAGTCATATTTTGCTTTTTGTGTTAGCTGATGTTACATATATACTTTTCTGTTGAGACGTTCATGTTACACACAGTCAGAGGCCCCAAGTTTGAGGTAAATGTGTTTGTCCAGGTTTTGATCTGGCAAATCTGCTTTGTACTCAAGAGCATTTTTTTTCCAGAATTCTGCATTGGTTGATGTGAAGTGTTGAAAACCATAACTGGACATTTGTTTTGGGCTTGTACACCCACAAAATACTGTCCCACCGACCCTCTCCGTTCCCTTTCATGGCCAGTGCTAGTTTTACTGTTCGAGGAGATGTCAACATGTCACGCAGAGAGTGTTTTTGCGGTTGCAAAAGGGAAATTTACTTTTTCCCCCATTTACTTTTCCCAAAGCCCAAACCATAAAACAACAATAAACACAATAAGAGGCCACCAACAGACTTTGAGCAAGCACCTTACAGATGTGTTTTCACAGCATGACTCAGTTTTCAGCAGGATATTCGGCTAAGTTATTTCTGTATTTCTGAAGGGCTGTGCATATTTCAGCCAACAGGAAGACTTCCACAAGCTGGCCAATCAGAACAGAGTGGGATGAGGGAAAGGGGACCCTTAAAGACACAGGAGCACAAACAAGCCTTTTTAGTCACAAGCCCAAAAAAAGCTGTTGCACAAAGAGGCATTATAACATTTGCATTTTTAACTTGGAATCTGTAAAGCACCAGAATAAATTTACATTAAGAATAATAGGTCAACTTAAAATGTGTAGAGCATTGAGACGTTTTTTGTTTTTATGGTTAAGTATGTCAAACAATCGGCATTCATTAGTGTGCTGAAAGCTGCTTAGTGTTACAGTGTATACACAAAATTTTAATGCAATACTCCAGCTGAGCTTCACATGCATCTTTACACCATTCAAGCTTATTATAGTGAGAGATGATACAGTACGTTCACTCAGAACCCCAACAGATACATAAAAACAAACAGTGATTATGAAAACAAACTAGGCTCTATCTCCGATTAAGAGCAGATGTGCAGAAATAAACACACAGTTTGTCTGCATTCCTCTGTGTGGCTGCAATACTCGAATCTAACTGGGAGCACGAGGAGGATTCCCACAGATTTACTCATCACTTTCACAGTGTGCCTCTGAGCAAGAGCCTGAGCTTGTTAGGAGTTAAATTATGGGCTCATCATACTTTATTGGATGATTAATTTGCAGCAGGGAAGCAAGTATCACGTTTTAATCTTTATTCAACAAACCAACTTCACTAATTGTAGTAATCCAGTGCCGAAGAGGTCACTGAAGCAGGTTGGAATCAAGCGTGTTGACATGGTCAGTGAGGAGGGAAGGGGGAATAATATTTACTTTCCACAACTGTGTTTTTTTTGTGATCATTCAGAATACCTAGGGACAACACATGAGTAGCTGTAACCACAATGAAGTTTCTGAAATAAAAATGCCACTAATAGATATTTTGGCACTTTATCCTTTTATCTTAGACACGGCAAAATAAATTATGTTATTTTAATGGTAAAGAATTTTTTTAAATGTAAAGGTAATTTCTGAAGGTATAAGCAACATCTTTCTTCTGTGATTTCTAAGTGAATATGGATGCAAAGCACACATAATGATACATTTGGGGAGTGTAAATTAAGCTAAATCCAACAATACAAGTGTTACGATTTACCACATATGAGCATGCTAATAAGGAGACCAAATGTAAACCAAAGTACAATAACCAACATCCAGTTGAAGAGTAGACAGAAGGTGGACACATACTTATCACTTATCACATATTTTTCCTAAAGCCATCTCAAAAACATCTGTAATGTATTAAAAATCACGAACAATCACGTACATTTGATGAATTATAGTGCAAAGTATGAGAAATTTCACAGGTAAGTACGAAACACTAATCTTTGTTTGCATACATGACCTCTACAAACTGAATCCTCTACTTCCTCATATTAACTGCTAATGGCTTCCACCTATTTGAGAGAAAATAATCTTATTTTAAAACAAAGAACACCTCCTTCAGCCACTTATCTCTCTTCCTGCCTTCTTTCCCCACAAACCACACTCAATGATGGGCCTTCAAGCATCCTCTGTAGGGAGGGGAGATGTGTACCCCATTAAAAGAAAAACACCATTGTCTAGCCTTGACAGCAAAATCTACACTGTGGGGTGAACTGTTTCTGGTCTGCTTCCCTGGTTTTTCCTGTGACAGGGCTATCTGGCAGACAAGACAGCTCTGTTCATTTATCTTTAGCTCCCAGATACAAGTTAATATTCACACACATAACCACTCTCTTTGACGTGAATGTAACTCTGCACAGAAAACAAAAATGTGACAACGGTTCAGAATTTTTCACCGGTTAGTTCTCATGTCAAAGAAATGTAGCTATGGTGACTAGAATATATGATAATAGTGTTTGCACTGAAATCTTCACTTGCATCAGTTTTTTGAGTCCTGAAACCATTTGATTATTTGAGCATTATTAATGAATTGCCATCTACTTTTTTAAACATTTCATTAATTGATCCAGTTAAAATACAAAACAACCACTACTTTCAGCTTTAGAAATTAGCAGAAATGTAGGTTTTGATTGGATTAAACTTAACTGTGAGTTTGGAAATTTTCTATACCTCAGAATTTTTACAGACTAAATGGTGAACCAATTCACTGATAAAAAAAAACCAGTAATTAAACAGCACTGAAAAAAATAATGGCTTTTTGAATTTGTGATTTGGTGTGATAAACCAGTCTGTTCACCTTTAGCATAGACATGAACCTGCATGAGCAAAGGCCTATGTGCCAAGTAGCTGCTGCAAACATTACCTGCACACATTTGTTATATGTAGAAATAGACCACTGCATTAACTACCCCATACAACCTGTGAAACACAACGGCATCACATCCATTTGTGGTCACAAAGAACTGGCCTGCTTTCAGACATTGTGATCAGCTTGCTGGGACAGACTCACTAAGGTCGGGCTGGTGTTCGCTGTGGCCACCCACACTGGCTAAAACTGGGTCCATTGTTGTTCAGTTGTAAATCAGTTTGGATACTGTTGTTTTACACTATCAACACATTCTGCTGCTGTGCAAGTGAAATAAGACCTCTGAATAACTAAAATGTCTCTGACAGCCACAGCTCAGTTCACATGAAAGAATGGGGTGAGTTTCCTTTCACCTATATTAGGGGAGAGTACAGCAGGTAAACTGCTATGTTAATGCAAACACATATAGCTCATGTTACCTGCCTTGCTGTGCTTCATATAAATGGATAAAGCTCATATATTCAATTCATGGACGCTACAATGGCTTACGTAAAAACAGGGGGACAGAGATTTGGCCGCGTATGTTGTGATGGTTTGGATGGTATCAGGAGACAGTTGGCATATGTAGGGTGCCAGGCTTTGATTGCTCTGTTGGCTGGTAAAGACGGCACAGAGGTCCAGTGATCAGCGCTGTCACCTCGCAGCAAAAAAGAAGGGGGAAAAAATCCTGAATACAGAACTTAGCCATCTCTGAAGTTTGTTGGTTTCCTTTCATAATGGAACAGTGTTTGTTTTATTCACAGCAGTAATTGAGAGTAGCAGAAGTGCTCCAGTCATGGCTCTGGTCTTAGAAACTCACATGATCCTTACATCTGATACAGGATTGTAGCATTATTAAGAGACATACATTTGTAAATGTCATAGAGCTATTAACCATCATTTAGGAGCGACAGTTGTTTGATGTGGCTCCTCATTGTCCTGACTACTAACGGGGCACATAAGGCAGAGACGCACATTTGTGCACAGACAGTTGGCAGAGGTAAGTCAGCAGGTTTTAGTCACAAGCTGACCATCTGCTTTCTTCTGCATTTATTATTATTGCATCAACAGACACGAACAGGACTAAAGCTGCCACTTTGTCACTCCTACATCAGTGTTATCAGTAGTTATATGTATATACAGAAATAATGTGGAGGGAGTAAACAAAACCCTCAGATACCTGAAAATCAACTTGACTAATGTCACAATTAGTGAACCTTGCAATGTTAGAACCGGAATAAACTGTAATGAGCACAAATGCATACAGAAAAGGACATAAACAACATTTTGTCCTCTACATAAAGTTTTCCCAGTGTAAACAGTCGATGTGAAATAAAGCTATTTACTGATGAGCAATATTTTTTTAAATACTTCAAACTTTCCTAACAGTCCCTTTCTTCTGGGCTTTGTGAACATGTGCTTTAAAATGCTCCGAGGTCCTTTTCGCTTGCTGAAATTCCACACGTCCCACAGTCTAAAGCAATGATTTAGGATCAAAAACCGCTGTAAGGTTTCAGCTGTGTTTATCATCACATTGAGCAGTTTTCAACAGCCTTTTATGAAAACGTCAATAAACTGAATTTAGTTACCAAGCAAAAAGAAAACATTAATAGCTGTAAGCGCATATATATAATTTCAATGGAAAACTTCAAGGACAACACCAGCAGTGACCACTTATCACAAAAGATGGTCCCGCAATTAAAACCACACAATTTCAACAAATATTAACTGGCTCCAGCTTAGTATTTAAACTTTATTTACTTGCCCTTTCGGAGTCCTTGTTTTTCTCCCACTAACAACAACTCCCTCCCCCCTCCTCTTCTTCTTTCACGCTCCAAGTACTGTTGTGATGAGATTTTTTTCCACTGTTGTCTAATTGAGGCCAAGCCACTGATTGTAAATGCACTCTGCAGCTCATCGGATATACAGTACGGCAAAACACAGACCAATAAGCTGTGTAGAACTACTCACATAAGAGCAACGAATCACAGATCAATGTGCCTATTACAGCTGTGCGTTGACCTATAAGCATATAAACTGCAAACATACTACAACTAGGAATTAATAGAAAGAGCATTATGAGGATTTATTGCACATTTACTGCAACATTTTTCTTTTGGCTTTATTCTTTTGGGACACAGAGAGGCCACACCCCTGCAAAACGATCTGGGACGTGCATCTCAGTTACATTCACACCAGTAACAATGGAAGAAAGGTCAGATTTCAGCAACAAAGATACTAATCACAGACAATGGGAAAGGAATCTGGATGTGCTTTTGCCAAAGGGGAAGACCACAGCATATATGACCGTGTGTGTTTGGTTGTTGACTGTGTGTACCTTGCTATCAAGTTTTTTCATAGTGACGAGGTCCAGAGACTTAAGGGAGTGTCCTGTCGGGGCGATGAAATAAAGGCAGATGTGGATCCTGGTGTCGTGGTAGTTAAACAGCGAACGTTTGATCTTCAACTCTTCCTGAAGATAGTTTTCAAACTGAGTGTCAATGTAGTCAACGATGGGCTTGTAACTGTGGAGAGAGTCAAAGAGAAATTTGTGAAGATTTATGTCTCTGGGTAAAAGCTAAATATTTGTTTTCTTATTCATGCATTGGTAATGAATAAAAAAAGGAAGTAAGGCCTTGTCACTTGGGGAATGAACTGAGACAACTATGTTTTCATTAACTGTATAATCTGATTCCATGCCAAGATCTTAGCTTAGAGTTGTACAGCTTAGTGCTGCATGAAATTTGTGTTTGGCTTGTGGGAATCTGGTTGAAAGAAATCACAGTGACTGCAAAACATCCTGTTCTCTCTCACAGTGCAGTTACGTCCTTCTGACCCTACAGAGTCACCAGTACATCAGTGAAAATTAAGACTGAGGAGTATCAAAATATCAGATTTTTGTAGTTTTACTTATATGAAGGCACGCACTTTTTTGGCTATTAATAACACAATGCCTTGCTACGAATAAACCAGTACTACTGAAAATAACCAGAATTTACATTTTTTTAAAAACACAAAATATACACTAAAATTCAGTTTGCTACATTGGAAAACATCAACCAATCATGAGTGAGATTCTACAGTGGTCTCCAAAAAATTTAATTAAATAAAATTAAATAAAATTAAGTCAATTAAAATAAAAAAATATATAAATTTGTTATAACCATATGGGTCAAAGAAACAAAGAAACTGTAGGGAAAATGCATCCTACAATTACTTACCAAGAAAAATAAACCATTTGCATTAAGGTCTCATTTTGTAATGTTTGTTTGGTTTATTTCTTTCGATAAAAAGTGACATTTATTTATTATGAGTTGATGTGTTTCCAAGCTGCAGTAGATAGCAGTAGTGAGACTGAAAATATTCAAGATAAGATGTCTGACTTATATATATTTTCTAAGGCCTGCTGATATCATTTAACTTGAGACGGACACATTGCCTGTTAATGGTTTCTTTTTCCCTCAATGTGTTGAACATACTTCTGGCAGCAATCAGAGGTCGAAACAAGACAAACAAGTTCATTAGAAATGATGAATTATGTTTGTTACTGCAGTTCTGAAGTTTCCAGGCTTTTCCTATTTAAATGTACTTTTCTGTGTATTTTTAACAGACCCAGATAAAGAAAACAAGCTGAAATGTGTTGGTTTAACAATAAAGTTGTTAAAACATCAAGTGTTGCTGGATAGTTTTAACATATTTAAACCAAAGAACAGTTACTACACTGACTGGGTCACGAGAGACAACTGACAAAAATGGACACCAGTAGTATGGAGACGCTTGTTTGGAGATGTCTGCAGCTGTAATTTATTTTTGTTTTTCAGATTAGAACAAGCCCATTAGAAATTGGCCACATTTAACAAACTGCATCATAGCTGTGTGACATGCAAGTCTCTTTCTAATGGAAACTGTTTCATTAGTCGCTGTTGATCCGATGTCACAAAATCATAGTTTACTGTAGCGCTCACTACAACACATGACATCTTCGGGCTACATGTCTCTGCAAAAGTGATCATTTTGTTGAGATAATCTGTGTTTGAGATGTTTAACAAACTTTTTAATCTCCCGTCCATAATGCCACCAGCCTAATCTCCAAATTATGTTTTCAACACATATTGATGCATTCACCCACTTACTTTTTCACAGGGGAGTGAGATCAAAACACAAGTGAGTCAACACCTCTAGTCTATTTCTTTAGTCAGCATCATATTTACAGTACAGTCATCTGTCCTCTCCTTTCGCATCTAACTTCAATCTTCTCTGTGGAATGCACAAACACTCGCAGCCCTCTGCAGGGTCTTTCCTTCCACATGTTGGTATCTACAGCCTATAGAGAAAGTTAGCTTTCTCTCAAGCTGCTTTCTGGCTTGGTTACAAGGAGAACAGTCCATTCCACAGCTGAATGTTAAATTAAAAAAGAAAAAAAAATTAACCCCCCCCCCCCTCCTTTGTCAAATTTCCATTCTACTGAGAAAAACTAAATGTGCAGGAACCTGGACTGATATGTCTGTTTCTGTAATTTGTTTTACTAGGAAATGTGGTTCTAATTCAGACAAAACTGTCATCTTGCAAATAGAAGGTAAGGTTTGGATAAGGACTTACAGGAAAGTCTGTAGTTACATAAGTGATGAGACAAATGGAAAAGTCTTTAAAGCACATGTTGCATGCATGTGCTCTGAGTATCAGATGAATGGAATTTGCTTAATGGGACAATACAATGTGTCATGTTTATCAGAATATGTCAAAACCTTGACCAGATTTACCATGGCATGTTTTTACAGAGACCAATCACATTTTTGCTACTGCGTACTTTAAATCACTATTACTGGTCAACAGTTTAGTACAATAATTTAAAACACGTGCTGAAACAGGTTACTTTTACTACAAACATCTCTTTTTCTACAAACATGTACTATAGTAAAGCAATAAGAGCTGCTATTTTAGAAAACAAGAGCCTTGGGGTGGATCGGGGTAACAGCAGAGGTCTTTGTGTTATGTTACTCTATTTCCACCGTGTTTTAAGCCATTTAATTTTTTGAATCTCCCACCTCAAGAGCAAGTGATGCTGAAACTGTGCCTTTTGCAAGATCCCGCCCGACTGTGAAACTGCAAGTCCACCCCTGCCCAGTGCTACATTGACGATGAATAGATGAAGCATATATAACTTCTGTAGACAAAGTGTACTCTCCAGCCGGGTGAAGAGCAAGACAGGGCTTTGGAAGTGTGTAAAACACTAACTACCCAGTTAGTGAGCTACTCAGAACATAGCTTCTATCTTTTACAGTACAGTATCAATGCTAAAGCTAAGCTAGCTGCCTCTAACTATGTTGGAAAACGGTGAGTGTCTTTTCAAGAAAGTTAGACATGATTCAAAACCTTTCTAAAAAACGCTGTTGAAGTGTCGATTGTGGTACAGCGAACTGTAGACCAATCATTAAACGTGATTCTGTGAATCTGAAGGTGGTGCAATAGCCAACGTGGACGCCACTTACATCAAATTGGTGAATGGCTGAGGGAACTCAGAGCCAATTATTTCATAGATAACCAACATATTTCTAAAGAACAAGTCCTCCCATAATTAGACTAAAACTGAAACCAACACCTGAAACCAAAGCGTTCTGTATACGCCTAAATAAGTCACTTTTCAATGTAGATTATTTTTGTGTCTGTGTGTGTCTCTTTCACAGCCCCCCCAACAGTCAGCTTTCAGTCAGCTCCCCCCAACACATATCAGAAAAAAAAGCCATTAAAAAGGTTCTTCTATCTCCATACAGTTAAAATTTGTGAACCATGCTTCCAAAATAAGCCCAAGTTAGAGAAAAAAAATCTGACTACTCATCTGCTGCATGTACGTATACGCGGATTTCCAGTAACCAGGTTGCATAAGTGCATGTAAACTTGTTTTCTAATTACCCAAGAAACCTGGTTTCTCTGAGTAACCTGTCTACTTGAATGCATGTAAACACAGTCATGACCATTTCAACACACTCACCTGTCCTCTTTGTTGATCTGATCACCAAAGCCAACAGTGTCAACAATCGTCAACTTGAGGTGGACGTTGCTTTCTTGTAGGTCGTATGTTCGTGGTCTCAGATACACGCCATTCTGGTAATGGCTTGCCTCCTCATTCTCAAACATGGTGTTGAAGAGTGTGTTCATTAATGTTGACTTCCCAATACCAGTCTCCCCTGCGGATGGTAGGAAGAAGAGAAACGAGACAGTCACTAGGAAGTAATTCATCAGCTTTTATGTGTGGACATTTACTGAAACATTACTGGAAAGCTTCTGCAATTCTTTCATGTCAACACATAACATAATGTTAATATAGTTAAACTGTAGGAAAACCAATAAAATAGAGAAATGTTCAATAGTTATGACACTGTTTACAATATAAAACCCATTCTCTCATACATACACACACAATGTCAATTGGTACTCACCTACACAGAGTATGTTAAAACAAAATCCCTGTGTCACCGATTTACTGACCAGCTGGTCAGGGAGGCTGTCAAAACCAACATGGCCACCCAAATTTAGGTTACGCTTCTCTTCATTCTGCAAGAAAACAAAACATTAAAAAGTCTAGTTATGTGTGAGGAAAACACACATGGGGGAGACATTAGTGAGAGGAACAGCTGGGTGGCAAATAGGCTGAAGTCTTCACATTTATATTCAAATGAAAGTCAAAGATCCTCTGTTCACTCTGCAGATGTAAAACCCATTAACTGCCATTATGAGTTAGGTAGCAATGACCTGCAGTAATGATGAACTTCGAGAAAAGAATATTACTCTGGACGAGCAACTAAAGACACACAAGGAAAAAATTAACGTTAAATATTAAATAAAATAAAGAGCTGAAAAAAAAATCTCTTAATATCAGTACCATCATGATGTTTTATAATACAATCAAGTTGAGACAAAAACTTGTCCACAAAAGCCAAACTCATCTCCAATCACCTCTGCCACTGTAAATGATTGCAAAGAATTGCACAACCACTCTGTAATCAATCTCAAACTAGAAGAGAGAACCCTGGAACTAAAAGCACAAAGATTTACCAATATACAACAAATAAAAGAGAGACAACACTATTCTGTTGCAAGCATTTTCACCATTGATCTTCTTTATCTAACCTATCAGGGACAGACAGTGAGAGACAATGTTAGAGCTGAGGAGGAAGGGAACAGACACCTTCAGATGAATAGGGCGACCCAAGCTCATCTGGCTGGGCCACGATGGACTGCATACTTGAAGGCTGATGTCACTGAACACAGGGAGCCCGAGAGCAGAGCTCAGCTGAACACAACTTGTCAATACTGAACCGAGAGATGGAGGCAGACTCTGCATACACAGCAGATCAGTTCTAAACCTGACTGAACAGCACAGTAGAGGATGGGCACTGTGTCTGGTTACAGTATGTGTTTAACTATGAGGGCAGAAAAAGATCTGACATCATCTGACATAAACTAATAGATAGATACTTACTGTAAACTTGGAACTTGTTCAACAACATTAATGCTTCCCTGTGGTTTTCAGTTTGCTGAATAATACTCACACAGATATTCAGCTAGATTGCTGGAGGGGGAGGGTGTGGCCTCGGGTATGGTGCCAGGAAGTAAACTGACACAATAACTCTTTGATTCCTTACTAGTGTTAAAATTAAGAGAGGCTGACAATTTACATTAGCCTTCATTTGTATGGATATAAGCTAAGAATAAATTAAGGCTTGCATATAAATTTTCCATCAACACTCACACATACGGTTTTGAATCCAGTTTCACACAGAGCAGATGTATGATTTGCTTCCAGTTGCTGGAGAAAGTCCTTGCTTAAAGGCACCTTGACAACATTTTTTATGTGAGTGGGGAATTACACCACAAGTCTGGGAATTTACACTTTTGGAAGCCCACTGTGCATACTCAAAACATTTCTGGCAGTTCAGAGAGTTATAGCCACTGTCAGACGTGACCTTAAGTCATAGTCCTGCGTCCTGTGAAAATTGCTCCGTACTTACTAAACCATAATGGTGAAACCTTCAGATTCACAAAAATACCACAAAACTAAAAATAATGTTGTGTTGGACTGCATTACACTGTATACATGGTCCAGTTCCTTAATTGCTTGAATTTTATGCATTAATTAATGTAGACTAAAGGAGAGCCACAGCTAGTCACTGCTATCTGGTGAAATACACATATTTCTTTTATTAGTCATTTTCTTTTTTTACCACTTGGGTGGATTATATGTTCGACAATAAATTCCGTCTTCTCCATATTATGAAACAAAAACCAACTGATGTTATCAATAATGCATAACATACCTTTAAAATAAGCCTCTCTTTTATTTTCTAATACATTTAAATTTATATACAAGGGCTCAGCTACACCCATCACAAACTGTGAGGCATCCATCTGTCCACCCACACAAGCTAGTTCAGAAAAGAGCAACAGCAAGAAATATGACAGGAATGAAAAGATTCTGGTTAACTGCCCCGGGGTGAGGAAACAACACAGTTCCCAGGCCACCGTATCACCAGGCCAACAGGAAATGGCTGCGCAGTGGAGGCCCAGGTGGCTCAAAGTGAAACGAGGCACGAATCATATAGGCTAGTTTATGGTGTTGTGTGTTTGCAGCTGGTTGATGTGAACTAGATGTCACAGAAGAAGCGACACAGGTGCAAATGATGAAATGAAAGATGCCTGAATTTAATTTTGCTGCTTCGGTTTCACGTTGGTGTGATCTTCACTGCTGTGAGTGACGGGGATGTCAGGCACCCAAGCTGATTTGCACATTTTAATAGTGCAATTAAACTTATTACTGATATCTTACTTATTCTTTGATACCACCTTTTTGAAAGGTTAAATAAATGTGTGACACACACTTGACACACCTGAGGACAAAGTCAAGTTCCTATCAGACCACAAAAATAAATCTTTTTCATGAAAAGCCCTGATTTCACCTGAAATTCATGCCTTTATGGCATGACCTTATTCAGAAACAGGACTGCCAACCCACTGTGTTAATATTAACGACTTACAAAATATTCAGAGTAATTGTAAAATAGAATTTGGAAAAAAAGTGTTTTTTACTCCAGACCCCTTCTGTTGTCTGTCTTCAGCTTCCTTCTCACCTTCTGGCCGCCATCACCACCTGACTTATATCTGACTCATGTTTGCAGGTTGTGTCTGCCTCGGGGAGTCTCCACCTGACAAGACAGAGGCAACCTGACAGACTGAGATACACACTGCTGCCGCTCAATTACACAGAGCGAATGCCTCTGAAGAGGCTTCAAATATTTAACAGCTTCAGATGCAATTTGTGTAGTGGTTTGTCTTAAATGTCATGTTTTCATGTTACATTTAAACTAGTCCACATCAACTTCCACTTATTTTTAAGACAGTATACATGCTGAGACACAGTTCTAAAGAATCTACTATACAAAATATGGTGTGCTAGTCAGCTTTACGGGTATTGTTTAGTTGCTTTGTGTGTCTAGAGAGGGAAATACTTATTATTCTTAAACTGGTCTGAGAGTCTGAAAATGAATCACATCCTACAACTTTAAGTCATTTATCAGAAGTTATTTTCCAACCTTGCTTCATCCTCAGCAAAAATCTATAGAAACATTTTTTAAAAGACAATCATAGGCTTTAACCTTCCGAATTAGTCGCATTAAGCAGATCTTTTAGGAGAAAAGAATTTGAGACTTTAAGAATTTAAAACCCTATGCTTTATAATTTACTTTAATGTACTCACTTTATATATAAGTTTTATTTGTCTTATTTTTTAATTAATCACAATGACAGTGTCACATTCCCGCATTCAGTACTCTTTAGATGAGGTGGCTATTGACGGTGCTTCCTGTGCAGTGACAATCATGTGGATTTATGAAACTTTAGCCTGACGTCCTTTATGCGCCACCATGTGCAGTCTAGTACATCAAGCTGTTGAGATCTGAGCGTTTTGTTGCATTTACAGCCATGTCACCTAACTTAAACAAATCATTTTAGCAATCGTGTCGGCTCTAACCACACCTACAGATTCCGCTGCTATATCTGTTTTCATGCTGCTACTTGTTGTGCTGGTGTTGATGCTGTTATGGTAAAAAATGTTGACAGATGATGTGTGTATGGTGCAGTTTTCCTCTGATGATCAACTTATGGAATGCCCTCATTCTTTTTCTTGTTTCACATTCGTGCACGGTATGGTTACATCACTCATCAGCTTTATCTCTCGGCTATCGCCAGCAGGAAGGACAAAATAAACGAGTGACACAGGAAGCATTTTATGAGACATATTTACAGCAGAAACGTGTGTGGATATACTGCGCTTGTCTCAGATTGTCTCTTTCTGGCTTTCTTCCTGATATTTAAACATTTATATTATTTATTGACATTTACTGATACTGACATTACAACCAACTGAATTTAAAACAGGAACGTTTTTTTTTTTTATTAGAGATCATCAGATAAATGACAGTCAGTCAGACATTTCTGTAACTTTCAGTTTTGTGTTTTTCTCTTCTCTGCTAGTAGCAGCTTAGCCAAGTTGACTGGAGCATTCAAACAGAAACCTTTGGATGAGCTGCATTTTTTGGAATGCAAATATCCAACTCCATGTAGCTTTTTTACCGTCCATACTGATGAAAAAACACATCTACAGTGTTTCCCGTCTGAAGCTAACAATCCAAACTTTCAACAAGTCACATGAAGAGTGATGATTCACTGGGATCAAACATGTGGCCTGGAAATTATGGGATAGTCTCTAACCTCCAGTCTATCCAAATAAAAAGGCTACAGATACGGTACAGAAATGTTTCTTCTGCTTTCACTGATGGTACAACATCAAAACAAACATTACTGTCTCAAAATCTTTATTCAGCTTTTGTCAAGATTATTTAGAAACATATTTCAGTCTGAGTGCATCATAATGTTATGCACCAAAGTGGTCTCTGGTGAACTTGAAGACCTTATTATATAGATGAAGGTTGACTCATCGCCACAGAGGCTTCAGCTCAGCTCAGCTGTCATCATTCATCTGCAATACTTGATATGACAAGCTTGTCTGTAGGCAGTTCTGGCCTGTATGTATGTACAGTAAGTCAGTAACTATGATTGACCTGATTAACAGGTCAGATTGTTAAAAAAAATGTCTTTTAAATTTATGCAATACAAAAAAATCTGCAACTAGAGCACACAGTTAACATAAAGTGCAAGTGACTCGCCCCATAACTTCTTGTTCCACATCTCTTGCCTTTAAGCACTATGTGAGTTAATCTGACTTTACGCGTGCAGGACTCATGCATGGAGAGACAATAGTCTTCAGGGTCAGTAAGCACTGTACATGCTTAATATACTAAAGGCCATTGCATTACATAACCGTTTAAATGAGCAGCAGCATTTTCATGCTACACACTGTAATGCTATCAATAGGGGTAAAAAATTGGAAGTTGCTGATCACCTCGTGTGGCCTAGAAACATAGCCCAAATCTGCTGCCTTTACTGAACTGGATTGATATGGGTTAACAGTGCAACCATCCACACATCCCCATCAATAGCTGCACATAATTAACAGCATGCCCTTTACACAAACAGCCAGGCGAGCATGTCAGACTGTTCAATACAGTCTCACTTAGTTAAAAAATGTAGACAAAGTTCAACATGCAGGCAACTGAGCTGCATCTAACCTCACACTGTTTAGCATCAGCATTTTTCATTAATCGATCAATCAATCAAAAGTCTGCAATATCTTCTGCAACCTGCATGATCTCTTTAACTAGCTCCTAACTTTAAAAAATGCCAACTGTGCAATATCTTACACATCCTCCTTTTACGGATCCTCTTATTTCTTTGCAGACGTGTTGCACCAATAAGTGGTAGGAGTGGCCCGGAGTGTGTTCTTAATCTCTTTATCCCTGCAACTCTGTGCTGCTTACTGTCCAATTCACCACCACAAGGATCTCTTCAAGCAGCTGCCAAAAAGTTAATCACCCTTTAAATCCCCTCCTGTGCATTCACCTCACTATAATATTGGTTTTCTATAGCACATGTGCTTTGTTGTGACTGACGCTGCATTCTTGACACCAAGAGCTGACTCCCTTACTGTAAGTTGCAGCTGTTGTCTTTAGTCTCTGTTGCATCATAACATACCTACATAGTCAAAGCTGGCTGACAACAGGGCTTGGCACTAAAATAACGCCACATACATTCCATTGTGATTTAGTAGCATGTCCAGCCTGCTGACGTGATATGCAAAGCTGCTCCATTGAGAAACACAGGCCATGAGTTAAGTAGCCAAAGCCTGTTCAGCATCTGTGTTGCAAAACTGGCATATCTTTAGTCCTACATAAAGCATAATGAGCCAAAAAAGTTTGCACCTCTTAACAGGAAGTTAAAATGAAATCACATGTCAACACACTGTCAGAGCTAAAGCTCACCACACAATACTGAGTGCTCTCTAGTAATTCGTCACATAATTTAAATTTTACACATCAGAAGTGTCATTAAAATATATTATATGGATTTTAAGTGTGTTGGGCACAACCATGTTCTGATTTACAGTAGTTATAACCAGCCAGCCACTGCGTTAGCTGCATTTCAAAATAAATGTGCGTTTATTAAATGTGTTGTGCATACAGCCACGGTGAACAGCTTAATGGGACCATCATTACAACCATATGGTCAGCAGTGCGGAGGTGTTATATACATATATACCATATTAAAAATATTTAACATGAACTGCGTGATTTTTAATTTGCCTTAAGTGAAAGAAATCACCACCATCTCGACTTGGGTCCACATCACAGGCTCCATACGGGGAGGAGGCTTAGCTAGCGTTACATACCCCCACACAGCAGCTAACACCCACAGTTTCACTAATCACAGCCACTTGCACTTGCAATGTTTTCCCTTCCAAAAAGAGTGGTATGGTTAAAAAAAAACACCAGAATAAAAGGAGTGTCGTGGTTTTCACTTACCGAAAATACGTCAACGTCCGTGGCAGCCATGGTGCGGAATGTTTGGTGTGTGCAGGCGAAAAGGGAGCAGCCGTCGTGCCTCTGTACCAGCCTGCTAAACTACTGAGTGAACCGGGCCGACTGATACGGGGAGAGGGACACAAGGCGGAGAGGAGCGGGCGACGGGGCAGGGAGGCTACCGGCTAGCTAAGCTAAGCGGCAAGATGGTTCACTGCTACGTCGCTTCTCTGTCGCTCGTTAGCTGTTAGCTAGCTACACCCGTTGAGCGAAAACTTTAACATTATTTGACATTAGCTTCTAGTCTTATAAACAGTGCTAAAACTGCTATTTTATGTAAAGAGATCTGTTTAAAGTTGCCTCCAAACGCTGCCTCGGTCATCTTTTATACGTCCGTGGAATGAGGATGTGAACCATCTTGACCTTCGTGTTGCATCTTTGGGCAGCAGGGAGATACGTTCCAATATGGCCACTTTCTCAGGAGCTTCCTCTCGGTCCGTGAATGTAAATGCTGTGCACACATTTCCAGGACGAGCCGGAGCGGGAGGGATCACCCCACAGTGGGACACGAAGAGAGAGAGTAGAAATATGTGTGTGTGTGTGTCGTTTTTAAGATAGTGCATTGATTTATTAATGAGGTCGCACAAGTACATCACTCAGCCAATCAGTGCAAAGTGTTTATTAATATATGCACATCAAATTTAGACTACGCCCCTTAAACAACTGATGTATTGTGTTTACATTGTACTATTTAAACAAGCTTGTAGCCATTTCCATTAAATATTTATAAACTGTGTGTGTGTGTGCGTGTGTGTGTGTGTTGTAGAGCAGCTCTTACGTTTTAGAGTTAAAAAAAAGTCGTCATTAATATTTTAGTAGACATTTTAGCACTAGAAATAAGGCAAAGGTCAATCCAATTAAAAGTAGAAAGACATATAAATGCAGTTTGCAGTTTATTAGGTGCAGCTAGATACAACGTATACATATGAAAAGAGACATGATAATGAAGTATTGACCCCAGCAGCATGTACAGGGAAAATAAAACAGGGCCCAAAATGGATCCTTGGGCACACCAGAGGTCAAAGGGACTGAAGTGGAGGAGAGGTTGTTAATCATAACTGAGAAGGTTCTGTTTGTAAGGTAAGAACAGAACCACTGCAGCACAAGTCCCTGCAGGCCAACCTGTTCCAGCTGTTTCAGGAGGACTGAATGGTCAACAGTATCAAATGCTGCAGTGAGGTCCAGCATTGCTAGCAGCACAGGTTTTTTAGCCTCAAGGGATAGGAGGATGTCATTCTGGACCTTCAATAGAGCAGATTCAGTGCTGTGCCGGGATCTAAATCCTGACTGAAACTTTTCAAAAATATAATTTTTCCAGAGTAGGGAGCAACTGAATGAGTAAAATGTTTTCTAAAACCTTGGATAAGATAAATGAGACACTGTTCTAAAATTGAAGAGGACTGTGGAATCAAGATTACATTTCTTGAGGAGGGGCCTGACTAAAAGTGTTTAAAAACTGTTGGTACGGATCCGGAACTAAGACAGTTATCTATAAATAAAAGGAGATGGGGTCCAATCATGTTAAAAACCTGTTTGAGTAGGCGAGATGGAATAGTGTCCAGAGGACAGTTGGTTGAACTCAACCGCTGGACCACTTGTGAGAGGCGTGACAAGGAAATGGGCTCAAACTCATCAAACACAGAAAGAGGAACAAGAGGGGAACATGTATCAGGACCATAAAACATATTGTTAATGCTCAGCCTAACAGAAGCGACTTTATCAACAAAATATTGAAGAAAGTCATAGCAAGTGTGAAACATGTTCCAGCACATTAGAAGACGGATTTGTGACAGATTGAATTTTGTTGAATAAGACTCTAGGAGCGTTGCCAGATATTGACATTTCGCTTCTTTAACAGCATTCTGATAAAGAGAGAAACTTTCCTTCAATATACCCAGTGATACATGTAATCTGTCCTTTTTCCACCTGCGTTCAGCCTGTTTGCAATGCAAAATTAAAGTATTTCTGTGTGTTGTTGTAGCCTAGAGGTGGTAGTTAATGAAGGCAATATAACATTAATTAGTCTAATAGCTTAATAGTTTTTATATGTTTTTTAGTACTGGGACAAAAGTACCAATTCAAGCATTAAATTACATCAAATCTAATTATTTAAAAAAACAAAAGAAGGAAGGGAAGACAAGCCTTATTCAGGATGATTGCCTGTAGGCGCATTTCTGCATAGCACGTTATTCAAATTGTATCCACGTATGCGCTCATCCCGGAAAAAGACTCCTCCAGGTGGGGAGGAGATAAGTGAGCGGCAAGGTGAAGGCCACTGTGCTGCTTCTGGGACAAAGGTGGAACAGGATACAGACTTTAATAAAGCCTACGGTTTTAACGATGGTTTTGACGCAAGAATCCATCGTGTCTTTGCTGATAGCAGAGGGGGGCAAAGTGAAGAAATCCGACTTACTGGAGAAGTTCAAAGGTTTAATAGACTGCGTCGATCCCGCAGAGAAAGCGCGGAACAGGGAGCTTTTCAAGACCTGGGTCAACAACGTCGCCGTGGTCAAAGAAATCGACGGTGTCCGGTATGTTGTCATCAAGAAGACGTATCAACCTTTGCTGGGGACTGTACAAACTGCGGAGAGCCGTGTGGAAAAGAGTGGAAACGAAGAGATCCTGCTGACAGGTGAGCAGCAGCGCCCACCTGTGCGGAGTGAGAAGACTGAAACGTCCGAGGGCGCAGGAGGAGGGAGATGTGCTGAGGTGGATCAAGAACTGGCAAGTGAAGGTGGGGAAAATCCCTCTGAGTTACTTTCTCCTATAGAGCTGGCACTGCAGAGGACCAAATATACAGATATTAGAGTTAAAAGAAAGATGAACTTTGATATCCTTAAGTCAGGCGCAGATGGAGGTAACTGTTCAAGAAAGGATGTAGTAAATAAACCCACTACCACCCACAGCAAACCATATGCCTTGCCTTTGAGAATGCCACCCAGCGCCACCAGGGTGGAGGTTCGCAAACTGAAGGTGGACTCGGACAATCCTCCTGAAACTCCAAAGGCGGATCCCTGGAAGAGCAAGAGGAAACCTTCAGTGGACAGGAACGACAGCATCGGCTCACCTCAGCTGAGGAGGTCAGTGAAGATCACCAAGGCCCCAGAGGAGGCCAGAGACCCAAGGATTCCCTCCACGATTCCCCTGGAGCTGGAGCATGAATGGCTGGTCAAGTGTGCCTCTGGGCACTGGAGCCAGGTTTATGGCCTGCTGCTTAGAGACCACCAGCTGGCAGAGAAGAGGGACTTCATTTCAGGGTTCACGGCCCTGCACTGGGTGGCCAAATGTGGAAACAGCGAAATGCTTGTGAAGATTATTGATGTAACAAAGCAAAAAGGAGTTGACGTCGACATTAACGCAAGAACGCATGGTGGATACACTCCTTTGCACATTGCTGCCTTGCACAACCAGGAATACATCATGGCCATGCTGGTGGGGGAGTACGGAGCCAATGTAAGCATCAGAGACAACTGTGGGAAGAAGGCCTACCACTATCTGCACAAATGCACTTCAGAGACTCTGAGAGAGATGCTGCTTGTACCCAAAGGCCAGCAGGCCGTGGACAGAGCCCTGCATGAGAAAGAGGAACTGGAGCTGTTCCCGGATCTCTTTAAAGGCCGGCATTCAATAAGCCGTCTTTTCCAGCCACACGGGACAGGCCAGAAAAAGAAGGACAAGCACAGGCCAGGATTTTACTCCCTGAGCAATGACCCCGGCGAGGAAAGAGAGGACAAGAGCAGCGGCTTCAGGCACAGAATCAGATCAGACGCTTTTATGTAAAGGCTGACATTTTCATGAGGAAATGGTGTGAAAAGAGAACTTAAGAAAAAATTCAAGTTCTTCCTTTTTAAACACAGATGAAAACTGAACAAGAAACAATGACTCATTTCCTGTGCTTATGTTTTATTCTTTCTTAAGGTGATGTCATTAGGAGGCAACGTCTGGAGGTGGGTTTTTGATTTCCCTAATCAGTAGAGTTTTAGTTTTATAAGTTGCCTGCGCGAGTTATGTGTTAAGATTGTGTTTACAGGTGTGAATCAAAAGTGATTCAGACATGACAATGGATCCTTTGAGTCGTGTCGTTACTCAGTCTGCCTCTGTGCTGTGATCAAATTCAGCCTGAACTTTAACACTTTAACAGATGTTCATTTTGAATGTTTCATTTTGTTTCTTGATTAAAATGTTCTCGTCCACTGCATTTCAGCACTTAAGCCAATTAGGCATCAGCCTAAATGAGCTAATTTATTTTATTTATATCAAGATGCTGCCGTTACCTGTTTATTGTGCCATAGTTTCACGTTTAAATAATCTTGAATGGACTGCACTGCATACTGAACAAATTTGGCGTTTCATAATTCTTGCATGCATGAAATCACAAATAACTTTATTTTAAAATGTTCTTGTCAAAATATGCTTTATTATCTCTATTTATGCTTTTACAGTGAATAAATACAAATCAGAAATTCATCAGCCACAAAGAAATGTTGGCCTGTCAAGACTCGACTTGTTCTCCTCTGTGTTTTCTTCTCTGAGTCAGAGCTGAACTGAGAGCAGTGGCGTGGTCATACTTTCAATTTCCAGAGGCAGAAGTGCGTAAACTGATAAATGAACAAACAAACCTGTAGCAGGAACAAAATGAAATAATAAATAAATCAAAAAACATGTGAAATGTTTGGCCCTCTGGGGAAGATTTAGCGGACTTGCTTCTTCATCTTTTCACTTCATAACAGACAAATTATTAAACACTGAAGCACTGAGCGGAGGCAAACATGCACTAAAACGTCCTGGGAAGCAAACAAACACAGATATACAATAATGTTTATTAGAAAAGTTAAAGGGTGTGTTATTTACAGAGCGGTATGAAGGTGCTGCATAAATCATTATGCTGTGTACATGCGTGGTTTGCATCCATCCTCTTGACTTGTCGAGGCAGCTGTGATTCAGCAGGATAAGCAGCTGACAGGGAGGCGAGAGAGTGTGTGTGTGTGTCGTGAGATTTAGCAACAGTATGAATCCTGTGGTCAGCCACGCCGCCTCAAGTCGTCTAACTCTGTCTTATTCATGTCTGGTGATGTCACTTCCCCATCAGCACACACTGACTTGTTGTCAAGATGATGTTTCATCTCCAAGCCTCAGGGTTGTATTTAGCAAATTTTTTGTTTCTTATGCTGCTGCTGCTGCTGCTGCTGCTGTAAGGAGAAAGACTAACACAAGATCAGAAGCAGGATCCAGACTGGTGGAAGAAACTAAGATTCTTCAGATAAGAGAAACGCACAATGTGTGATTACAAAATCAACATAAAGAGTCATATTATAAACATAGTAGTGTGATACTTTCCTAAAGTACAGCCACCTATTAAAAACAGCAATTTGTGGTTTTAAAATGGGCTGCATGCAGAAATAAGTTGCTGTAGCTTAAAATAGCCTGTGCATCTTAACATAAGGTCAGAGCTTTTATTATCTTTCTATGGATAGTTTTTAACTTGTCTCACAAGTGGATTGCTTGGTGCATATCCATATGTACTATACACAACGCTTGACTTTTGAATTTCGGGGAATCCTGTGTCTTAATTGGCTTCAAAGAGGAGCCACATGATGGAGAAACACTGGGGAAGCTCTTATCTGTTGCCTGGAATAGCAGAGAAAAGTCTGTCTTTGTGCTTTAAGCAAGGCTAATTGGACGCCAGGGGTAGCTTTGTGTTTATGCGACATGAGAGCGTCAGTCCTCTAACTGTCAGCAAGAAGTCCACACAAAAAAAAATGTCATCCAATATATATTCTACTCCTTTATTATCTGTACAGATGCAATACGAAAGTCCAGGTCATGTTAAAAAGGGGTTTTGTGTGCGCTACATTATAGTGAGGGGTGTTTGCAGTTTCAGTGCACTACAACGCCACCACTGACTAAGATGTCAGCACTTAAACATAGATTTGAAATAACACCTTTTAGCACTGAGTGCAGTGGGAGCGATGTGCATTTTCTTTTGCGAACTATTCTCTCCACTGTGTGTTAGAGCCAGGATCCATGAGAAACATCTAGTGGAATGAAGAGGCAGTAAATTATGTGGATGTAAAACCAGTGCTGCTTTACAATCAGTGTTTTGGTTTGAGGAACAGCTTTGTAAGTCTGTGAGGTGGGAGGAGGAGGAGACTTGAAGGTGTACTCACATTCCTGCAAGCGGAGAGTTCAGAGTTCAGGTTGAAAACTGAGCTTCGGAGACGCTAATCTGAGCACCTGGCAGAATGAGTCATTGCTCCTGATAAACAATCCTCCTGACCTCACGTCGACTGTTTATTATAACCAATTTAACGCAGTTATTTGGGAGCATGAAGCAATAAAAATCACATTTCTTTTGCACCCCCGTGGTGTAGATTCCCAACTGGAGGTTATGGTCCATGCACCATTTTCTGTTTTCAGTGTTGAGACTGAAGGACACAGTCAGTGATTATCAGCTGCAAAAAGCTCCTCATTATCCAGCAGTGTCGACAGAACTGCTGCTGTAGTGTTCACGCCATCCTGTTCCCTAAATTGTCACCACCAAATGCTCCGTCACTTTGCTGTCTTTGTAATGACGCTAAACCTAATTACCATGCAATTAGTGTCTGACAAAGACTGTACTTGTTTAGAATCCCCTGAGTTGTGTTTTATTTAAAAGTGTTTTTTAACTTTGTGAAGCACACTAAGTGCTGTCTGGTGTGTCTCATGGCCCTCGTGGAGTTTTTTCCTCTGCCACTTGCCAAAGTGAAAGTCCATTTTCTCTCAGCTCATTTTGTACATTCTTGTAATAAGAATTCGTTATCGCTGACAAACTTGTCAACACTGCAGCGTGGAGGCTGGGCGAACAGGGGCAGGGAGGCGTGAAAGAGACCAGAGAAGAGGAACAACAAAACTTGAGTTTGTGGTCAGTGTCACTAATATGTTGTCATTCATAATTGTTCCATTTTTAGGTCAGTGTTAAACACGAAGCAGCAGTTGTTCAGTTTATGTTGTTTATCCATAAATGATGTATGACCATGTTAGTGATCTTTGGAGGTGATTTTAATGCCGTAGAACAGATACAGGTTGTACCTTTTGAGGTTGCTGGCTGACAAAATGTATATAAAAATGTTTAAGTTAAAAAAACTCTATAGATTATCGCCGTTTTCTTTTCCCACCGATGAATTTTCCAAGTATTTTTTTTAAAACAGGAAACTCTAAAAAGAAGTACCAGTACTCCAATTGCAAGGACAGTTCAGTGGCAGTAAACTTTTAGATTCTGAGGTGGTGCGTTGATGTGCCTGCAGAGGGCAGAGACTAAATCTGAGAGCAACAGCCAAACCTAAAAATCCCCATCGTTAGTAGACAGACATTATTTCAATGAGTGAAATAATGTGACAACCTATCTGATCTTCACTGTTCTCCCTTTAATATGACTATTTTAGCACCAAACACACATCGTTTCATTAACACTGCATGTAGCCTGTATGCTGTTGTTTTATGTCTTGTATTTAGATGCATCATCCTGTTCCAACTGTTTGCGATTGTTCAGGCTGTATCTGTGTCTGTCTGTTTGAAATAGTTCTCTGTGCAAGAAAAATATAAAAACACTAGAGGGAGAGCTTAATTTATTCACAATATTACAAACACTGTGGAATTTACAACTCCAAACAGGCACAAAAACACAAAATCAAATGCATGAACAGGCATGAAATAAAGCAGAATCAGTGGCTTTAGAAAAGTCTCTGCCGTCATCCCGCCAGCTGGGACTCAGTGAAATACAGTATATCTTTCCTTGTTGGCTTTAAACAGATTCTGTTCCTATGAATGTCACATGTCCGTCAGTATTTGAAACAAAATCCCACAACTGAACAAATACAACCCTAATTCAGAAACAGGCCCCTTTTCTGCAACAGGAAGAAGAAATGACTAAGGAAGTGGATCAAAAGTTTGTATTCACACGTAGCAACAATTGAAAATGAGCATTTATCCGTGTGCTGCTTCTTTGTGGGAGCATTTCCTCATTTTCTCCCAAATGTTGATCTTTTGCATACCTTACGAATTCCAGCAGGCTGCGGGGAACAACATCAGAGTCTTTCTGACCCTTCAGCCCAGCCTCAGCACAAAGGCCAAAGCAAACATACATTTGTTTAGCAAACTGAGTGTGGAGAGAGTCGTAAATCGCCAGAGAAATGTTTCAGAGCTGGTGAAATATCTTTCAGGATGGAAGGGTTTGGTTGTTTACTTGTCCACTTGTTTGATATTTTGTGAATAAATGTTTTCTTTGTGGTCATTATTACAATAATACTACTATTACTACTGCTACTACACAACAGTCAACTCATACACTGGATCACCTTTTTTTTCCAGTACTGTCAACAGGTAAAATGTCCTGAGGGGCATTTGATCATTTTATGACTTTGCAGTTTGGCTGAAAACGAATTACCAGGAAGACAAGAGGAGTTCTGTCTTTCTGTTCAACAACTCTCCAACCTCTACATACACATAATTAAGACAGTCATGATCTCAAGCACACATACCGAGCATATGCTGCACATATTCTGATGTAGAGCAGCTCACGTCGTTGTCTGGGTTAGTCCTTAATTAAAAGAAGTGAATCCAACTAGAAAAAGTAATGACAAATAGTAATATGGAAAATGTGAGACTCTTAAAAAATGTGGGAAAACTAATTTCAGTCAGGATGTGTGATTTTATTCAGGGCTATTAAGAAAAACTACTAAATTGTGATAAATTTAAATAAATGTAACCGTGTCGAAAAGTGGCTACGCTGAGGAAGTGGAGAATAGAAAATTTGCTTAAGACACCCAAAGTGAAGTGTGTTTCAAGTATCACGTGTCACCTGTGCGACGAGAGAACGTAGGGTGAAAATGCTCTGTGATATAATTGCTGCTTATTCCTAATCTGCTTTATAGAGGTTTAACACCTCTGTATGAGGAACTGTTCCAACATGAAATCATCAAGACTTAGTAGGATGAAGTAAGAAATTAGCTAGAAAAGTGTTTGTACACAATCATTAACGTTGCTGGGCTTACTTATGTACCTTTTGCAAAACATAATTTCAATATTCTTATTGAAAATAAATGATAAAACAAGTGAAATAGTTTAAAATGGATGGAGTAAGGCTTTCACTTGAAAACAAATCTGATTTGAAGAAGTGTGCATTTATGTATCATTACAAAGTGCTTTTTTTGTTCACCTTTTTTGGTTTTTAGTGCCTTAATTCGAAACATATTTAAAAAAAATAAGAACATTAAAAAAAAATTATTTCTACTACACCTCTTGTACATTTTACCGACACGATACAGTACACCACTCCCTCTCAGGATCCTCTCTTTAAAGCCCTCCAACTGGTCAAAATACAATCTTAAAGCTTTTACATGGTTCCACAGGTGCAGACACGGGGCTGTAGCACTACCATTATGAAGAACAGTGAAGAACAGTTGCTGAATTGCTACCATGGCGTGCAAAAGATTCCACACAGCAGTGCTAATGAAAAATGTTCCACACCATCACCAATATAAAAAGGCACAAAGAAAAACAGTTGCATCTTCCATTTAGATTAATAAACAGAGACATGTCTTCGGATGCAAACTGCAGATCGTGCAGACTGATGACGATGTTGGGCGGAAGGTCGTAGAGCCTTCTGTGCATCCTCAGTGGACAACGGGAAGGCAAAGAGCTTCAGTTTCAACAGTGTTTATTGCTCATCTCATGTATAGCGCACAACCGCACGACGGATTCCCATGTAGACCTGTCAGACGCTTAAAGAATGAAAGAAAGTCATGACAATGTGCAAAGGATTGTAAATAGTTGAGCCTGCAAGGCCTTCACGTACAGAAAGACAAAGGAGAGCTTTTGTTGCCTCTCCGCTCCTGTCTTCACAGATTCAGGCTGTTGGAAAGCGCCTCCAACTGCTCTTCACCGAGCTTCTGCTTCTCCTCCAGGTCCTTCTGCCGGATGAGCAGCGAGGCCTGGGTCTGGACGAAGCGCCGGTAGTCCTGCAGCTGCTCGGCCGTCAGCTGGCGTGACAGGAAGGTGGAGACCAGGTTCTCTCTCCGGTCCAGGTTATCCTTCAGATCTTTGGCGTCTTCCCTCTGTTTGCACAGCAGACGGTGGCGACTGTCCAGAGATTGCTGAGTGGAGAGAGGAAGAGAAGGAACAAAGATAATAAATTATACCTGGTAGAGATAATACATTATGCTGAGGACAAACACAGATGTTAAGTCGGTTACTGAAATACATTCAGTACATGAATTACTCATACATCCTTTGCCAGCTGCTGTGTATAATATGTACCTTACTCATACAAAGATAGAATATCAACATATTTAATAGAAAGATCTGAAAATAAATCAAGAAAACATTTTATTTTTTACCAAAGTGTCTAATTTATTATACTTTTCAATTTTAATATGTAATTTAGGCTATAAACTCATGAGTATATTCATATGTGTATTGATTATTCATAGTCATAGATGCAGTATTTCTTTGTATCAACAGAGGGCAGGGTAGATACAAATGTCATCGAAACCAGGCTGCAGTTTCGGTGACTCAGTGTAAATACCAGTGTTGCTGATAACAGCAAGAAAACAAATGAGCCTCTAACAAGCCCTCAGTATGCTCAGTGTTCAGCCAGGCTTTTACAGATGGACAAAACAACAAAGAGCCCTTTCAGGGATAAACCTGGAAATCTAATGCATCCATGCAAACAGAAATTGATGCTGAAAATACTGTGATGCATAATCGAACAGGATATCCTAAGAGAACACAAAGCAAAGCCCAGAGCTTAGGTCAGTTCCTGTGACATTACTCGTGATGATATTTAATGCCAAATTGATGATGGATTAAATAGGAAGTAGAAAAAAATCTGTAAAATTAAAGCTTGAATGACTGATAGTAAACACTTAATACCTTAGCATTGTGACTTTATTTCTCAGTACAGCAAACCATCTGGAAACTACTTAAAGTGCAGCACAGAATATCAAACTGCATTATATCAGAAATAATAAGCTAAAAATGGGCAATTAAACACAGATAAACCTCACAACATTTTTTGAATTCCACACAGCGAGATACCCTAACTGCTTTAAAGTTGCCCTTCAACTTTTCCCAAGTGGCATGTTTGCTGTTCTAAAGTAAACAGAACAAGAGTACAGCTGAGGGCATGGGTGCAGCCACACACTTCTAATGGTCTTTTTTTTTTTTTCCAGAAGCTCTAAATGAGCTGTGGTGAATCATAAGACATGTTAAGATTACATGACATTGTGTTGCCCCAGGAGCGCTCGCTGACAATATGCTTTTACTGGCATGCAGCAGTGTGTATGTGTAAACAAGCTCCAGGGGAAATAAGGGAGCGAAAATGGAAACATAATACATGGAGCACATGGTGGTGTGTTGTGGTACATCATCATATTTTTATCTTTTTTTCAGGTATAGTTGAGTCAGTTGACCTTAATCCCTGAAATATAGGTCAAACTACACCTCACACTCAAAACACCACCACTTTTTACTGTGAGAGAAGACAAACCAACAAGGCGTAGCAACAACAGAATCAGATTTGATTTCTACATAGATTCTGAGCTCATGGAGGCTGTCTTTTCTTTAAATTACTAGTGTGAATAATTTAAATATTTTTGAGCAGTGGCTGCTAAAACTACTGCACTCAGAAACAATACTGTCAAAACAAAACACAAAAGGGAAAATGTTTGTTGCAAAGGCGACTGTGTGATATTTTGTTTCCTAACCTTCTCCTCAGCATCTGTGTGTTGGTCCACGGTGCTCAGGGCGTTCTGCACTCTGGCCAGTCGAGCAGAGAGGCACAACAGCAGGCTGACCACCCTCTCCAAATCACCTATAAACAGGTTGTACCTCTCCAGCTCCACGGGCAGACACCGCTCTCGAACCAGCACCTCCAGTGCCTCCCCACGGGCCATGTTCTCTTGAATCTCTGTCTGGAGGGCAGCACGTGTCTCCTCCAGTGAACGCAGGCGCTCCTCAATATAGGATACTAATAGGCGCTGTTATTTTAAAGAAGAGAAAAGAAGTAGATGATATTACAATGATGCTCCAAAAACAGACAAGTGGGAAAAATACGTGTCAACGCCATGTGATCTAATTAAAATCTGTCAGAATTACTTAGGGTTGAGGAAAAATATGGACTGTTAAGAGTGATTGCTCAGGACAGTGGGGAAGAACAGGTGGCTATCTGGTAAGCCAAACATTAGGGAAAAGGGAGACTATGATAAGATGTAGACAGACAGTACATCATATGATAACAGAGACATAACTATGTCTGCTTGAAATGAGTCCACTTAAGGTCAAATTGCATCCAGATGGTATCAATAAGGGATCACCAGCAAGTTAGTGTTTTGCAAAGACAAACACGATGAGACTGCAGCTCAAACGTTGACCTGTCGACCTGTAAAGAACCTGTTCGTCCAGTTATTTTTACAGTACATGCAACACCATCTACATTTTTGTAGGTGAAGTTAGACATTTTGTTTTGTTGTACTTTACACATACTTCCACTGCTCTGTCATGAGGGAATTTGTAAAAGATGTAATTGTTTAAACAGATTCAAATGTGCACTGTACTTCGGATGAAACCCTCCTACCGTTTTGTATAAAAGTAAATTACCTTCTTCTCAGTGATGTCAGTTGTGCTCTGCAGATCTGTACACTCAGCTTTAAGGCTGCCAGTAACAGAAGGACAAGGAGATGATGGTTCAGCCCCTTCCACAGTTTCAGCACTGAAACAAGAAAGATGTGTTTAGGTACAGATAACTGCCGTGCAACCTGAAGTTTCACTCACATGCACTATATTCACCTTTTGTACACCCTGAGTCAGACAGCGGTTATTTGCATATTGCAAAACACTGAAATACAATTGCACGTTCTTTCCTTATCTAAGCTGTGCTTACACAAGCCAAAATCTGTACAGCAGTAAGTGGACAGCAAGGAGGGTCCGTGCATGTAACACTACAAAAGTATCACAGGATGTTTCATAGAGAAACATTAAGCTTCGAATCCTAATGAGTTTTGCTTTGCCTGCAACAACACCAATGCTTTAACAGTTTGAGAAGTGTGGGTGTGATGGATCACTCTTTCCATCTACACAGCTGCATGCATACAAGATTAAAGCTTACGTAGTCACTCGAGATGAAGGAAAGTCATCAGCCAATTTCCATTATCTTACACTTCCTTTCTCTAATATTCATTACTCCAGAGTATGTTTTCTCATCAGTATGCTATCTTCTATAACTTAGACAGCAAAATGTTGTCAGTAGGTCAGTAACATGCACATCTCTAGTTAGAAGTTTATTTATGACACAGCTGGAGTAATATTCCACATTAAGATTCAATAATCAGGGAGGGGGCAAACACCTTTTCATAGCACTGTACCTGTCTGCAGTTCCTTTCTGCTCTTGTTTCTTCTTGTAGTGCTCCTCCATCAGCAGCGTGTCCTCTGAGAGCAGCTGCTCCATCAGCATCAGTGCCGTCTTTCGATTGGCCAGTGGGTAGAGCACTCTGGCCAGTGACTGGTCGGCCTTGACCACTTCTTCTACAAGTTCCTCCCACTGAGGTCTCTCAACAGGCCTCTCCTGGCTCTCTGTCTCTCCCTCTGGTGCTCCCCTCTCCTCCATCTCCGGCTTCTCTTCCAATTTCTCTTCTTCCATTTCTTGACTTTTCTCCTCTTCCACCCGTTGACTGACGTCTGCATCAGAGGCGGAGGTGCAGGGAATCACAGAGGTTTCACTTGTTTGCGTTTGAGGAGCCGAGTTGGTGGACTCCTCAAAAATGTCTGTCAGCGGTGAAGTCTTGGCTTCCTTTTTGACCTCTTCTTCTGGAAGAAGTAACCACAGCGATGGATCTGTGGTGACACCGCAGCTCAGAGACACTTCGTGTGCTAGGGTGTCATCATCGCTTGGTTCATCCACTGACTGCTCTCTCTCTAATTCAGTCACTGACGGAGAGGTCCTGACTCTACTGGAAGTTAAATTATTGTTATAATTCACACCTGCCCAAAATCATACATGCACAATCGCAAATACCATTGAAGTCTAGTGAAGTGTTTAAAGAGTGATAAATTAAACTGATAAGAATGCACTTGATGTCAGTATGTTTTGCTGTATCAAACACTTTAAAGTAGCAAACAGGTGGTGCACTGATCTGGAGTCTAATCTTACCTGAAGCACGGTCTGTTTTCAAAAGGAGGCTTTGTTTGGGTGGGGGTAGATGAGGTGGATTTGAGCTCTCTCTCACCGGTCTCTGGACCTCTAGGGGAAGGTAGGCTAGATGCAGACTCATTGGGCAGCCTAAAGCCTTTGAACTCATCTGTGACAGGGCTGTGAGACCCAGAAGATCCTGAGTGAATCCTGGCCCTGAAAGAAGAGCAGAAGGCCGGGGAGGTGGGTCTACTTGAGTTCCTTGTTCCCACTGTCGCATCCTCCTGTGGTTCAGAGTTCTGCTTTAACTGGGACTTTTTCTGGGTTTGGTTTTCTGTGTGTCCCTGAGTGTTCTTCTGAACAACAATCTCTGGTTCTTTTGCCTCTTGCTCCATTAGATTCTGCTTCTTCTTGCCTCTCTTTTGTACCTTGGCTTCAGCAATGAACAAAATGTCTTTGTCTGATCCTTCTGGCCCAGTTGAACTATTCCACAGTTGATCCAGCTGCTCAGAACTTTTACTCAGAGCTGACGGTCTTGTTACTTTTAAAGCCCCAAGCTCTTCCATGGACTTTCCCCTCTGTGCGACCACACGGACATGTTGTTGGACCTCCGGTGCTGGCTTTACCAAGGGGTCCTCAGTGATATTTGTCTGTGGACTGAAATTAAACATTCAGTGCTCAAATGTGTAGCATAAGCCATTAAATTCAAATAAACTATTATTACTTGGCCTTTAGATAAAAACAACCAGAAGGGCTCCGAAAAATTTTTTTTTCCAAGAACAGCAATAATTCCTACAAATCATAACAGTTTGTGAGAAGTAGAACTCCCTGAAAACAGGGAACTCTATGACTCCTTTTTTTAATAGTCCATGCACAAATCTTTTGAAAGGAATGCTGGTTTGCAGGGGCAGGTGGGCTATGACTTCCCAGATAGTTTGCACACACACTACTGACCTAATATTCCCCTGACCTAAAACTAATGAAAATGGCCAAATTTGTCTACTGCTGCTTCTTACCTCCAGGTTTCCATGGTATCAACTTGTAATGGATCCTTCTCACTTGTGTGTGCCTGCAGAAGAACAACAAAAACCCAAGACAATAATAACATTTGAATTACTGCAAAAACATAATTTTTTACTTTAAAAATGAATAACTACGTATGACAGATGGGTGTGAAATACTGCATTTTCTTCTATTCTACATACAGGTTTCATTAATGTAGTTAACTGAACATACTGTCGTTGTGATACAAAGCTTATCAGACTCTGATTTAACCTGGTGAAATAAACACTGGAATGTGGGCATTTAGAAAAAGTGAAATAGTTTTCTGCCAGGTGAGAGATTCACAATTAGAAATAGCATACCGTACCTCAAACGTATGTGGTATTGATGTTGATCGGTTCCTGAAGAAATTAGGTGGTTCTGGCTGGTCCAAGAGACTCTCCACTGAGGCACATTTGCCGTGAGATGGACCTTGGCTCTCCCTCCATCTGGGTTGATTTGACTGACTAGAATACTGGCCTGAACAAGACTGTGCTGAGAAGAACTGTGCATACCTGTTTAGTGAAAATTAAAACAGAACACTTAACATGTCTGGTCAAACAAGCATCAAACAAGTTGTCTCTCTGTCTCCGTTAGTGCTTCTTTTTCATACCTGATGGAGCTGGTGGGGGAATCCAGAATGCGGCCCGCGGAGTGGGGCCTGTGGCATTTCCTCTTAGTATTTTTGCCTTCGTGATTTCCCAATAGTGGCCTGGAACCCCAGTCAAATGGTTTCTCACCCAGAGAATGCCTCTGTCTGGCTGGAGGTGGTGGCTGAGGCGCTGGCTGCTGTGGCTCTGCCACTTTCTGGCCCGTCTTACGCTCCATGTACTCCACCAAGGCCTTGTGTTGCAGATTTTTCAAGTTAGTCTTTGAGGCGCTGGAGGCTGAAAGCGCTCGACCTCTCGTCTCGAACATCTTCCTCCGTGCTGCAACCAGTCCCTGATCTTCTTGCTGCTCGGGTTCCTCGCCTTGATGTTCAACTTCAAACAGGTTCTCACTTTCATTGCCAAAGGAGCGGCAAGCAGAATGTGTGGGAGCACTGCCAAGTTGGTTGAGTTTCTCTGGCTCTGAGAAGCACATCTTCTTCTGCTCTTGAGTCAGACGTTTCCTACCTCCGATGCGTGCCACCTGAGGCTGGGCCACGTTTGCTGGTCTCCCTTTTTCCTTCTCAGTCTCTTTGTTGATCTTCTTCTGATTCCCCTTTACCTCTTCATTTATGCCCCCCCTCTCCGTCTCCTCAGAGGTCACAGAAGGAGTGAGTGTGTCTGTGGAAGTCTCAGAGTCATGTGATGAAGAGAAAGAGTGAATCACGGTAGGCCTCAGCTCAGGTTTTTGCCTGATACGGTGCGGCCATGACAGCTGCAAGTCCTTCCTTTTAAATGACGTCTCCCTTAGCACTTTAGACTGGGCATCCTTCAGCTGCTCTTTGTAGAACTTTTTAAATGAATCATCCACAGTGTTACATGCAGCGGAGATAACCTCGCCTCTGTCGTTCCTGTTCATATCACCTTGTGGAGGCCTCTCGTTATCATTTACCGACACATCTCCATGACTTGTTTTGTTTAGGATCGTTTCCTTCTTAGGCTGGAACGCTGCCCTGTTGGCTCCCGTAAGTTGATACAGGAGCGGGGTTGTTTCTTTGTTTATCCTCTCACTGGCTACATCTCCCAAGGGTTGCCTCTTTCCTCTGTTTGCCTGCTCCTCTCTATTGTGGTGGTTGGGCTGTTCATTGCTTATTAGCAAGGTGACCTCCTTTGTCTGTGTGGCTGAATGTGGGGGGCAGTTTCTGTCAGGTCCACAGTAGAATATAGGATTGCTGGCAGTGTGGCGGCTGATGTCTCGACTCTGAATCATGTCAACATCTTCTAAGGTGTCAAAGCTTCGAGAAGACTGTATCGAGGAAACTGATGGTCTGTGATTCTCCTGATCCTGACTGCTGGAGGACAAATCTTTGCCCTGGGACGCAAAACTGAAAGTCTCTCTCTCAACTGGAATTATACCACTGGAGGTACGAGAACTCTCTTCGAGAGGTCTAAAAAAATTATCCATTGTGCTGTGGCTTCTTTCTTTTTCTCTTAGTTGGTACTTTTCCAACACCTTGGAGCTCTCACTCGCGGCCTCAGACCCACAAACAGATGCAGAGTGTGTCCTCATACCAGATTCAGACAGCTTACACACTCCTGTGACAAAGTAGAACTGACCCTTATGCTGTATGCTGCTGTTAATAAAACTGGAACCACCATTCCAGGGACTGCTAGCCCGGATTGGCTCTGAACCTAGCCCATCGTGTGCTCTTTTTCGCTGACTCTCAAAATGAATATTTGTACCACTGGCCCTGTTGTGATAGGCTCCATTACATCCACCACTGGTTGAGGGCTGTCTGGGTTTCAGGTGATCGGGCTGGCTTGTGCCTCGGGGAGGTGATCGGCTTAAGATGTTTGTTGACTTCTGCTGCTCAGACGAGGCTTTGTTATCGGTGATGAAAAGGTATTCTGGGTTCAACGGCGGTCTAGTCTGATCATTAGGCTGGAGGTGGGGGCGGTAGCTTGGTGGTTGTTGGCCATGAGGTTCCTGCTGTTGAGAGCCCCTCCAAACTGAGTACACTGGATCAGAATTTAAGCCTGAATTCCCTGTATCTGGGTTAGCCGTCTCGGGTCTTGGGAAATTTATACCATGGGGTGGTGGATGGGGTCGACTATAGGGTCTGGGCTGTTGCTGAGGCTGTGGTTGCTGGGTTTCAAACTCAGTGCCATGTTGGTGCACCCGGGTGTTCTCCAAGTTTTTTGTGGCTATAAAACTATCCAGGCGTGCTGGGACTGGAGGAGGGTGGACAGGAACGTAAGCACTTAGTGATGGAGTCACCTCTTGCTTAAAGAGTGCTTTGTTGTTGGTATAGAAACTGTCATTGCCATTGTGGTTGTGTTGGTTTACATTAGTGCTGGTATTGTTGTGATACTGCTGAGAGATAGCTTCTACAGAGCGACAGAGCTGATCCATGGTCTTTGAGTCAGACTGCAGTACCTGGGTCGGATGATAAATGGACTTTACATACTTCAGATCAGCATAATGGCTGAAGGAGCTGGACTGTATGTCGTCTGTGAGGAAGGGAGAAGGGTAGTCTGGGGCAGTGGACCCACCAGAGAAGGAGCTGTAGGCAGAGTCGCCTTTGCCGTGTTGGTGGTGGGCAAATTGATCAACAATACTGCTGTTTGACTTGGCTGGTGAGAGCCGGCTGATAGGCAGGCTCAAAGGATGCAGGTCCAAGTTGCTCATTCTCTCAAAGTGGAAGCTGTAAGAATCCATGGAGGACCAGGGCAGATGGCAGGAAATGAAGGGCAAGGTTTGCAAATGTCACGTACATGTATGTGCGCTGATGCATGTGTCTGCCTTTTGAATCAAACTGGGGGAATTACCACCAACACATTTGCACCAGGTTGTCCGTCACAGTCCTCGCTAATTAGGCCATTTTCCTGCCTCCTTTTTGTTTATATAAAGCCTCTTGAAAACGGTCTCAGTAGCTCCTAAGGGAGAAACACAGCACAGAGTGGTTATCAGCCTTCAGTCTTAACTCGGGACTCACACTCCAAATGACTGTTTAAGAGTGAAATAGTTTGACAAAATCTGTGTTTTCAGACAGCAGATGAAAAAAGAGAATGACTCATAGGGCTTTTTGCAGTCACTTAAACACGTCATTAGAAATCTGCTTTTACATCATAAAAACAACCTCTCTCTTCACCTACGCTGTTTGTGGTTCTGTTTTTTTTTTCCTTTTACTATGAAGAGACCAGAACACACCAGCAAAGACACATTTTACTTTCCCAACTACAGAATTTACAGTGGCAGGTAAAAAAAAAAAGTTAATACCTGCTAATCAGAGTAGAGGTGCTGGTGCATGACAGTACTGGGGGGCGGGGGGTCATTTAACTCTACGTGTCAAGATATCAAGTGTGTTTTACCCTTTATTCTTAATTTATTTGGGATTATCCTTGATGATCAACACTCATTTCACTTATTATTAATCTTACAATTTTGCATGTTTAAGGCTTTTACATGGTTAAAAATAGTAATTTAATAAAGAAATTTATAGAAATATTCCCCAATACTACGGACCGGTTTAACATTCGGTGAACATGTTTCTTAAAAGCAGTTTTATTTCATTTTTTGTTTCACAGCTTAATTTGTAGGTCAGTACAGTTACTGTTGTACATCAACAAGGTCTCTAATTAAGGGCCTTGAGGTCGGCAGTGCACGTTGCAGCACACACAAGAAAAAATGTCAGGAATTTCTTATGGAGCTACAGAAATACGGCAAGATTAATCACGTGATAGATGTATGATGCCTTGTTATAAAGCACTGCAGTCTGTAAAAACTGGTCTACCTTGTGTCCACCATATAATGATGGTACATCAAAATATGCTTTACTCTGTATAGTTTGTCATATCCTTGCCTAAAAACTAAAATTTGGGGCAAGCTTTAACTTTCACTTAATGACACAAGCACCTGTTAATATTGTCATATGCTATAAAACCAACTGTAAAACCAATTAGTTTTTCAGATGAGGCAAAATATACCTATAAAACATTTTCCATGATCAATCAATCTTTAGTCTTAGAAGCTGAATCACCTGCAGCACGAACAATTGGCATACCATTCATTTAGACTGTGATAAATCTTTTGATGGCCAGAAACTAATTAAGCTTTATCCTGATTTCTGTCTGTGGTGGTTCCATCATCTGAGATAAAGTTGATTTCCCATAGAAGTTCTCTTGTTCACTGTAGAAATACAGTATCAGTGTTGGTCCTTATACCTTATAGTTATTTCTATAAAATAAAATTCTCCCAGTATTTCCAGGTTTAAGCTGAAAAACATAAATCAAAGATGATCCTAGGTGGTCGTTTTGCATATACACGAAACCAACCTGCCATGAGCCAGTATTAAGGAGGATTCCATGTGTTTATGAAGGGCCTTCTGATCTGTGGTGTAGCTGTGTGTGTGTGTGTGTGTGTGTGTGTGTGTGTGTGTGTGTGTGTGTGTGTGTGTGTGTGTGTGTGTGTGTGT
>JAUYWH010000006.1:16747835-16780673 GCA_034779795.1 Ctenopoma multispine | reverse complement strand
TGTGTGTGTGTGTGTGTGTGTGTGTGTGTGTGTGTGTGTGTGTGTGTGTGTGTGTGTGTGTGTGTGTGTGTGGTTTCCAGCCCTCCTCTTTCCTCTGCAAGCAGAAAGAGGCTCCCAAACAGGGGAGCGCTCAAGTGGAAGTGATGGAGGGGACAGGCAGTGACAAAATGTACAGAGAGCAGATAGGGGTGGGTGGGAGGGAGGGTGAGGCAGAGGGTGACCGGCCCAGACAAATACCCTCACACGCAAACTACAACAACAAGAGACAAGAGAACTGAGCATTGACAGCAGGACAGCTCAACACAAGTTGGACGACTGGACCAACAGTGATAACAGAAAGGTAGAAGGGGAACTACTTTAATATTTATTAAGTTAGGAGAGGACCACTAATAAGAAACAAACAGAGAAAAACTCACCCAAACTTTGAGTTTTAAGTCGCTGACTTTCCTGATTTCCATGTGAGAAAGAAATAAATTCCTAAGTTTCAGTCTCAATAAGGATTAGTCCAATGATTCCCATCCTTATTTCTCATTCAGAACATATTTCTTTCCCTGAAGAGAGACCAGACCAAGTAACCAGGAGAGCCAGATATTAGAGGGAAGACTTCTAGCGAGTCCCTTCTCCCCCCACTGAGACCCGAGGCTGCCTAGTGTGAGCCACTGATTGGCCAGCCGATGACGTCCGGCTCTCTGAGTGCACAATGAGCGCAGTGGAGGGAATATTTCACTGCCGCAGATAGCTGCTAGTGCTGCCGGCAGCCTGAACAACAGAGAGAGAGAGAGTGGGGGAAAAAAAAAAAAAAAAAAAAAGAGGCCTCGCATTCCTGGCTGGCTTCAAAGACGGAGCAGAGCCCGGGCGCCATTCATTCCCAAGGCCCTGAGCCCGGCACATGGAGAATAGCCAAGGCAGGAGGGAGCACGGCAAAGGGAGGAGGCAGTGGTGGTAGGGCTGGTGGGTGGACGGGCGACCTCCCAGCCTCCTCCCAGCCTCCTCCCAAGAAAAAGAAACAACTGTCACAAAGACTAACAATCTCCCAATCATCACCCTGGCTTCCCCCTTTCTCTGTTATTTATTACACCTGTAGGTTTAATCTGTATTGTTCCATTCTTTAAAACACAACCCGGTAGTTATGAAGGAGTTAGAAGATGTTCTTCATCTCCCCATCCCATCATGTTTCTATTTCTAGTTTATCTAAGTGTTGTGGAGATGATGAGTTTCAGGGAGCAGACTTGTGTATGTTAGGTTTCTTTTTTTTTTTTTTTTAACAACGCCAGACATACCTTTATACATTGAAAAAAGAGGTTTAATCCAGTATTGCATTATTATATCATATAGGTTTATTGTCTTTGACCTGTTGCTTGATGTCTGCATCACAGGCTTTAACGTTAAATTCTGATCTTTTAGTCTGATTGGATTTTTTTTATGTTCATGGGTCCCATTCATGCTTGCAAATGAACATGTATCCAGCCATACCACTATGGTCCCAATTTCCTCAAACACTCTTATCTGACTGGGAAGATGCAGTCACACTGACAGAGATCAGAAATGATCTGGATCTAGATCCACAAACTGTAGTGGTTCTGCTTTACACAAATTTGTCTGCTGCGCCAGTGAAATTCTTAATGTCACCGCCAGCTCCTGAATAATTGTCTATTGTCCAACAAAGACTCCTTCTGCTTACTCTATTGTTTTCTATAGTTAACACAGCGTCAGAAAAAGTGGAGCAGAGAGTCGTCTCATAGCTGTCCTTTTGTTTAAGAATTATAGCTTTAATTCACGGCTGCAGATATTTGCTTTGTGTTTTTATTTTTTCACAGGACACAAAATGTCAACATAATGCAAAATGAATGTAACCAGCTCCTAATTTTGCCATTGAAGAGTATCTGATTCCTGAAAACTGAATTTTAACAACATTTCAACACGTGACTGTAACAACACGGATCAACATTAAATAGAGAGGTGAAAATAAGGATAAGCTCATGACCACTTTCTGCCTGGCAACTGAGCTAAGTAAGAGTAAGCCTTAAGAATTTAAAAAGCATATGTTTAAAACGAAAATGTGTTTTTTGTTGACACTAGACCATGAAGCGTCTGAGAAACAGCAGAAAAAAAAGAAGACCAGACGATAAACTGAAAGCAGGGAGTTACAGTGGCTGACGCCATCATAGATAGCCATCCAACGAGCAAGCCATACCAATAAGCTTGCTACAGACCTCTGACTGAGGAGATAAATGGATTGGTTGTGTCCTCAAAAATCTACTGTTAGCAGGACTATAAACCTGCTCAGTGGTCATGACATTAGTACCTGTGCCAGCAGGCGTAATCATCAGCAGAGTAACTACATCTTCAAAATCAGGTTGTCTTCCAAACTAGCAGCTTTTCTCCAGGAGGCATGTGACTGTGTGGCAGTGTCAATCCATAGCTGTAACACTACAGCTGCACACAACGATATTTAACACTGCAAGCAAACATTTTCAACTGTGAACGGTGATGTGCAGTTTGACATGCTTGCTCCATCCTCCATGCGTTTTTTCTTAAGTTGGAAAAATGCCTTAATTTATCCGGAATTCATGTTGATTTGGGATTTTTAAAGTACTACACCTGGGTAGACCCTGGCTGTTACGGTCAAAGTCAATCTTGTAAATGTTAAAAGGTCTACAATGTGATTTTTTTTTTTTTTGCCTGAAAAGAATATTTTTAAAAACTAAGACAATTGGATGTCGTAATAAAAACGGTGAAATTAATGAAAATGTACTGACAGGGCGGCATCGTCATGTGCAGCACAACGCACAGAAAAACAAGCTGTTCATTGGCAATAAGCAGACACTGTTATAAATATTTAAACTGTAACATGGGGGGCTGAAACACAGCTGACTAGTAAAACTCTACAGACATGATAGCGATTCAACTCACAAACAAATATACACCAAACAATAGTAGTGCAGAGTCAAAGCACAACAAAAACCAAAGTTACACGCTGCACAGAGTACAGATCTCAGTCTAGCAACAACAATTTTGTTTATAATATTCATGATTTAAGCTACTTCCTCCACTGGATTCAAATTGTTCCACTGACCTTTTCCTCTACAAGGGCCTTCATCAGAAAGTGAGTCATTATGTTCTGTATTTACTCAGAGTGAACAGTACGTACACAGTACTCCTTGGCCCTCCATACTATCAGCCATTAAAGTGCTCCTCACTTCCAAGAAAGCTGAACAGATTTACCACACAAACTTATCCTGAATCATTAACTGTTACCGTCAAATCAAAAATAATTTCAAATGTGGAGATACAATGGTTAAAGGAGCCACTACAAATGCACAAATGCCCAGCTGTGACTTCACTTCTGGATTAGGTCTCCCTCAGGACCTGACAGACATCACTTCTATTGTCTCTGATCAAACAGAAACTGAGAGGAAGCTGTTTTTGAAAAGGTGGAAATGGTCGGGTGTTGAGTGCTGATACTGAAAGCATCTAGTAGCAGGAAAGGGAAGGTCGTGTTGCCCTGCACAGTTATCACCAACGCCTGCAGGACTGTTCCCGTGTGTGTGTGTTTATGTGCGCGTGTAAGAGAGAGAGAACTGTGTCTACTTGTGCAGCAGAAAGAAGCTGTGGCTGCGTGTTGCTGGGCAGTGCACACACCAGTGTCTAAAATCTCTAGCTGACCAAGACAAGCTGTCACACTCTAATAAGCTCTGCATTCCTGCACTGATCTGGCCTAAATACTTAACAATATTAACATTTTAGTCTGTGTGATTTTGATGTTTCCTGTAAAACTTGTATGAACCTAAAGCATAAACCTAAAAAAAAAAAACAATAACTACTGAACATCAAATGTCTGTATGTATGCCTGTATCTGCTTCTGTATTTGCAGGGATGCAAACATCCCCAACGTCTGAACAGCATGGGGCTTTTAGTTAACCAATTAATAACTGCATAATGACACAGACACCCACACAAACAAAATGCATCAAGGTCGATAACACTATAATAATAACATTCTCTGCTATTGATAAAATTGTTATGTATTCTGTATCCTACCAGGTCAACCATTAACCAGGAAGTGCATCATGCCTGCCAGACTTGAAACGGACACAGACCTCTGTGAATGATAAACTTCTTAGTACATTCAAGTGGCTTCTGAGGACAATTACTTTTGTATTAAGGACCCCCAGGGGGCTGCAATATGATCTAGTCATGGTGAGTTTAACTGGATACTGTAGGAATTCCTCTGCACCAGAAAAGTACAGGGCTGCAGGCGAGTTTTGCTGTGTGCAGGTATGTGTTTAGTCTAAAAAAGGGCTGTGCAAATTCAACACTGCTGAAGCTTATTGTTTTCTCAGAACATGATAACCTGGGTCAAAGTCAATGAAGTGATTAGAATGGGGCAATTGTGGAAGCAACTGGACATTCAGGAACTCTATAACAATCAAATGCTGTCAAAGTGGCATCGCACACCCTTTTTTATACATGGAAAAAATGTGGGAAGCAAACATCAGCAAACCTGTCTTGCATTTTGCCGACACACTGAAGAAGAAAAAATACCATCCATTTGTATGAAAGCCAACAAGTTTTTCTTGATGCAGGTGCTAACAACTGATGTACAGTGCACAGGTGACCCACGCCCAAGACACACCCAACCTCAGGGCTCGAGGATTACACGTTTCACTGGATCAAAACAGTGATGACAGCATCGTACAGGATCTCTTCAAAGCAGGAGATGAAATTATGCAGAGGAACAAGGGAGTCTTGGTGACAAAAGAGGACCAGGGAGAGGAATGTATCATAGGAGAAAAAAGGACAAACGCCATTAGAAGAAAAAAAACAACAACACACACATACACAATAACAAATGACCCACTTCCTGTTCAAAGGTGGGAAATGTCTCAATGACTCCATCGTAACAGAAAAATATTTTCCTAAAAGCGAGAAGAACATCTATTGTTCACGGCCCCAAAGACGTACAATCAGCAGTCAAAGCAGGGCTATTGATACGGAGCTCAGTGTGGCCTTCAGGTACCTGAATTCTACCTGGCTTTTTTATATTGATTTCTTTTTTTAATCTAACCAACCATCCAAAACCATGGAACCACTGCATTTGTCTAAAAAAATGTATCTACCCATTATAAAATCACTGTGGTTTAACTTTCTCTTGAATAATAATATTTTTAGGGCACTTTAAATCTGTAGTAAATCTCAAAGTACGACATAAAGAGTATAAAATAAGGACAAAGACAAGATAAAACCAAAGATAAAACACACAATAAAAAAGTGGCATTCCAGTTAATAATAGATTAACTGAGAAGAATTTGCACCAGTGAGTGGTGCTTCATCATGCCTCCCAGTTACTTCAGCCTGTGTCTTCTCCTGGCTATACTGTCCTGCCAGGCTGCAGAAATCATCCCTGCCGTATTAAAATAATCAGCTGTAGTCTCACCAGCTGACTACAGATACACAACAGATGCAGAGTTTCACCCATGGTGGCCTCTGGACAGCTACAGTAGTTGTGCTCCTGTCACATTAATCTCACTATATGTCAAGATGAAGAGATTCAAATTAAGTTACCCATCGTTTCTATTTGGACCAACGAACCAAGCAGTTTGTGTGTTGTACGATGTCAATAAATGTCAATCATTCTAGGCAAAGAAGTCCTACTGCAAAAAGGGCAGAGAACAAAGGGGCAATGTATTTGTCCCTTTCAAGTAGAGTATTTATTACACTACTCATGGAATGTATTAATGCTGCTAAAATCTGAGGCAAAAGCTGTTAATGGACTTATCCCACCTAATTCAGAGTGGTGTGGCACAAAGGCCATACGATATGACCTGGTTCTTTGTCATGATTATTAGAGTTAGCAAGAGTCACTGCTTTTCTCCTTGTTTGACATGGTAATAATTAATTTTTATCTGTAGTTCCTGGTACTACAGGAAGGAGGAAGATTAACATTTGTTAGGGTGTTAATGGAGTTAGAGTGTTTTAGAGTTTGTGCAATGATAGATAAACCTTATACATTTGGTAAGGTACCTTAAAGAAACATTTTCTTTTTCCAAAACGTAATATTTAACACTTTAAAAGGTGTTATTTGGAACATCACTGGTTATTTGTGTTCTGTACCCAGCTTCACTTATACTTTGTTCTTAATTTGAATTAGCAAATATGAATCTGCAACATGCTGACGGTAAATTTTTTATCTGCTAAACGCATGTTTCACTGTTTAAGTGTTTGATAACAGCAGACACAGATCATTGACACAGTGACGCAGTGATACTTGGTTTGTCTGCAGGCAATTTTGACAATAAACACTATAAAAAACACTCAATAAAACAATCTACAATCGATACTGGGTGAGCATGGTGACTGTCAGCAGGCCAGACACTTTATGGCAGCATGGCACTCTGACCCTCCTTATCACTTACAGCGTGGTTGGTCTGGGTGCTGGGAGAAAAGCACAGTAAGGAATGTGCTTGTTCAGGTACAGCAAACGTGTTATATTCAGTGTAAAGTGTTCATATGCAAACTGTATTCAGATTAGTTAATGCTCTGTTTATCCAACACAGAACACCTTGGGACACTGAGAATATTCAGTTATCAGTTGGGTAACCAGTTATTATGCAACAGCATCACTAGCCCTCGAGTTGTCACTTCAACCAATTGCAAAGCTTGTTCAAACACATCTACTCTCAATTTCTTCATTACGTTTAAAACAATTTCAATCTGTGGTCAAAAACGCCTCGAATACACCGCTCTATTCAAGTATCTCTTATATAACTGACATTCATTTATGCAGTGATCTCACCAGTCGTCTGTTACGCTGTGCAGACAGCAGGTGAACATACCTGATAAGAGGACAGTGTGCAGGACACTTCCTCGTAGAACAAACGACTGTGCATACAGGAAGATGACAGGAAGACACAAACCTGTGGGGCAACATTTAGTAATGTACTGTGGTGACTTGATGCAGAGTAAAATACTTTTTTCTAAAAGTAGGGTTGCAACTAACTACTACTTTCATTAATGTAGGTGTTCAACTAAAACATCCCAAAACCTAAAAATACAAAACTATAACAACCAGAAAATACAGTACTCACAATTGAGAACCTGGAACTTTATAACAGAATAAATACAAATTACTATAATTAAGATCAATCTATTGCATTTCCTGTCGACTCATCTGTGTACTTCTATCTTTGAGCACACTAAGAAAACAAGCAAAAAGCGAAGAATATCTGTACCTTCTCATTCACACATCAGAACACAGCTCTTTTTTGTTTTACTCTTTAAATGTTCACTTGCCGTGTGCGCAAAGACCGTAAAAACAGGCGGGGACGTCATTTTTAGTAAGACATCCTGATTATTTCATATCATGAGGCTTTGTTATATCATTAGGATAAAGTTTTAGTTCCAATACCAATTACATAATGACATTAGATATTTAATCCTGAAGTGACGGGAATATACATGGGAAGAAGTGCCAGGTTAATAACGCGCTTAGGCGCCTAAGCACCAATCATGAACGCATGAATTGACAATAAGTGTTAAGCAATAACAGTGAATGACAGAATACACGTTAGTTGTTTGAATCCAAATTCATCAGGGCCTCTTTAGACAGTTCACCCATTTAGCTGCAACATATGGAGGTAGTATGGCTTTAGCCCTGGGTTATATAGATACTGCACACCAGCGTATTTCGAGGGAGAACTTGAAAATGCCTATCCATCTGCAGCTACACAAATCCTCAGTCTGAACACACTATCCTATTCACCTTGAGACACAGACTACGTAATTAGAACTGGGTGTTTTCCCGTCCTGTAATTGCTCGACCTCCCGGAGTGGCTAAAGTCAGGTTACAGTACTAAAAGACCTGCTGAGCTCCGACACAACAGCATTCCTCGTCTGGCCTTACTGCTCCCCTAGACTCATGTAATATAAGGCAATTGCACCAAATGAATGGACAACTGCAGATGGACAGTACAGAGGGAGTCATAGAAGCTACAATAGGACCATATTTGAAAGAAAACATATTCACGTCACTTGAGAACATGTTGAAACATTTTCACTTGAATAAATCCATGACTGACTGGCTGTATGGACTAAACATGCCAGCTCCTTCAGTTTTAGCTTACGACCATGCCCAAGCAGTTAAATTTTTTTGCTGTAGGTGTAATTTTCTCCACCCTAACAGGTGCAAAAAGCTCTTTAGTGAGTCAGAAAGATGTCACTCAAACGTAGCTTGCACACAATGACACAGTCTGAGTCAGTGCAATTGAATGAAATCACCTGCATGGGTTTACCATGGGTGTTTAGGAACAATTATACATTTTGGATAAAATTCAATTCACTTTCTTGGTTGCTCATGCCGATACACTAGTATGAAGCAACGACTAAAAGGTGATTAGTTATAAAATCCACACATATGTTTCTACTTAGTTATCAACTGAACTCACCTTTAACCTCAACAGCATCCTAATTAACCAGAATAACTGAAAACACACGTAGGTCAATTAAAATATAATCGGCAAACACACTCAAAAACCCTAAAAACTACTAAGCAGAGCGAATTCCAATCATGCATGCATCCCTGTGGTCATTTTAATAGGTGACCAGTAGAATAACAAACCTGTTGCTTTCCTCTGTTTTATTTTAGGTTGATACTTCCCACAAGGAGCAACATACACATAAATCTTACATAGTCACTGACGTCAGAGGAAAAGGGTTATAGGCAGCATGAGTCATTCGTGCTTCGAGTTCCTTATGTTACATGAGCATGTTGGTGACGTCTGTAAGAAACGACAAACAGCAGACAACAAAGAGAAATGTGAGGAGTATAACGGAAAAGCTGTGAGAAATACTTTCCACTAATATGGGGTGATGAGAGTGAACAGTCATGTATCTAAAGACTCCTTTCATACTTTCAGAAGTATGAAAAGCACAGTACAGATACATAATATGATGCCCTGTAGAGCGGCGCAACAAGAAAACATTTGCTTGTGTTACAGCAGATATTTGAATTGCAAACTAACCCGTGAGGCGGACAGAGACACTGTGTGAGGGCGAATGGTTAATATTCATTCCCCACCACTTCCCCCAACATGGCTTCCACTGAGATCAAGAACAGATATGAGTCAAGCTGTGCAATCAACTTCTGGCCTCTTTAACCTGACCAGAATTCTATACATTTTTGTTTTTACAGATTACCTACCAGCTCTCGACCAGATTAATCCAAATGGAAGTGATAATCTATAATTAACCAGATGAAGCTAAAGGTGACTTGTGGTTAACAGGTGTCCAACATGCAGAATGGATCTTTCTTATATTAATATTCCTACAAATCCAGTTATTGCCCTTTAGAGCCTATAATCAAATTCCACGCAGTATCTTTCTCCCTGCCCTCAGAATAAATTGAGATGAACTGTGATAAGTCAATTGGCTGCTTTCACAGCATCAAAGTTACTGGTCAGAGATCACTTCATCCCTGACTTCAGGTCTCTGTGTGTCTAAGAAGTCATTTTGTTTATTTTGACACCAGGGAAATTAAGCCACCAGACGGATGCAGATGAATTTTACAAATCCCTAAAAAAAACAAAACACAGACCAAACTCGCTGGTGTAGAGCAAAGCATCAAAGCGTACTTATAAGCCCAATATACAGCCGATCACATTTCTTAAGGTGTCCGATTTCTCCAAACATGCCATTTCTGACGGACTAAGCTTTAAAGGTTAATGCAAACCTGGTGAAACCCAAACTGGCCCTTGTTGGATGAAGCTCAGTTCATTGCTTGAATTACATAAAAAAAAAAGCTGTTTCATGTTTTTTTTGCTGACTATGTCTTCAGCTTGGTTTATATTTTTATGCATTTTTGTGTTATCAAGGAAGTAGGCATCTACCTACTCTAGAGTTTATAGCTTTGGTGTTACCATCACAAAGACATAGGAAAAACTGTAGAGACAGGTGGAGAAGCGGAAGTCTACAGAAATCCAGCTTGGCTTCGTATACATTCTTAATTTGACGGTGCATGCTGAATGTTTGCATGGAGGCCTACAGTGGTTTTATCTTCAGTGTTGACAAAAAAAAAGAAATATACCTTTAATCTTTGATACCATACAATACATTCAGCCATAATATGTAAAATATACTGAACCAAGCTCGCTCCCATTTATAACAGGTATTTTTAAAAGAAGCCAGGCTGCAAATCAGACATCAGGACTGCTCATGCTGCAAGACAGTCAACCATACGAGAGAGAAAGGATCTGCATTTGATCGGCTATGTTTTAGCCAATACCAATCCGTTAAAATATGCCCGGATCTGACCTGATACAGATCGGGTCGGGACATCTCCATTAGGAAGTAAGGCCTAACAACACATTACCATTTACTCTAAAGAACCACTGACTACATGTCATTACTAAATGGATGTGTTTTGGAACAGAACCTTGGTATTAACCCAGTGTAAGTATAAAACACATTTATTTAGATCTAAAAAAACTAAGGAAAATTTTGAGTAGGAGACACACATCTGGTAAATCATTAATTCATATCTTCACTCCTGTTTCTCATTCTCCACATCAGGTCTACTGGGGAATTCACGCCAGTAAATCAGTTATAATAATATCAAGGCATACTTAGACCAGCCTTGTTGAAAAAAAAGAAAAAGAAAAAACATCTTTGACCTTTCTGGCATTACATGACATTTAATTAATCTGTTGCAGGTGGACACTGAGTTAGCATGTAGCTAGTTTTGTCATTCTTCAGGCCATTATAAAGCAGACGACCAACGTAACAGCCAACATTTCCTCTGAACAGGCTGATAAGTCTCTCAAACAAAGTAATCCTGTGTAAGCGCTTTTCCCCTGAGAAGTTTGCTTTATGCAGCAGAAAGCTATATAATGAATATAGTGTAACAATGAAAAAGAAAATTATTATTTTATCCGCTATACAGTAGTTCTTTGTTAGCCTGCAGGTCGTGTTTTTTTTGCATTCAATCCACCACCACCACCATCTGGGTAATTTCAATGACGGGAAACGTCGGAGTTCTACGGATAAATGTGTGTAATGTGCTGATAATTACCCACCTACACCTTAGGCTATAGACGGCCGGCTGGAGAATCTCTTAGTCTACCAACGCCTCTGCTGGAATGAAACACTCAGTCTTAACTTTTTTAAGTGGCAAACTTTTGAAACCTATAGAGTAACCTAATAGTACTGATCACCACGCTGAGGAGTCAATAGATTTCTAATTTCCATTGTGCTCCCCTGCACTGGGGTTAATTTTGGGGTGCCCACCACAATGGGCTCCTTTTAGTACAGGCAGCACAGGTTTCCTCCCTCAGAGTGGGTGGGGTGGTGCTGGGAGAGGGTTAAGGCTATAAAACAAATCACGCAGAGATTAAACTTCACCAGAAAACGCTGCAATACGCTCTGGACTTTGTAACCTCAGAGAAAAATGGATTGTGGTAATCAGATGTGTGTGTAACTTTTAATACACCGAGTCAGCAGGTCTCACAGGTCTAAAAGGAACGTCATATTAATTTCCACCATTATATTAATAATTTGGCAACTAAATGTTGAGAAGTAGTGAAAAGGACACTGCAACTTCTCAGGGACCGAGCCGATGTCCTAAAATGTCTTATTTTGCTGTACGAATACTCCAAAACCAAAAGTTCAAAAGTAGAGAAAGCCAAAATATGCTCATTTTAGAGGATCCAAGTAGAAAATGTTAATGTTAATCTGTTTAATTTTACTTTTAGGCCAAAGTAAAACTCTTAATTGACTGAACTGATGAACCGAGTCACAACCAGGTGTTGAGGCCAGTTCCCACTGAACCCACATGCACAAAAAAGAAAAAATAAGACATCAAGCCTCTACTTCCAGCCATGTCGGACAGCTGTAAATGCCTCTTTTATTAGTCAGTATCGCAGCCATATTACTGCGTCTGTGGCCGGCTCAAGTCTCAGTGACAACCCCTCACCCACACCTTTTCATCAGGGGCTATGAAACCTGAGAGGGCAGCCCGCAACCTGTCTGTCTCAAATACAGACAGGAAGACAGGAACATGAAGTGATGTTAGTCCAAACTACAGTGAACTGTATCAGGCCCACTTTTCCTCTCTGCTCCCACTCTCTTCCTGTGTTGATGTACACGGAAACCTTTTTTATCTTAATGCAAACAATTGAAACCCTTTGATTCAACTCAGGAGAATAACTCATGCTAGAAGTCTAGAATACCACTAACAATTTTAATTAATAATAGGTGACATTCAACCTTAAAGCATCCCACCGTAAAATCTTCCTCCCTCCCACTACCTCATTATGTATCTCACCAGATGAACACACATCACAATCCAGTTCTCCTTAATGCACTCATGGTAAACGTGAACAGAAACAAAGCAGGCTTTAAACACATTATATAACCACCAGCATACACATAATGCATTTTGTTTTCAGGAACACAAAATGTAAACATTGTTTGTTTAAAGGAACGCTCCACAGAGAGGGTGACTGCGTTAGGTTATGCAACAGTGGAGCTTTGTTGTCTCTGCAGTGTGTTGCTCCTGTGATGGATTTATCCCAAAAAGTGACGAAAAGGAGCAGGATGTGTTTTTAAAAGCTACCCTTCCAATTAGGTAACTTACACACTCTGCAGCGCACATGACATATGACACTGTCGTGTCAACAATGAGGGTCCTATAGGGTCATACAATAGTGTAGGTGTGGTCATGTCAGATAACCAGAATAGGCAAAAAGACGCACATAACCATACACACCTTCCAGTCTGCCCTCTGGGAGTCTCGTATGAGATAACCTCTGTCAGCCGTTTGTCTCCTTCACATCCATCAGCTCTATAGAACATGAAGAGGCCTTCAGAGCAAACTGTCTAACAAAAGAAAGATCCGACATAACTGACGGCTGCAGACAGTTATGTCGGATCTTTCTTTTGTTAGACAGTTTGCTCTGAAGGTATAATTAAAAAAAAAAAAAAAGGTTGCTGCCTGCGGAGCAGAGCTATGACTTAACAACCGAGGACAAACCAGACAAAAAGGGGGAAAGAGGCCTTAGAAAGGCTGCGAGTGTCTTACAAGAAATCAATCAACTTAAATCAATTGTGCAGTGCAGGAGGGTCCATGTTCACACATGTAGCATTTATTTGGAGTTGTCATTCTGGCCACCTGAAGAAACAAAATCCAGTTCTGTTTTTTTTTCTGTTCACTGTCTGGTGCTGACAAGGTAGTTATAGTCAGTTTTTCGACATTTCATGAAACCGGTGACGTGAACCTAAACAGTAATATGTGGACCATAAAATCAAAACAACGAGCTGGGAAAAGCTAAAATGCAACAGAAACTGTTTGTCGGTTACTATGAGCAGTGGCTTTCACATTAGGTGCAGTCGCATAAGCCATAGTTAATATAAAGATATTCATTAAAGTAGCTGTAAGTGAAATGATCTTTACGATATGTTCACGTTAAACAATGCCTACGCCAAGTTCTGTTATTATTAACCTGTCAGATATGTGTTTTTATGTGCTGGTTTAGCCAAATAGCCGTACCAAGTCATAGTCATAGTTATATGGTTAGCGGGCAATCTTTCCTCATCATATCATTAACAGATTTTGGCAAAATGCTTTTAATACGAGTTTATTCTTTAAACCAACCAAAACCAAGAAAGGTCAACATTCAATTATAGCTGCTGGTACTGTTGCTGTTTTCCTTCCAGTGTTTCCATTTTCAACATTCCTGATAGTAACAACAACCTCATATTTCCCCTTCTGTTAATTCCTATTACTTATTAAAGGCTGTGGGGACACTTTAACTTGAATATGGCATCGCAAGCATGTTGCTTCCTCCGCTGTGCCCTAATTCTAGAGAATTTAAGAATTCATTGCAACCAGCTTTTGAAGCGACCTTGCCAGTGGTTCCTGCGATGTCATCCAACGTCAGCTTACCCGACAAACCTCCATGTTACACGCAAAACAGGCAGCCGTCACCTTATTAACCTTTTCCAAGGACATTATTGTCAACAAGAGCATGGTGTCACAATCACTTTCACAAAGCGGGTCAACACGCCTTTTTCTAACTTAGCCATGCTATCTACTGTTTAGTTATTGTCTCGAATAATCAACATGATGTACAGCTACTTCAGCATGACATAATGTGCAAGTCTTATCTCTAAAATGAACAATTTATCATCTTGAACAGTCTGACGTTATCACCCTGGTGGACTTTGGTCAGACAAATAGTTTTTACACACAGTCTCATGGTTCTGGTGCTAAAATTTCCCTGTTCCCACCTGTTTTTCCTCTTAATTCAATTACATTCCATAAATTCATATTGATTTCATGCTAAATCACTGCCCTAGTTTACACTTAATTAAATTACCAATCCTTTTATACCCAGTGACGCCCAGCCTGAGTCAATCATTTCACTATGATTAAAAACACACTACTGAATTCCCCGTCTCTTTGAACGAGTCATTCACTTAATCAGCTGTTTCCTTCACAAAGGGAAAATGCATTTATTTTCCTGCAAGCCAAAACGCCAGTGACACGGCTCACATCATGCAGGTAACAAAAGAAACGGGTGGAATTACAACATGATCATCTTTCCTTTACAAGAAAACGGAAACAATACAGGTAAGAATTAGGAGAAACCAGCCGGAGCCAGTTCAAAGTGGATCCAAAGAAATTGATAATGGTTTAATTAGGGCAGGATTGGGTCATTCGATTAATACGTCACCTCATGTCAACTGCTCTTTTCCTGGTTTTCCTTTAGATTAATCTAAAATATATTTTTTGGCAATTTTGCTCAACCTCAACCTCTAACCTTCCCCACACAGCCAAACCAGTTCGTTCACAGGCTGTGCAAACGGTCACTGAAAGGATGTTTACATCCTTTGTATCAAAACCACACACACAAACATAGTACGAGTTATTTTTTAGTGCTGCTCTCCGGCTGAAAACTGGATATCGTTTCGGCAGCATGGCAAATATTTCAAATAGATGTGTTATTTTGTTGAATAGCTTTTTTTGGCAGCACGCTATCCTACGATACTATGCAGACATGTTCTTAGAGAGAAAAAGATATGTTGCTGACTTGTACCTCGAAGCTTTGTAAACCTAGAGCATTTCACATCTTTTGTTTTAGCGTCCCATCTTCTTTACTCGTCATATGCAGCGCTGTAGAAATCATTTTAACTTTAAATCAAGTTGTTGTGCGGCGTGTTGCTGAGTCACCAATTCATCTGACATCTCGCGGTGTGTGACAATCCAAATGGCATTAGTTCAGCTTTGTATCAACAGGTGTTTATGAGGGTACCTGAATGGAGAAGGTGGATGCCTGCATTTGTGTTCTGGGTTTCTGTTTCCCTCTGTGCACATATGAGTCTACTTTCTTTCTTTGTGTGTATGTGTGTGTGTGTGTGTGCGCGCAAATAATCATGCCTTCCACCTTGTTGCTCATTTACTGTACAGCAACATCTGTGTAAAGAGTGTCTTTGCCGCCTCCAGGTTGGACCCTGCGGGCGCAGTGGTGTCATGCTGGGCCCTCGGCCTGAGCGCGGCATCCAGCAGCAGCAGCACACAAGAGAGGCCAGTGTGCTCCTGCTGCTCCCACCATCTGACCAACGCAACGCAGGAGTGCTTCAGTTTCAGCCACAGCACAAAACACCAGTGTCTCATTTCCCCCCCACCCCTGAAGTCTCCTTAGTGCAGCCGCGGAGCCTTTTGTTCCCCACTTTAAATAAAACATAGTCCAGTCATTAGGTAGAAAGGTGCTCCTGTGCATAATTCAGAGCCAGGTATCAATTTTAGAAAAGGAGATAAGGTTTGTGAAGGACAATACTATGTTCTGTGGTCTTACACTGGCAATACTAAACGCAAAAACAAGCCAATGCCAATTAAATGCAGCAATAGCAGCAGTTCGGTTTGTTGGTCAACCTCCTGCCCGCACTATCCATGACAGGTGTGCAACTACCCATCATTTTCATCACCAGTTTATCTGTCAGCTTGTTCTGCCCCAACTCTTCAAGGTGTAAACACAAACTTTAGTTTTACTAGATGAATAACTAGATGCTTTAACATTACAGCACCTAGATTATTTTCATTATTCATCACATGCTGGGTGGCTCAGTGCATGTATTAGCTGCTCGGTCTATAAATTATCAGTAAAAAGGAGAAAAAAAATATATAGTGTATAATATTTATATAGATTCTGTCAGAGAGCACAAACAAGGACTGTTTGTTTGCTCCTGACACAAATAAACTGACAGTAGTTTATTCAAGGACGTCTACTTCACTCCTGAGACAAACATTTCTAACATAAAGTTACCTTATGACCATCCTCTACACGACAAACAGTGAGCAACAGGTTGACAGCTGACAACCGAAACTGAGCCACCGCGTCGATACCTACTTCATGCACCTGTTGCTAATCATGTCCCCTTCACGTACCTGCTCATTCCCGGTGTTCGACTCGTACTCCTCTCGGATTCCTTGTTTCTTCTTCTCGCCTGAATAGCAACAACAACAAAAAAAAAGTACATAAACCAAAGAGCTGATTACACTTTCCCCAAGTTGTCTGTCGTGTCTCTCAACCCCCTCCGGTAATGAGATTTCCTTGTCCTCTGTTCGCAGTCAGCTTTACCTTTACTCCCCGGAGAGAGACAAGCGGCTGAAAGGTAATGAGGATGACGTCTACCAATCCGCTGCGGCGGGAGGCGGGCACTTTGGGAGAGCACGACATCCTATTGGTCGGCCCGTGTTAATGGCGGAGCAGTGAAAGCTGGAATGTCTGCGCATTGTTTTGATGTTGACTAAAGAAGCAGCAGTTAAAACGTAGGTGACAGTCAGTGATGGAAAAAAGTAGTTAAATTATTTATGAAGCAAAGCACCAGTAGAAGACTTTACACATCGAGATTAATAATAAATAACAAAATTATCCTATAACATATATAAAGTAGAATATTAAAGTGATGAATGTCTCAATAATATGGTATGCAGTATTCTGAAGATTATTATCTATTATTAATTATACTTAAAGTATATTTTATTCATAAAGCTTTTTTACTCTTACTTACGTAACATTAAGTAATAGTAATAGTAAGAGATACATGTAACCACAATCTTTCTTTTTGAGAATATTGAATCATTAAATGGTATTTTTACATAAAGATTTATAAAAATATTTATCAGAATAGTTCTGCTGGTCAATTTTAATCAACAAATTATCTCCCATATTTATGATAAACCATGTATGTTTCGTTTGCAAAGCTGTTACATAAATTAGATGGAGTAAACAGTATGCTACAATCCAAACATGTTATGGAGTAAACATAAAGTAGCGTGAAAAAATACTTCAAACTAAAGTACATCAATAGTGTATTAAGCACAATACTTTAGTAGTATGTGTAATACATTATTCACTTATAATTAATGTACTAATATGTAACTTTGATGTTATGCTGTATTGTGTGTTGAAGTATGCAAAGTTTATAAGCTAATAATGCTAAAATAAAGTACTAAAGTACAACTTAAAAACTGAAAAAAACTGTCAGAGGCAATGTAAGAGTTCATGTTGTCAGGTCTGCACAATGTGGACTGAAAGCAGCTAATCATTTGTAAGAGGCTCTGCAATGCAAAGCTATATAAACGGCTTGGAATACCTTTGTTTCATGCACAGAAAGATTAGCCGTACACTATTTATTTCTTACTGAAACAACTGAGGCTGTGCTGTTTGGATGCTCCAGGATACAGTGAACATTATGAACTAAGTACTGTATAAAACTAATTTAAGGACAATCGTGTGTTTTGTCACTTAATAAGCCACAATCTCAGATTTCAGAAGGTGCTACGAGTCACATCAAATGTTGTAATCATTGTTTACAAGTACAGTTAAATTCACTCAGGTACAGGAACTTGTACTTTAATGTTATGCATTTATAATTGTACCTGAAATGTACTTTCTATAGTACACATAATATAATAAATGCATGCAAGTTGCCTTAGACCCGGGTCTTTCTTTAGATATCATGAAGAGTGTTTTTTTTCGTCATTAGTTTATTGCGACTCAGTCTTGACCACTGACAACTATATCATCTCAGCGACAGTGAAATATGAGCATTAGGTTTTACAGCTGACAAGGTGTTGATAAAACATGGAGGTGCTGTGCCTAACACTTATTAGTATTTATACAATGCAGTAATCTGCTGCTGCTAAAAGAAAACGAGCCCCATTAAACATATCCATATATATTTTATTCTCAATACGGCAAAATACAAAGAATATTCAGGACAGACTCTCATTAGTCACAATTAATACTCACTTCACAAGAATGCTTTTAAATTACATAACCTAAGTTTGAAGATCAAACTCAATGAGTACCTTTAATCATATTGCATCCATCATATATAGCATCTCTATCAGTTCTCTTAAAACTACTCCAATTTTGTACATGGCATATGCTGCTGGTCTCACATTGGAGACAACTTTTAGAAAAGAGGTGTTACATAACATACTGTATAAACTGCTACAACTGTTTTTGACGTGTAGAGAAATACCTCTGTTTCAAAAGACATGTTGGACCAATTGTTTAAAAGGGACACAGTAAATACATCTCTCTCATGAGGAAGAAACGGATGTGGTTTTACACAACAGGACTGTACACGCCATCCATCCAGCTCATGAAATCAGCAATATACACTTCATGAAAAGTACACGCCTCCAAATACAGAGAAGACAGAACAGCCACACTTGGATCAAGAGACATTAATGATTATGTGGCGACATGATACTGAGAGACAGTGAAGCAGAAGACAAAGTATACAAGCACAGTAAGAGAACAACTGAGAAATCAATCTGATATACAGTGTTAAGAGACTGGGATGTCATCTGTAACAGCGTGGAAGAAGAACACAAAAGCCCACAGCCGGGGGAGGAAAAATGTGCATAAAGTATCTCACAAATGTATTTACAGCATTTTTAAATTTAATAAAAATGTCATCCTGTAGTAGAAATTCACCCTTAAAAGAAATGTTGTATTTACAATTTATACATCTTTATTTAAATAGAAACATGCAAGTGTTAACACCTTCCTACTGAATGTCCAAAAAAAAAAAAAATCATCTTCTTACCCTGGATTCTTTCAAGTTAGAATTAATATTAATTAATTACAATGAAATCTCATCATGAACAACCCCAATACATTTACATCTTCCTATTTCAGAAAATGGTACTCATTAAAAAGGCAAAATAGAAAAAAACATTAAGCAAAGGGGCAAGAAATAAATATGTGTGAGTAGCAAACAGTTAAAAATTATTCTAATACTAAATTTGTACATTTGACTACAAGATAGTGTAGGGAACACAAGGCGCGGACCTGTACGTGTACCAGTGTATGAAGACATTGACTGGGCTGGCAAAGCCCACAGAGGAATTCCTATGAGAAAAGTGGCCTCCAGCGTTAAGTACAAAATGGCTCAAGCCATCTGTGTTTGGTTATAAAACAGATCTATATACACATACATACTAAACCAGTACACAAAATTGCAAAAGCTAAAGGCATTGGACACTTGAGTTAAACAGGTTTCTCGCTGAGGCAGGAAAAAAATGAAGTAGGCATAAAATCCCAAGCCTAAAAAAATTATTTTTTTTCCACAGAAACTGATCTTTTTTTTTTCGTAAAAATCCTGCATAGATTAAAATAATACCTCCTCTGACTTTCTTGTTTTCAAGTGCGAGAGGAAATAACAGTATCCCCTCCTACAATAAAGGTCAGGGAGCCAGGCAAGGAAAGAAAACATAAGACACACAAAAAAGGTCAAACCTGGGCCAAATTGTAATTCCAAAGATTTGTTCTGTTGAGATGTGGAAAATGAGGTGCAAATAAAATAAATTAACTAAATTTAAGTCTTAAATCAGAGAAAAAAATGCCAATAAAAGGAAAAACTATTAAGAGTTCTTTCACTTTCTGACACTTTAGTGTTGTTCAAACTCATCTACCACAGAATCAGCCACAATTATGCATGAATACGATTTGGCCCCAGTTTTATTATTTCCAGCATGTTTTAATAGGAAGTGGGCTTAAATTAACTAAAGAGGACCGTCATCCGTGTCGATTATCACATTACCAAACACCAGAAATGTCCACTTAAACCCCGGGTGTAATGTTAATGTCTTGAATTCAAACCACTTCCATCCACATCTGCTTTCATGACAAAGATGTAATTTTAAATAACAGAAATGTTCATGACTGGACAGCTGGCATACACAGTTACTCTGTCATCTCTACCCCGCCTGCTGTCCCATAACAACAACAACAACAACTACCTGACTCAGTTCTCATCTACTGTCTTGTAATACAAGTATGATTAAGGTTTTAAATAGGAACAATTACATATACAAATACTTTGCATCTTATAAGCCCTGCTCAACCCTGTTTTAAAGTTATGCATTTGAAAAGTTATACTTCTGCTTGGCCAGAAGGGAAAAAAAAAGAAAAAGAAGAAACTGCTCAGTATATAAATAAAATCTATATTAGCTGTTATACTTCTAATTTGAAATATATAATCATTAATTTATATATGCAACACTGCTAACCTGCATCACTGGTGAGTCTGCCTCAATAAACACCATCTTTCCTTTCAGGTGAATTTGCTTTCGTCGTGACAAATTAGTGGTCACACAGGCCCAGTTATCATAAACTGCAATTCTCAATAACTGCATTATATGTGTGGATAAGCTCTTCAATACTTAAGACACTCCCTGCTGTTCCGTGGGATAATACACTGAGCAAACAGGGGGATCAAAGAAAGAATAACACTGTCTGGAAGTGACTCTTTGAGGAAATAGCTCAATAAACAAATTAAATACAAGTGTAAAAACATTATACAGGAGGAGACTTGTACTGTGGAGCTTCAACCAAGCACAAAGTCTCTTAGAGAGAACATTAAAGTGGCCAATTTTTTGAAAAGGCTAAGAGTGTAAATTCTCCCACCAGTGGCCTCTAGAGGTCACACCACCCTCTACATCCAACAGGACCCAAGTGGTTTGAACAAATGTTAATATTTAACTAACATTTCATTATCTAGGAAAAAGAAAAACTTAATGATTCTGAAAATTAAGATGACACTGCTAAAACCAGCACAGTGACAAATATAACATTTTTAAAAGTGTGTGTCATAAGTATTAATTTGTCGCACACATTAGTACAGTCCTTGCATCTTGTAGGCATCCAAGATTAAACTCTAGTGCCTCAAGACTTTAGCTTAATGAGTGGTGGCCAACGCCAACTATGCTCAAATGTTTTTTAGAGGACTTGATTTAAAAGTGAAAGGCTGCAACAAAAATACATAACTGTTGCACGCTTCCATTAATTGCTAAATGGTTAAAATGCATAAAAGGACGACTGTGGCTAGAAGCAAAAGAAGAAGGGAAAAAAGAATAAAATAACTTATCCAGATATGATAAGTGAATGTTTTCCTGTAGCTCACATACAAGGCACAAAAATTATAAAGAGAAACCTTCATTTTAAAGCACCTTTGGTGTTTGTGGGAGGTACTTTGGTGAAAAAAGAAAAAGAAATATTAAAAAGCCAAAGTAGCCTATAAACCAAACCCCATTTTTAGTGTCTATAACAAACAATTCAGCGTTTCCATGCCAAAGACATAAAAACATGGCCTTCAAAGGTTTAGTAAGAATGCCGATACATGAAGCGTAGCAATAAGCTCTTTATTCCTGTGTTTTGATGCTTCTCCCTGTGTGGTGCTATCGAACATGTGACATGTTTCTAAATTGCTCAGTGTCTTTGGCAAGCTGGTGTAGAAAATGGACACAGTGTTGGAGATACGTCTGAGAAGTTCATCGTGTGTGTGTGTGTGTTTGTGTGTGTAAATGGAGGACCAGAGGTGGACCGTGCGTGTGCACATGCCGCTGAACACAAGAGGCTGAGGTGTGGGGGTGTGTGGGTGTGTTTTGTGGAAGCAGCGCGCAGGGAGCGAGTCCTTGCTAGGGAATAAGCTTTGCGTCCAGGCGCAGCCAGTGAAGGCCCTGCCTTGTGTAACGCACCAGTTCTGTCATAGTGCTGGTGTTGAAAATCAGAGGACCCATCACCTTGTCCAGCTCCAAGAAGAAGTCTGAGAAAACAAACAGGCAGAGCGACGGGATCAGTGACAGTTGAAATAGGTTCAACTTCAGGATAGATTTTTCTTTTAATCTTTCTGAGGTGGTAGTCATTTAATTTATGTTTGACTATCTCACATATCATAACCCTAATACGAGATATTAAGGTGATACTGATAATAATCTATGCTACATTATTGTTATCCATGAGGAATTTCCCTTTTTTGTGCCTGCTGCCATAATTTAATGTGCTTTGTTTTAACATAGCTCGTTAATATACTGTATGACTAAATACGGTTTAAACCCCTTGTGGGACTGCAGCAGCTGGAATTCTTAGGAAATTCTCGACAAAACTGCACATTTATGCATAGTTTGATTTCACTGTAGGCGAAAAGTACATCCAAAGCAAACAAAAGCATGTTTATTTTAATGAATCCCTGGATCGTGTAAATTTGGATCCAGTTCACCCAGTTCGGTGTCCAACCCTGCAGGGAGTTACAGTTTCGTTCTTCTAGAAATCAAAGTAACATATTTTGTTATACAACTGTATGCCTACTAAGTCTGTAACACCACCTAAACTAACAATAATGTAAAACTGTACCTTTCTGCTCCTTGGATAGTTGCTCAGCCTGGTCCCAGACCTCGGTGGCATACAAAAAGTTGGACGTGACCTGGACGTAGCTGGCAGCCATCTGGTGGATACGCTGAGGTATGGTCACAGACGAGCTGGTGCTGCTGCTGCTGCTGATGACTGATGAATAGCCACCGGCTGTGCCCGGAGACAATTTGGGAGATACTGGAGAGGGCATACCTGCTGTCTTACTGCATCAGCAAACAAAAACAGACAGTCAGGGTGATGGGAGTGGCCCAGTGGAGGCTTACTAGCAGCCAGGTAAATATTATTTTTAGAAATTGAATGAATATACTGAGCACAAACTGAAAAGTGCTGATAGTAGAGTTTTTGCAATTGATAACCTATTCAACTGTTCTAAACAAAATGTAAAGTCGGGTCTTTGTAATTATTTTTAATCTCCCAAACTTATAGAGGACATGACTTACTTTCCCATTCCAGGAGAGGGAGCCTGGGTGTTACTCAGAGAATTCTGTCAAAGAAAATCAGGCGAAGAACATTTTGTTACAGAAAGGAATCACACATTCATAGGAATTTATATTATGTCCCCACAGTTCTGAAGGTTTGCCAAGCAAAACTACATTTCAGTTTCCTGGACACAAGTGTACCTTTAAGTGTTCGGTGAGTGTTTTGGAGTATTTTAGTGCACTGTCTTTCCGCAGCTTGAATAACCGCAGGTAGAGCAGGGACTGGCAGCGCAGGCTGGAAAGTGAAATTTGTAATCATTGATTTAAAGTTTGCAAAGAACACATCTTTGACTTCTTATTCAAATAACAAGGACTTCGAGTACTTTGAGTTGCAGCCTAAGGACAAGACAACACCTTGGCACATGCAATATAAATCAATCCTCTGATGTCAGCCAGGGTACTTACCAAAGCACAGCTAGCCTCTTGTCTGCTGAAGTAGCATCTGGAGCCATGTAGCTTTTTAATTTCATAGTGTATCTGAATGTAAAGAAGGAACAAATGAATAGTTTCTAGGAGAGACAACTGTTTATATCAAAGAATAAAGCTCCACTGATTTCTGTTACACTCTTGGACTCGCAGGAGAAACAGAAAAAGAACAAGCGATATTGTCTTTTTTCATTCCGTATATCCTTCAAACTTGTTAAAACCTACATTACCCGCCAAACAACTCTACAGTTCATTCAGAGAAGTCTTCAGCACTAACAAACTGACCAAGTACCATCACTCTAGGTTATTTAAGAGATTTTGCACAGCTCCCTCAAGAGGCTTTATACAGTATTTCTCATATGCTTTAGTAGAATTTAGCCATGTGGTCCCCAAGGCCGTCCTTTAAACTGCAGTTATTTGACATTGACAGAGGTATTTATTTTTGTGCTTACTTGATAAGCTCCACTGTCTCAGCATACATGGGAAAGGGAGACTTGGCCTCCTGGGCGCTCTTCTCCAGAGCATTACCACATTCAATGAAAGACACCACAGCGTCCAGGTAGTAAACCGCTTTCTCAAAACGGTCCAACTGTAAAACGGGGAACAAGGACATAAGAAAAAAAAAGTCTTGAACTTTGGGTTGAAAGTATGACAATGATAAATTTAACACCATTATCTAGATACACAATATAAAACTTAAATGCATATCTATAGTATATGTAAATATTGCTTTTAACAGAGAACAATGGAAACAAAAACATTTTAAATAATTAACATTGATAGGAATGAGTTAAAAGCTGTGTTTGTACTATTCAAAGCATCTCAGTTACACATGTTAGTAGTCATTAGGCCCTTGCTCTCACCAGTGCATCTGCATTGTGTTTAAGTTTCTTGGCCTCCTGTAAGTAGTGATCCGCTGAATGGACTCTGAAACAAAAATGAATAACATACCAAACAAAATTATGATAACGCACAGTGTACACAAAAAATAATCTCTAAACTCATTGAAGTCAATTTCTTCAAATTATTTAAACTTCTGAAATAAAAAAAATAAGAAGCAAGACTATGCAGTTTCTTTACCAGAGCATGAAAAGAACAGACTCCCAACAGAGCGCCTTTTAAAATGGAAATTTACGCCACCTTTCCTGGATGCAGGCACATCTATTCATGACCTCCCCAACCTCCTACAGTTTTATGCATCAAAGGCAACCCTAGATCCCCACAGCAGTTCTTTCTGTATATCCCACTGAGGGGTTATCCACAGTGGAAAAAGCTCCTCTTACCTGTCCTCAAACACCAGCTTGGATCTCTGAGACCTGGAGCCGTCCGTGGAGAGCGGCGGCACAGCCAGCTGGTTATCACAACCCTTTGAGGACTTCTCCTGCAGAGGCAGCAAATGAGAGGGAATAAAGTTTCAGAACAAGAGGACATCTGCTGTTTGAAGTGGGGGATAAAAAAAAAATGTAGAAAAACGTGAATGTCCCTGAAATATACAGTGCTTTATGGAACTTGGACATAAAGAGCACAATTCAAAGACTCATATCGCCATGATTAGCTGCAGATTTGACTCATAAGCTACTGCAACCATATTTAAAAATATGTATATCGACACCTTCTCCACCCCTCAAGTTATGTTCCTGACCACTCCCCTTCTACCCAGAGCAACTTATATTTCTAATGCTTGCTTTGTTTTTTTAAGTATCAATAAGGGACACATACAGTTGATAAACACAATGAGAGATTACACTCCCACTTGCCAGTGTCCACTGTGCTTGCCAGGTATTCACACGGGCAGCAAAGGCCCGCCGATAAGGTTACCCGCACCCACCTTGCCATCTCGCGTGCTGCGTCCCTTGTCCTCTCCTTTTCTATGTTTAGAGGTGGAGTTGCCTTTGGTGCTGTGGCTGCCCTCTTTCCCACTTCCTGTCCCACTGGACAAAGATGTGGAGGACTGGCTGACTGTCCTCTTTCGACTCGGATGCTCTGCCTTGGGTGTCCGCTGCAGTCCTGACATGGACGGAGAAGGGACGGGTTCCTCTTTCTTTTCCAAAGACCTCTTAGACCTTGGGGGATATGAGTAATCATTGCTAAACATACAATCTATTCTAGAATCACCGTATTTAAATGGACACGTTTGGTAGCTCTACTTCAAGCCACATGTCAAAATATCAGCACTCACAAAGATTAAATAGTAACATCCCAGGTAATTCAACACCGAGAACACAGCAGAAATGACGTTAAGATAAAAGTTAACAGGTGCTGCGTAAAGAGGCTGTAATGTAATAAACAAGTCACATCACTGAGCCCCTAGCTTTGATTTTATGAGGCTCATTAGAGTTTATTGGGTATATTTTATGTGTTGTAGGAATAGAAAAAGAGGCATCTGGCAAGCTTCATTTTGCTGGTGCAAACTACTGCCACAACGATGGTGCCAAGCTCGTTTAATATGAATAAGAATCAGGAGAAAAAGGAACAATACTCACTCTTTACTGCTGTTTTTATGATGAGATAGAGACTTATCCTCCAGCTTGCATCGCTTGTTCTCTGGCTTGGTACTTTCTTCATCATTCTAAGGATACAACAGTCACAGAAAGTTAAAAGTAAATACACATTGCTGGTGTGGGCATATTATACAGGAAAGTATGACCTAGAGACATATAGAAAATTACAAACTAGCACTTTAACATCTTGTCTGTGTGGTACTTTTTCGTCAGCACAGAGTTTTATTGACACTATCTCAAGCTCCTGTGGCCAAACGGTTGTGTTTTCACTATGGCTTTGCACGCCTGACGTTTTGCTTTGATGATTCATCAAGAACTTATGATTGCACCACATCAGTTAGCCTAATTTCCAAGATGACATGTCTTGCAGTAACCTGGAATTTTAACCATTAGATGACAGTGCATTGTTTAATCATAATACCAGAGAAAGAAACTTCAAATCTAAGTAAGTCATGTCTTCATATGTGAAAGAGGTTTTAAAAAAAAATAAATTATTTTTTAAAAAGATTATTGAAAGACAAAGACTGATATTTACTCTACCTTGTGTTTCCTCTTGGCCTTGCTAGAGGTCTTCTCTGAGCTCTGCTTGCTGAAGTCCTTGCTGTCCCTGTCTAGAGAGTCATCCCTCTCAACTTTGATCTCTGCAGGCTCCTTGTATGGCCGCCCTGGGATCCTAGATAGCAAGCTAAGATCTACAAGAAATGGAGAGGAAGGGTACAGATTAGTTTGGTCCAATGTAAAGAGAAGCTTCAAGGGTGTGCACAACACAGAGGAAATTTGTGCAGTTTCAACTAACCTATCTTCACTAGTAAAACCTGCTGCTGAGGAGGCCTTGCAGGGTAGCGATCATCGGGGTCACTGAGTGGAGACAACAGCTCCTTCTCTTCCATAGGAGAAAACACACACACAGGGGTCCTGATGCTCTCTGTGTACTTGGGCGTCTGCGACGAGGACGGGATGCTGTCATTTCCCTCAGAGTCTGACGATGAAGAGTCCGTATCAACAAACTCTCGAGACTTCTGGGAGGTCTTGGTGGGTGCCTTGGCCTTGCGTTTTTCTGCAGGGGTGCTGACAGCAGCTGTGGTGGGCCTCGGAGAGGATTTGAGTTCTTTTTTTATGCTGGGTTTGCGGGAACCCTTTGTTGCAGCTTTAGGCCGATGAGGCGGTATCTCCGGAGCTGGTTCACTCTCTACTCTCAGACCTCCTTTAGGTTCCTCTACCACAGGAGGCTTCTCAGACTTTTTAGGCTGTTTTTTACCCACGCGGATTCGTGGATTTGTGCTGCCCTCACTCTGGGCAGGGGATTTCTGCCGGCCACGACCACCCTCTGCACCCTTTTGTGCTGTCCGTAGGTCCCTACTTTGGGTGGGTGCCGCAGAGTCTTTTGACCCCCCTCCCTGGCTACTATAGCCGCGTCCTGAGCCGTTATCTCTACCCTCTTTCTTGCACTTGGTTGGAACATTGTTGTCTACTGGAGAGGCTGGCGAGAACTGCTTAGCCTTCTTGAACCAGTTGTCCAGTTGCCACTTGTTGGCCATGGGTTCTTCAGGCTGGACGGTTGTAACAGAATAAACACGAGTGAGAAATTGTCTTAGTGAAGAAACATTGTTTATGAAACCTAGTCAGACACAAAAACACCTAAACAAGATGGTATTTTGGTCAGAGGAAAGAACTACCACAAGCAAACATATGGGTTAGAAGTAGTGAGCACTGAAAAACACAGCACCAAATGATCATTATGAGCACTACAGCTGTGTAGAAAGTTACAGTTAAGTCATTACTTCAGGAGATGCTGGTCGTGGGGGCTCGTTGGCCTCACTGTCTGTCGTGCTGCTTTCGCTCTCGCTGTCGGAGCCCGAGCTGCTCTCTGAACCGCTGTGGCTGCTGGAGTCATCCCTCGACTGATCCGCTTCCTCACTGTTATTGCTGTTGTTACAGAAGGGGGAGTCAAATAATTCTGTAAGTTGCCAATGTATGAAGATTATTAACATAGTTTTTCCACACTTTAGGACCTTCAACGCCTATGAACAACTCCATGAACTGTGTTTCTAATGAAACAAAACAAACTTTGTAATCTGAGATTTACAAAGGGCAGCAGAGCTTTGAAGCTCCAATTAACTAAGATGTAAAAGATCTTATGATTTAAAAATACCCAACACCACAACGCAAGATAACACTACTCAGATTACTTAATGATTGATTAATCATTGGATATATATTGCAAATTGGTGACGAACAACAAATCACCTGTTAGTGTAAGAATACTTTAAGAGGTAAGAAAGTTATATACCTTGTTAAGCAACATAATTTTTAAATTTCACCAGCCTCAAGAATTTCACAAAAAATTTCATGTCGCAAAAAATCTTAAGTTTAAAGTTGCATTCAAACGTAAATGTTCTATGATCTATGCTTTACCTTGCTGATGCGGTTCTTGAGACATTCTTGGCAGAGTCCTGTTCTACATCACTATCCTCGCTGCTGCTTAGTTTCAGGTCATCTTCCAGCCTCCTGAGATACGGAAATAAAACATAATTAAAATCTTTGAATTCTATTACAGCAGTGTAATTGCTGCAGGTTGGGAGTGCTGGCTGTGTCTACATAACTTACAGATGTCTATGCATGTCTGAGTTTTTTGTTTTTTTTGAGTGGGTGTGGGTCCTTAACTCGCCATAAATGTGTGTATTTTGCCCTCTGTTGTCCAAATCAGAGATGGGACATCTACAAACTGGATGTGAGAAAGGAAGAAAAGGATGCAATACTTACGTGGGTGGGTCATCGCAAGCTTTGGGCTGGTGGCTGCTGGAACTCTTTGAAGAACTGCCTCGCTCTAAAAAAAACAAAACACACAGAATGACTTATGATCAATATATATTAGACATACAAAATCCCATTTATGAAAATATTTTCTATTTAGATTTTGTTCTAAAACACGTGCAATACTCACTGTGTCCACTTGGAAAAGTGTGAGATTCCTGAAGTAAATACAAAAAGGAAAAAACGTGAATCGTTTTTACCAACTTATTAGTTTTTTTAGTCCTTCACTATAAAATGTATTCATTGAATTTGACAGCAGTTAATTTCTTCTTTGTGTTAACATGCAAAAGGTAAATGAAATAAACACCAAAATCAGCTCGACAGTCATCAAACAATGTTTCCCAGGACTGGCTGCATGTGTTACATAAAGTCTGTCTGCACCACACAAAAGTAATAAACAAATAATTAAGCTTTATTAATTCATCATGGCACATAACCATTTGAATCTAGCACTAGTCACTGACCTTCGTGGGGAATGGAAACTTGGAGGGCTCTGTTTTGCAGGGGGTGTGAATGGCTGTCAGTGGAGGGGGCCACGACTGAGTCATTTCCTGAAAGAGGAAAAAAATAAACACACACAGGGAGAAATTTGTAAATGAGTTGTAAGGTGTTACATGCTCTTTCACTGACTCCAGTCAGTAGGCTTTTCTCCTAAATACCCATGATGAAGTGCTCGCCTGAGACAGCAAACATTTTTAGCAAAATATGATTCTATCCTTACCTTCAAAATTTCATCCACACAGCTGGCGTCACCGGGTCCCTAAAGACAAATCATCATGTTCAGCACACGTGTTCACAAACAACATGATGTCAGAGCAGCAGGTGAGAGCTGGCTTCCATTTTGAGCATCATGAGTCATTCTATAGACATTTCATGGGGCCTATGAGTTCAGTTCACTGTGAAGTAATTTAATAGTTATTAGATTATTATAAACATATGGTCCAAACATAAAAACAGTGCTCTGCCATTTTAAGCGCCTACAAATCCTACAAGAAATCTCACTGCTATTTATTTGTCCATTCAATTACATATCTAAAACACAACATAAACACTAAGTCTTTTTTCAAGTAGTGAAAATTAGCTACAGGATTAAGTATACATATTAAAAGCACAAAAAATTAAGAAGAAAAAAATGAAGGCCTGCAGATCAAGTTGTACCTCTACAGGCTGTGAAGGGATCTTGAGTTTTGAAAGTGCCGCCTTGCCATTGGACTTCATCTCTCCCATGGTGTTGCTGTGCGATTGTCCACTGTAGCTTTCTGCTTGAGAGCTCTTGGGTTCTGCCGTTTCCTGGCCGTCCATAGGCCGCACATAGGCCGTGGGCTTCTGTTGCATGGAGATGGGCTTGGATATGGACATGAGAGATGGGGGAAACGCCTGACTCGAGTGTTGTCCACTGCTGAAAGAGGTGTGAACCCGTGAGGGCGAGTCCCAGTTGGCCTCTCTGTCTCGTGGGGACTTGGAGCGGTAGCGCTCCTTGCTGTGATGCTGCTCGGCAGACAGGGAGCTGCGTGAGTGGCTGTTGCTGCTGGAGGAACTCAGAGACCCCTTGGCTGGACTCGATGTGTGTGACTTTGAGTGCTCTGACCCTCCGCTGTGTTTACTTGACTTCTTTTCCCGTGCTTCTCCTCCGTGTCTTTGGCTACTGCTGCTGCTGCTACTGCCCCCGTTGCCCCGCTGGCTGCTGTGCCCACCCTGGAGTCCTGAGCGTTTCTGGGACTGGGATGAAGATCCCCCTGCTGCGGGGCCAACAGGAGTCCACTTACTGCTCTGGCTGCTGCCACCACTAACAACGCCACGCTGTTCCCCACCAAACAAAGGTGGGCCTGACTTCTCCTCAGAGGAAGACGAGCTGTTAGAAGGTTTACCACCGAGCTTTGGAAGTGCATCACCAATCGGTTCTTTCATCTCGTCGTAATTGCCCAGCATGCTCTGAATACGGCTGGACAATTTATCTTCCTTGCTGGACTGAGAAGAGAAAAAGAGAATGGGGAAGGAAGAGGTGGGGCAGAGAGGGTGATGAAAAAAGCGTAGAAAGGCAGAGAAAATTCATTGACAAGAAAGTAAATGAGAGAGAAATGAAAGCAGAGAGGAAGGAAGGAGAGAAAGCATTAATCATTAAGGGCTTCACAACCTGTGTTAACTGTTGAAACAATGAAAATGGAGAAAGCAGAAGTATTACCCATAAGCATAATCTCAAAATGTGCCATAAAAGCTACATTAGCGTAAGAAATTGAGATATTTTCATTCTTTGTTTTCTTTTCTAAACCCATGTCCATAGGTTACATTTCAAATAATCAGCATATTATCTATCACATGAACACAGAAAGAGGCCTAACCAGCCAGTTTGTTCAAGCTGGGGCCAGATCAGCCCACACCCTTCTGTGAACTCAGATAAGCGTCTACCCATAGTTCCAACACAGAGGTTAATCAATCACGTTCAGTTCCCCAGGTTCCAGCCAACCTGCCTGCGACAGAAGTATGTGCAGAATATCCAGTTTCACAACGAGCCTCAGACCTCTGTTCTGTCTGGCAGATTCACACAGAGGGTGTGGAAACACAAGCCGTTATCTGTAGCAGGAAATGTAACTAGCTTGGTCATAACGTGCACTTCTTCTGCCTCCAGCTAGCACGACCTGGGTCACATGTGTGCAGCTGGCGAACTGAAGTATCACCTACTTTTCTTAAAGACGGAGTTTGGTTTCACTTTGTAGTATGAGAGCTCCAATGGAACAGAGTTTAGCACTAGTTTTTGAAGAGAAAAAAAAAAAGAAGTATTTAATAGATGGACCTTATTTTGGTTCATTAGAAAGAGCTGAATCATTAGAGTCTCATCAACAAAACCACTGTTTACAGAATAAAAACAGAGTTGTTCAGTAACCTCATGTTAAGCTCAAGAGCAACTTCTGGTTCCTGTCCCACAAAGAACCTGAGGCAATACTTTCCTTCCAGCCAGGAACGATCCTTACCAACCTCGCTTTAAACAGCAAGTTATAACCACAAAACACAGTCATATCATCCAAATTCTCTCTGCTTCTTTTCACACGGAGACATAACAAATTAAGTCATTTGTTTTTAAACTCGTTACTCGTCTAATTTGCCAAATCTTTGTGGTTCTTGAGACACAAGCAAAATGCTGACATAAAGGTTTCTGGGCATCGTTGGATCTCAGCACAGTTTGGTTTAAAAGGCCTATTTAATTATCATATTCATAACCTTTAATAAAAACTGATTTCCACTAGCCTCAGAAAACCAGTATTATGTGGCTCTAATATTCAACAGATAGTTTTGTGCTCTTCATTCTGTGCAGCTCAGTTAGTGAACTCCGCACCATAAAATAAAACGTTACTGCTCTGCTGGTCTACATCTGGGAGGCCACAGCTGCAGCTGTGTGCACACATGGCCTTTACGGCAGAACCCAGTAAACTTCCACTTAGTGGAGCATGACAGAGAGAGGGGGAAAGTCAGAGTGGAGCTTACATGAAATTCAGATAAGCAGGAGATAACATATCAACCATAAATGCATTTTTTTTAAATAATTTCCTGAAAATGCTTTTTTTAAATTCACCAAGGTCAGTGACCTTTCAATCTTCAAACTCAGCCTTTTACCTTTCACTTTATTGTGGCTCAAAACACGCAGACCAGCACTCATCACTCACCTCTGTTACCCTTTCTATCCCCAACCTGTCAGGACACATTCTAAAGAGAGAAGCCACTTACCTTTGCTCAATCTGGTTAGTGGCAAAGATTAGACGAGTGCAGAGAAAGAAAATCCTCTTTATGATTAAATTGGCTGGGTGGGAGCTGGGAGTTGGCCTACATCTCTGTGTGTGTGTGTGTGTGTGTGTGTGTGTGTGTGTGTGTGTGTGTGTGTGTGTGTGTGTGTGTGTGTGTGTG